>OY720443.1:82963808-83563808 GCA_963082915.1 Dolichopus griseipennis
GGCTTTCAGAAACATTTCAATAATTATATTTCTATCTTTAATTTTTTAAATTGAATTATTTTAAATTTATTTTAAATTATTTTTTAAATTAAAATTTTTAAAATTAATAAAATTCGTTTTTTTTTTCGGTCTTATATTTTTATTTTTTAATCAATTTATAGTTTTAATTTTAAAAGAAATGCTGCACTTCAAAAAATTATCAGAAAATCATGTAATCAAACACTCTACATTAAAATGTTAACATAAACGTAAATTAAAATCCGCAACACAATTTAGCATAAAATTTTCTTGCTGCAAAATTAATCGAATGCTACACTGCAGCGCTAGATAAAACGAGGAAGAGTGTAGTAGAGTAGACTGTGTCAACTCTGGGATACCCGTATGACCGTTATATAAACATTATATCCTTATTATTATAAACATTAATTACTTTTGGCAAAATTTCAAACATACCAGCTTTATTAGGTGAAATATAATGCTCATATAAAAAAAGGAGTTGTATGGCAGCTACTCGAACCCTCTGCAGTAGACCAACCAAATCTTGCAGTAACTTTGGCCATTACACTAAACTATTTTTGGCAAAATTTCAGACACCCAACTGCAATAGGTATAGAGTAATGCTCATATAAAATAAGAAGTTGTATGGCAGCTACTCGAACCCCTTGCAGTAAATCAACCAAATTTTGCAGTAACTTTGGCCATTACACTAAACTATTTTTGGCAAAATTTCAGACACCCAACTTCAATAGGTATAGAGTAATGCTCATATAAAATAAGAAGTTGTATGGCAGCTACTCGAACCCCTTACAGTAGACCAACCAAATCTTGCAGTAACTTTGCCCATTACACTAAACTATTTTTGGCAAAATTTCAGACACCCAACTTCAATAGGTATAGAGTAATGCTCATATAAAATAAGAAGTTATATGGCAGCTACTCGAACCCCTTGCAGTAGACTAACCAAATTTTGCAGTAACTTTGGCCATTACACTAAACTACTTTCGCCAAAATTTCAGACACGTAGTTGTAATAGGTACAGAGAAATACTCACATAAAAAAAGAAGTTGTATGGCAGCCACCCATTTAAAATCGTAATACGCATTCCATTCAACTGTTATTTAAAATATTGCAAAATTATGTAATAAAATGTTTAATATACATTGTTTGCTAAAACTCAAGTAATGCTTACAATTATATTTTTGTTTTCATATTCTTTTATTGTCTTTTCTTTTCATTTTGTCCAATTCAATAGATACTGAATCAGGGACATCGTATATAATGTATTTTGCATAAAATTTAACATCCATGTCTAATTTCGGAAAGTACCCATCCTCAAAAAAATGAAGTTTAATAAATTGACTGTTTGTCATGGGCTTGAACTGATTTTATTATTTTTTATACCAATTATAATGGGATGCAAAATAAAGGCCTGTGAAATAAATGTTAAGGAAAGTCATTTTGAGAAACAAGAAAGCAAAATATGTGAAATAAAATCACCAGATATTATTTCTCTTTTAATACGATTTTTTTGATTTTTTGTGAAATAACGCTCGGCCAGAATAACTACTTGAAGGTTTATCTCATTTAATATGAAACGCAAAAAGCAATGAGGAATTACACTTCGGGGTTTTTTTAACCTTTCTAATCATAACCGTGAAGCAAATTTGATACTTGAAAATGAAAATTGAAGCATCATACAATTTTACAATTTGTGTTGACAGTTGTCAAAAATTTAAAAAAAAATTGAGGATTTTCCAAGCGTCTGAAGATTGATAAAGTGATTTGAGCCCTTTTAAAAGCTGCATGGAGGCTCGAAAAATATCACAGAATAGAAGAGTTATAATATCTAGCCATTCATAGTCACTCTGGCCTTACAATGAAATACGTTAAAGTCATTTTAACATTTAAATCCAAATCTGTAACGGTAAAAACTTTAACGAACACAACAAAAGACTTTTTATTAAAAATTATAATTTAAAAGTTTTTAACTTCAGGCTTTATTAGAGGTAAAATTAAATGTGTATAAAATTTACATAGCAGAAAACCAGTAGATGGGGACAGTTTTTAATTTTAAACACTCCTGAATTTATTATTTCTTTTTTTCTTGTTGTTTTTACTTAATTTTGTCCTTTGGCTTCCTTGGTAGCATCCAACACAAAAAAAAGGGGGAATAACCATAAGAAAATTTATTAAGGACATCAAAATAAATGATTGGTTAAAATTAAATAGATGGGGTACGTATTTGTGTCTTTTTTATTTTAATTTTTTTATGTAAAATAAAATAAAAGTTAACTATTTAATTTTAAATATAAATAAAGTTTTTTTGTTGTTTTTGTTTTATTTTTTTGTTTTTGTTAATAAAAACACAATAAAACTTTATTTTAAAAATAAAAAAAAAAAAGACCAAAGTTACTAATAAAATTTTATTAAAATTATTTGTTGTATAGTTTTTTTTTTATTTTTTGGTACTCCTACGTGCTCCCATTTATTGGATACGAAGGAAGGGGAAAGAATATATTTTTGAGAATATTAAAAAGAAAATGTGGTTAAAAAGAGGTCGAAGTTGTTTTGTTTTTTTGTTATTTTTTTAGGAAACAAAGAGAAATTATTAAAATTTAAAATTAACTTTAAAAAATGTCGATGACTTTTAAATTATTTTTCTGAAACAAAAAACATTTATTTTATTTAAATTAATGCAAATAAGTTTTATTCAATTATTTCTTGTTTGATTTGAAGAATTTTTGGGAAACTTTTTGTTTCAGTTGTTTTTGGGATGCTAGTGATAACCCAAGGTACATGTCAGAATAATGTAAGGTGACATTCGATAATAGAAACGAAAGATTCATTAATATCATATGATTTAATCCCTGATTATCAAAATAAAATAAACAGTTATAAATCCGTTTTAAGAAAATTTAGTTTAGAGTTTTGAATCAGCCAATGGCTTAAAGATTATTAATATACAAAAGGTTTACATCGTTGGAATATTGGTTTACCTCTTCTCAAATAATTCCAACTGAATACCATATAAGCTTCAAACGTTAATTGCTATACTGTTAGAATTCCTAGGGGGTTTGAAAATGCTTGTGTCAAATTAAGAATTTATTGAACAGCAAAAATTTCAAGTTTATTTTCATCTTATAATTTTCCCCTGAAGGTTTACTTTCCTTGACAAAACAGGAACTGTTCAACCTACGTTTCCAATCTAGTTCCCAACTCATTTCCTTCCACATCCTTCCTAGAGTTTGGATAAGAAATTACTGTACATAGTTTTGATAATTTGAAAATAAAAAAAAAAAAATTATCTTATTAGGTATAAAGCTTAACGCTGGGTGGCACATTGATAAGACTGCCGAGACATTATTTGAGAGGCACAGGCTCGAACCCCAGCAGAAGTAGAATATTAATCTGTTATAAACGGAAAGTCTAACAGGTGAACATTCAAAACTTAAAAAAAGAAAATTACTAGTACCCTAAGCTTTTATTTGAGATAAGAGAATAAGAACATTATTTTTATTTGCAAAAGCATGTAAGAGGGTCTAAGGAAAATAACAAGAGCCATTAAAACTTTTCCTACATAAAACTTCAATTGTTAGGATTAAACTAGGATTATTTCATTGCAAAAGAAGTTTAAGAAGTTTATGAATATCTAAGCTATATGCCATATAATTTATCAGTCACAATTTTTAGCAAACACGTGTAATAGACTATAGTTACGTCTATATGATTGCAGATATAAACTCCCATAAGCTAAGTCACGTCATACTGATGAATCTATTATACAAAGATGAGCACCCGTGAAACAAGATGTCAATTCGGAAAAATTGAAGTGCAAATATAATTTTTTTATAAGTGCTAATGCCTTCTTCAAAATAATATATTTTACAGAGTGGGCCAAAAGTCACTATGGAGTTTAAAAATATAATAACTTTTTCGTATATATATTTTTTTTATTTTTTTTTTAGATTATGGAAATTACACCTGAAGAATAAATAATAGAAGGTTCACAACTGAACAAAGAACCAGAATAATAGAATTTTATTATTTAAATTAGCGATCAATTATTTTAACACAAAGAGCATACCATCGCCATTCTAATGTCAGAATTTAGCCCTCTGAAGCAGGTATTCATTGTTTAGTTGAATGTCACCAACATGGCACCGTAAGAGGATTTGTATTATAGTTTCTTCAATGTATATATTTTAGAATTCCATTGTTAATTTTTGGTATTTCTAAACCAATTTTACGTACATAATCATTATGATAACTGACAAATTCAACTTGAATAAAATACTTTTGGAATGACTCAAATGTTTGTTGAAGCCTGTTATTTCGTATGTCCACCTCATACCAATTTAAAATTTTAGTTAAAATTAAAGTGCTAAATAATTTATGAAATAGTGATGGAAAGTATATTAGCCACTCATATAATAAACTTCTTCTTCTTCTTCTTCTATGGCACTACAGTCCGTTTTCGAAAATGGCCTCCTGTTATAATAAACTATCTAGATATAATTCAAATAAAATTTAACTAATTTGAATAAACAAAAAAAAAATTAATGATTTTTATTATTGCAATAACTGCATTATTTAATTTATTATCCTTCAGAAATATCTTTTTTAATATTCATCTAATTTAGATACAATAAAACTATTTCCGGAATAATAATTCTGTCTTTAATAAGAAATGCTTAAAAAAAAAAAAACATTTTTTAAAAATAGACTTCCTAACAAATTTCATTTTCACGATCAGATTTTTTATAAAGAAAGGCACTCGCATTCAGTTTTCATTCAAAATTATGAAGTTTCCATTTGGATTGATTACAAGTGAAAAAAATAACAGTCTAATTTTTTTTTTTTTTAAATTTATTATAATTTTTACATTCATTTATTCCTAATTTTTTATTTTTACTTTATCATATCCAAATCATGGAATCATTTTTTTTATTTTAGTAGTCGCGTCGCAATAAAAATAAAAAAAAAAATAAAAAATGGCAAAAAACTAAAATATAAGAATAGAACAAAGAAACTTAAATATTTGCTTTTTATGCCAATGATACCCGAAAAAAAAACAGAACAAATAAAAAAAAATTGAATAAAATAAATTTCCACGTTATTTTTCTACAGGGGAAAAAAAAAAACTGAATTGAAACTTTTTCATTAACAATTCAGAATTCATTTTTTTTTATTTTGTGTCTTGTGTTTTTTTTTGGGTGCAAAAATCATCATCCAAAAAAAAGTGACCATTTGTATCAGATTTTTTATAACGGTTAATTTTATAATGAACCTCGGAAGCTAGAAAGTAAGTTAAAAGCATCAGAGGTGTATAATACAGAGTACAATTGTACTTAACGGCACTTAGATTTCGATACTTTAAATTTAAGTAATCAACTAAAAGTACTTGTAATCCCCAAAAAGTAAATTTTAAGGTTAATTACTTTTGTAATTATTTTTTAATACTTAAGTATTTCCGAGTAATTGAGTATAAAGAAATATTTAAGTATCAATGATTTCAATAATTTTCCAAGTGTTTAGGTATTTTTCAAATAATTTTATTCTTTAACTTTTACTTAAATTTTGTAGGTAACGAAATCTAAGTACTGGTACTTGACAAAATAAAAGTAAAGTTACTGATAATTGTACTGATACTTGAAATATGCCGAACAATTATGATTGAAGTGTACACTCATATTTACATCCAAATTGAGAGGTCATCTAGATTGAGACATCAACACCTAAGTAGTATGCTATCAAGTAATTATTAATGGGCTTGACGTAATGAATGTCTGTTTTGATAGAATTTGATCCGATTGCATATTATACTCAATTACTTTTAAAGGTTTTTCAAATTGTTGATGTAACAAGAATTGATGCAACATCAAAAGACGTTGATGCAACAACAATTGAAGAGATTGGAATGTATTAAAAAAAGGATAAAATTTTTGTGCACCGTCATTTTTCTTCTCTGTTTGAAGGCGCAGATCTAGGATCTAATAATTAACATTTTATTTAGGCACACTTTTACTTAAAATTGAATCTGTCTATTCTACATTTATTAATTGGATTTGTCTTCCTCATTCAGTTTTATAAATAATGTCTTTAATATCAAATCCACCCCTCTACTCGGATGATTCCACGAAGTCGGAATAGTTAAGCTCGTTCCTTAAGGTGCATTTCATAATGTCCAAATAATTGATACGTTACCTCAGTCCTTCATCAAAAACACGAATCCATCTATACATCATTTCTATTACGAAATATATTTTTCTATCCTTTGTTAAAGATAACGGCAAATAAGATAACGGTAAAAAGAAAAAAATAAAATTATACAAATAAAAAATTTTTAAAATAATAACTCATTTTTATTCAAACAATCAAGTAATCCTTAGTCGTGCGCACAGAGTTCAGAAGAACAAAAAAAACCTAACGAAGAAGAGCAGTCAAACAAAAAAAAAAAAAAGAATTACCATTTAAAAAAAAAAAACCTCCCACACCTCCCCCTTCCAATAATCCCTATTTTAGGTTCTTAAAACAAATTGTTATTTTAGTTTCTATAATTTCAATCAGTACAACAGTCACTTAGAATGATTTGTCCCTTTCTAAAGACAACGCGACATTCTAGGGTAGGCACACCTCAATTTAGAATTTTATTTGGTAATGGGTCTTAAGGTGTTTTATAAAATGGTAAGAACCCCTACTTATTATACTGTAAAATACATAGACACTATGATAAAAATTCTATAATATAAAAAATTTGAAGCACATTTATTTCTATTGCATAGTCGTAGGTACTTAAAAAGAGGTAAAAAAAGTACACAATTGTTCATTTCTAGTTAAATTTACTGTGATTCTTGAATAATGCTATAAAAAAAGAGACAAAAGATAAAAAAAGAGATAAGAATAATATA
Source organism: Dolichopus griseipennis (assembly GCA_963082915.1). Lineage (NCBI taxonomy): Eukaryota > Metazoa > Arthropoda > Insecta > Diptera > Dolichopodidae > Dolichopus > Dolichopus griseipennis. Next base: position 82,970,717 of record OY720443.1, read on the forward strand.
GAAAAAAATTTTATTTTTCAAGAATCTAATTTAGAAACAAAATTCGAGTTTTTGTATCTACTTTACTTTGAAGAAATAAGAATTCAGGTAAATTTTGTATTTAGTATAAAAATAATTGATACATTGCAGTTGAATTTTAACTGAAATCTTTGGAATGAGCTCTGAATTATCCAAGTATATACATTATTTGATGTTTCTACAATATTTATTAAATTTATTATCTACTGAAGTCTATTAGTCCTTCATTACCTACTATGATTTATAATACTCTAGTGCTTATTTATTCATGAGATCAAAGTCTAATGATTATTGGAGAGTTTTCTCATAAGATTTGAAGTAGTACTCTTATTCTACTTAAATCATTCTCTAATTGTAACAATTCCCTGTTGCAGTGGGTTAGATTTGCAGGAGCTTTATTTTATTTTATATTGGAGAAATTCAATGACAATACGATGAAAATGAAACAAATATATAAAAAAAACTATGAACTAGTCTGTCCCTTTTGAGTGCGGCAGGAGTGGAACTTTATTATCTTCGTCAGTTTTATCCTTTATCAATTTTTCTAATGAAATAAAATGGCATCCTTGATTTTAATTCTTTAAGTTCAAGGGTTTAAAAATAAAAGGACTTTTGACAGAAAATTTATTTAATCCTTATTTCTGTAAGGACACTTAATTTAATAAGAAAAACAATTTTGTGACAAAAGGTTGTTAAACAAAATTCAATATAAAAATTAAATTGTTAGTTGAAAATATTTCAAACTTATGTTACTAATAAAGATACTTTTTGAAAGTACATCAGAACAGGATTCGTCGTATGTTTCGGAATGAAAAGTGTTATTCGCAATGAAATGTGTATATAAATCAGTTCCTATTCCCTGTCACATGCAATATGATAAGAGATTTGAGAAACTAATCTTTTCGAACTCTGTAGGTTTAGTGGGAATATTCCTTGGAAAATTAATATTAAAGCTACTCACAAAGGGCAACGGCTCTAAACCCTGAAAAATCAAAATCCTCATGGAGAAAATCCCCACTAAAACCAAATCCCAAAAGTTAAAACCCCCAAAACTAAAATCCCCTAAGCCGTTCAAAAAAATATTTATACATTTTTTTTTGCGAGATTTTTAGTTAGGCGAGGCGGAAAATTTGAATTTGGGGATTTTGTCTTTGTAGTATTGTCTTCGGGATTTTATACTTAGTCCCTCACAAAGATTTTTTATTGAAATATCAAATATGCAACAAAATAACTTGTCAGGAACATTAATAATAACCTCACACTATGTGAAGACTTTGATTTAAGTACTACCCTGTGAAATACGTTTGCAAATCCACAAAAGGCCTCTTATAATAAACTGTGAGCCGAAAACTCATAAAGGAATATTGAGTCCTAGATAATCTAGAAATCGAATATCAATATTGAGTCCTAGATATCTAGAACGTGACTTCTAGGAGAAACAGTAATATTCAGTTATTTAGCATATATTTTCAATCCTACGTCTAGAATCGACTAAAACAAATATAACAGAAGTAACACAACCAGTAGAGAAAGCAATTATACAAAATAAATAAATCTTACATATATATATAAATAATGTCATAAACCAAAAAAAAAAAAAACCCAATTAGAATTAGAAAATATTTTACAATTTCACTTTTCATGAATTTTCTGAGGACTTAACATATTATTTATTCTCATTTTGTGTTTTTCATTATATTTTATCTTTAATTTCTTTTTTCATTTTCAAGAGCATTACCATAGAATAAATGCCTGTTATCGGATCCATTCAATATTTCAATTGTCTACGCTTCTCCTCAATTCCCTCTCCATGCACAAAGTCTCTGCTATGGAAATAGGTACACCCTTCTTCATCTACTCTATTCAAAAAACTCAAATAAAATATTACTTCAACAAAATACTAACCATATTTTGAATAATCTTATTGCGTATAGAATTCATTTTTTGTATATTTAACATTTACTTCGTTTTCCGATACATACTCACACATGCACGCACACCTAGTATGTAAAGAAAAACTTATAAAAGAAAATTTTAAATGTAAAAATTGATAAAAAGATTTTTATTCCATTTCTATATTAATAATAATATACTCTTTTCCCATTAACTTGGTTCGTTTTCAAATGAAATGTGTCAATTTTTAAATGAATGTGGTCCTTTCTCAAATATAAAAATAGAGTCTTAAGTTTTCTAATGAAATTGGGCTTCTTTTACTCAGCCCTTCCCTTTCTTGGAATCCAGTAGTTAGAACAACATATTTGAAAACTGATACTAATCGGTTTTATTGCCGAACCCTAAAGAAAAGCCAATATTCTTAAACCCCCTCTAAAAAATTGCCTGCCACAATTTAGGTTCCCTTTCTTGGAGCTTATTTTATTTTCTTTCCATTTTCAGTTTTTATTACAAAATTGGAAACTATCGGTATTTCAAATCAAGTCAGTTTGACGTGAAAACGTGAGTTTTTAAAGAAAAAAATCAAATTGATTTTAAAAAAGATCGATTTAATTTGAAAAAAGACCAAATTCTTTTGAAAAGTGACCAAAAATCATTAATTGAAAAAGAACCAAGTTGATGCGAAAAGAGTATATATATTATATATTTTTGATGGTATTTTTAATATCACCAGAGCATAGCTGATACCATCTTTATCATTTGACTATATAAGGATTATGTCACCACCTTTTTTACCATTTTACCATATTACCACCATATTACAAAAATAAAACAGAATCAATTTTTCTTTTGTATTAAAAATTAATAAAATTGAATAAGAACTAAAAATAAATGTTAGAAATTTGTCAGGCGGCGGCAGGTTATCATTTGCTCTTCCAAAATAAAACCAAAAATGTAAAATGAGTCATCACAGGTTGTAGAACACCCAAAAATTAAATAAAAATAAAAACCTAATTTCGAATGAAAGAAAAAAAACCAATTACATACGCAACATTTGTACGTATATCCAAAAATTTTATTCTGAGTATGTAAAAAGTATCTTAAAGATAAAAATAATTTCTTTTTTGTTTTTTGGTAAATTTTTGTGGCTCAGACTCTATTATGAGTTTTTGATAGTAATCTTAAGTATTATATTTTTTCTTTTTTCTCATCTCAACTCTATTTTTTTGACTTCGTGTGTATTTGTATGTGTATGTGTATGTCAGTTTATGAAAAAGTCATTCGAAGGATTTAATGTTGTAACTAAAAATAAATAAAAATAAAAATTAATTTTTTTTTTGTTTCGGGTAAAAAAAAAAAAATAAATGAAAAACTAATGTGGCGACATTGAGGGTACACATAGATATTAAGATTCATTTATTGTATCTTTAGATACTTATACAAATATTTTATGTATAGTCTATATTAGATATATAATATAGAATAAATTTGTATCTAATAGATAACTGAAAAGAAAAAAAAAATAATCAAAAAATTTAATAATACTACAATAAAGGGAAGGTGGAAATAGCTCCAAAAAATAGAGTCAATTCGATCTTATTCCCAATAAATATTGTCCAAGAATAAAATCGAATGTAAAAAAAGGAATTAAAGTTTAATTTAAAAAAAAAAAGTGGAATCGAATCCGAACTATCGAAATAAACACGAGTCGACCTATTTACTTTTAGGTTATAAATTCACAATTTCGGAATCAATTGAAAAAATTCACATTCTGAATATTCCAGGAAACGGTTTTTATGTGAGTTTGAAATAGTTTCCTTCGTTTTAGTTTTCGTACTGCAGATAGAGCGCAATAGGGCATTCCAAATAATAAAAGCTACTAAACAAATTATTGGAGCTCTGATTTTGAATAATCTCTAAATACAGTTTTAAATCTGTATAATCCAAGCCAATTAACAATTTTGCATACCCAAATGCATAAATGTTCCGAAAAAGGGGTTAATCCTAATTTAACAAAATCCCTTCAAAATCTGGTAGGCAATTATTTATATTACACATAATACATATTTTTCCAAAATATGCTTCCCGGAAACTCTTGTTTTTAAGAGTTGGATACAAAATCGGGTTATTCTCTTTTTCAGAATATTTATACAAGGTTTTTAATTAAGATTCCAAATCCATTTCTTCTTTTTGTTTAATTTATTTTTAGAACTTTAATGCCGAATCGACTCTATTTCATTTGAATTTATTTCACCTCGTCTACAACAACAACGATTTAAAACAAAATTCAGTCTTTCTTAGTAATAATATTTAGTTTTGAATGAGTATCAAATCAGACGTCTGGTTGGAATTTCTGTTCATATATTCGGGACAGCAATTATAAAGTCGAAAGATACTAGTAAGAATATTGCCTTTTTTCCAAATATTTTTTTTTATTTTTTTGTATCTATAAAAAGTATCTAAAGGATATTAAATTGCATTTTTGTTGGTTTTTAATGACTATGACATGATTAAATATCACATAATATCTTAAAGATACAAAAAAAAAAAAAAAAAAAAACAAAATAAGAGAATATTAAAAGCAAGTTCATTTATTTTATTAACTTTTTGGTTAATATTTTTTTTCTTAAACTAATTAATGGTCAGTAAAAATTAACAAATTACTGATGACACTTTAAGATTTTTATTTTTGTTTTCATTTTTTTGGTATGATATCTTTAAGATACTTTGTTGGGTTTTTTGGTTGGTTTCTTCGTTTCTTTTTAATCGCATTCATAGGTGACACTAATTAAAAGATACATATAAGCAAGAAACATCTCAAAGGACACCAGCTAAGGTGGTCGATCTTTAATGTAATTATATACGTACAATGAATTATGACATGGAAGTTAAAAATCGAAAGGCTATACAAAAAACAAAAAATTGAGTGGGTGAAGTGATATGTATGTTCCTAAGAAGAGTTAATAGACACGTGGAATAGACAAATAAATAAAATTTAAAAAAAACTATCGGTTTTAGAATTAAACAAAGTTATTTCCATATCTTTAAAAAGTTTAAAAATTTAATTGAAAATGAATGGTAAATTGACGACTGATCTCAAAAATCAATGAGCGCAGGATTTTTTTAAAGTAAAAATTTGGAATAGTTATTATATAACAAGATTATTAGGGAGAAGTAAGGTTTAATTAAAACACTATATAAGACCTAATTATAATTTAATACAAAATTGAGCTATGAAAAAAAGCCTATTTAGTGAAATTTCGCGGTGCGTTTTATATCGCATTCCAAAGAGAATTAAAGAATTTTAAAAAATTTAAATATTTTTCTTAAAGTTCTTAAACAATTTTCAATATTGTATACCTTAATATATTATCCCCTAATATTGTACCATTTTATTCAAAGCTCTCTCCTTCGAGTGACTCTTCGTCACAGCCTTATCTGTTATTTTCAAAACTGGCCAAGACTCTGTTCATCTTTTTAAAGAAAGCGAGGGACTGCGTCTACTACTTCGCCTGCTCACGACACCATCGCCTATGCCATCTTTTGTTAAAAAAGAGAGTAAACTGAAATTCGTAACCAACTATAAAAACAAATAGTTACATGGAGCCTTGATACATTTGGCTTAATAATCTAGGGGGTGCGATTCCCGTATGCACATTGAATTTTTAATACAAATCCCCATGGTGACCAAATATATATAGAAAAATATAAAATATACGATATTAACACAATAAATGATATTACTAATATAATTGATAATGAAAGAAACGTCATGCTTCACTTCCTTATCACATTGTATGAGGTAAGGGACTGTTAATAAATAAATAAATAAATAGATACATTAATGGATACATGTATATTCTCGTATATACAAATTTGGATTCAATTTCATTATTCAATTTCCATAGAGACCATTTTAATATATCAGAACACAAGTCTTTACTGTTAGGTAAAAGTGGTGCATCCTTAGCGAATATATTTACAATTAAATAAATAAATAAATAATTTTTTAAAGTTTTCCAAAGTTAAGGGAAACTTGCAGTAAAAATTTTCAAAATATCCATGATCATAACCTATATTTCTTCTTCTTCTTCTTCTATAGCTTTACAGTCCTTGATGAACCTGAGCTTCCGCTATAATTCTCTTCCATACATCCCGATCTTGTGCAACTCTCTTCCAATTTCTTATTCCTAAAATCCTTATGTCATCTTCAACAGCGTCTAGCCATCTTTTTTTTGGTCTCCCTCTACCTCTAGTACCCTGCATTTGGTGGAGAAACACTCTTTTTGTTGTTCTGTTATCCGGCATTCTTATAACATGTCCTATCCATCTTAACCTTTGCGCTTTTATGAATCTTATTATGGTTCTATGTTCAGTCAATTGTTCAAGCTCGAAATTATTTCTTGATCTGTAGGTACCATCTTCGTTTCTAACCGGTCCCTATATTTTTCGAAGTATTTTACGCTCAAATATTCCCAGTTGTCTACAATCTGCCGTTTTAAGCGTCCATGTTTCACATCCATATGTTAGAACCGGTCTGATTAATGTTTTGTATAATTTTAGCTTCGTATTTCTCGACAACAGCCTGGATTTCATAAGTCTGGAGTATGTATAGTAACATCTACTTGCAGCTTGTATTTTTTCCCGTATTGCCACAGCGGTGTCTTCACTTTTACTGTATACAACTCCGAGATACTTAAACTGATGAACACCTTCGAACTTATAATCATAAATATTCAAATCTTGCGTTGGCATATGAGATTTGCTTTTTACGAAGTATTTAGTTTTGGGTTCATTTATTATCAGTCCCACTTTTCTAGCATCAGTTTCCAAACGTGTAAATGTTTCTTTTAGCTCTCTTAAATTCTTAGCAATTATTACAATATCATCGGCGAAAGCGCATATTTGTATGGATTTTATAAATATAGTTCCTTGAGGATCTATCTCTTTTACGACATAATGAAGAACTAGGTTAAATAGTAATGTTGATAGAGCATCACCCTGCTTAACTCCCGATTCTATTCTAAAAGATTCAGTGAACACCCCTTGAATTTTGACTCTTGCAGATGTGTTTGTCAGGGTTAGACATGCTAATCTTGTTAACTTTTCTGGAATGCCAAGTCTATTAAGTATACCACTAATTTTAGTTCTGTCTATGCTATCAAAAGCTTTCTGGAAATCTATGAACAGACAGTGTATATCTCTTGCGTATTCATTATATTTCTCAAATATCTGACTCAGAGTAAAGCATTGGTCCATAGTTGATCTGTTTACTCTAAAACCACATTGATAGTCACTAATAATTGTTTCGGTTATAGTGTCAATACGACTATGTAGTATGTTAGAGAATATTTTGTATGTTATATTGAGCAGAGATATTCCACGATAATTATTGCAGTCTTTTTTGTTTCCCTTTTTATGTATTGGGATAATAACACTTTTTTGCCAGGCTTCTGGAATGTTTTCTGTACGCCATATAATTTTTATTAGGTCGTGGTATTTCTTATACAGTTCCCTTCCGCCGTATTTCACCAATTCAGATATTATAGTATCTTCCCCACTTGCTTTTCCATTTTTAAGTTTCTTAATAGCATTGATCACTTCCTCTAGAGTTGGTTCTTGAATTTCATTTTCAACTGAATATATTGGCTCCATTTGGCTTGTATTGCTCCTTACTTGTTCATTATTCAGTAATTCGTCAAAATACTCCTGCCACCTTTCTAGTATTTGTTGTTGTTCGTTGAGTAGATTTCCTTCTTTACTTAAACATGCATTGAGTTTTGGCTCATACGACGATGTCTGTATTTTTACGCTGTTGTAGAATTTCTTAATATGCCTTTCAGAATTATTTTCAATTTCTTCAATTTGCTTATTTAAAGACTGCCTCTTCTTCTTTCTCATTAGTTTATCCGCTTCTTTTCTTTTTTGCTTATATATAATTTCATTTGCTCTTGTGCTTTGTATTAGTAGCTTCTTTCTCGCTTCATTTTTTACTTCTATAATTTCTTTGCATTCTTGATCAAACCACTCATTTCTTCTATTTCCGTTGTTTTTGGGGATAATTTCCGATGCCGTTGTAACTATTGCATTTTGCATATCTTTCCATTTTTCGTTAATATTGCTATTGGCATCTAGAGTAATATTTTCTATTTTGCGTACCAATTCTGCTTGGTATCCGTTTCTTAGGTTTTCATTTGTGATTAGTTTATCTATTTCCCAATTATTGGTTTTTTGTTTCTTTTTTGTATTTACTACAGAAATTCTTTGACTTATTTTAGCTTTGATGAGATAGTGATCAGAATCACAATTTGCACCTCTACAATTCCTTACATCAATTACGGAAGTGGCATGCCGCTTGTCTACCAAAAGGTGATCAATTTGGTTCGCACCTCTTCTGCCTGGTATTTTCCAAGTTTGTTTGTGAATTTGTTTATGAGGGAATGATACACTACTAACCCATATATTTTGGCTTGCTGCGAAACTGATAATTCTCAGAGATGTTAATATTTTATGAGTAAACGTTATCTAATTTTGTATATATAATGTAAGTCAGATAAACCTAGCCGTCAATTAAAGTAACCTGCATATAAATAATCTGCATAACTATTTTTAAATAGTTTTCAGGGTGTCTATTCAAATATTTTTCGTAAATGTTATTACGAAAATGAGTTAGAATTAAAGTGTATTCTGCAACACTATTACTAACTAATATTAGAATTGTTTAATAAAAACAACATGTCTACGAAATATGCTTTAAAATATATAAAGCCTTCGCTGTTGTATTATTAGCTTATAATTATTTGCTAATTCCTAATTCGATATGTGAATTTCTGCAATTGGAGAATGAATGCATTTTAGATTTAATTTAACTTTTAAAATTAAAAGTTTTTTTTGTTAGTAATAATAAAAATGTCAAATAAAATTAAGAAATAATGTGAAAGTAGTATTGATAAGGAACCCCACACTTGAATTTGAAATGTCATGCAGTAATGCAGAATTAGAACGTAATGCATTAGTATCTAATCAGTTATACATTCAAATCTGTGTTTTCTAATTTGGATGTGCGATAAAATGCGTATAAATTCGGAAAATCCATTACAGTGTTATATGTACTAAAAAATTTTGATACAGAGTTATCCAATTGCTGCATTTAGTTACTCGGTTAATTTTACACAATTTTAAAGGTTGAGACTTTAAAGATTTTTATTAGTTTTAAAAATATTAAACTGGCCGGCTCGGGAACACATTAAGTATCAATAATATATTTTTATAAAATATAATTCCTGTACTTAATTTGTCAAGTGTAATTCAGCCTTTATTTAACTCACACAAAAATAATTCAACTCAAAGGATATTAAATTAATTTTTTTTTTGCAATTGTGTTTCGTATCTTTTGTCAAATGTATTTTTTGTATCCTTTCATCTCTTCAGTTGGTCCTTTTTACAGACATTTATATTGAATTTATTTTGATGTATATACATACATGTATATACATATTGGTCAAATAAAATACAAAAATACATTTACAATATCATATGAATAACAAAATGTTCATAAATTTCAATTGAAACTTGAATGAAATTATCTGTACGTACACATGCACAGTTATCTCTTATTGTAAATTAGAATTTTGTCTGCAATTCATTTTATAAATACATTATCTAATATTTATCCAGTCAGGTGTATATAAATTAGTATATAGACATGTGTTTATTTTGGTATACATATTCCATTTGCAAAACATTTGTATTTTATCAATAAATAAAATTTTTTTTTTTACCTGCACATTCTCCCTTCTAATATTGATATTTATCCAGGAGTGCAACGCTATGTCTACCTGTTCAAGTATATTATGTAATTTAATGTTTTAGTTTTTAAAATACAAAAGGATGGTTAGGTTTAACTCTTGTTCTGTGCAGTTCATTACTGTGATGTATACAATGTTATGATGATTAGATCTAAAATATAATGTGATTTTTATACATTGCCATATCATAGTGATTGGAATTGTGAGTTATAATTTTACAAGTAGAATAATGTACTGTACAGGTTTTAAATTTTTTAAAAATTTTTATTTCATTTGGTTACTCATAAATTCCTGTCAGGTGTTTCTGTTTTAGTGAATTAATAAATGAGTCATCACCTAACCAATCATTAGCCTAAGTAATTTATTGTAAAGATATGGGACGTTAACCTAAAGTATTAGCCATAATATCTAGAATGAATTAAGAAAATTAGCCCTTTGTAATCTATTTACCACCAGTCTCGAGAATGGCATTAAAGAGTAATCATTCAAAGTAATCATTCTTCCTTCATATTTTTGGTTATGATAAAAGGCAGAGGATTGCAGAAAATGTGAATACTAGACAGTCATTGCAAGAAATTTTGGAAAAAACCTGAACAGGAGTCTAACTATTAGAGGGTACGACTTAAGATGGAAGCTAAGTTCCTTATCTAAGTGATGCTCATAATCAATAATTAGTTATCATAACCAATTATAAATTACGTACGAATTTTAACTCTGTAATAATGAGTAGGTACATGAAAGCTCCCTAGCATCACATAAGAATGGTTTAAATTCAATAGCCAAATAGTTCGAGTCATAATTAGCATATTTGATTCTTCATTTGACGTTTTCTGATTACCATTTGACGTTTTCTGATTACTGTTACTTATTCTGATTAAGATTACAATTACTTATTTTTAAATGTCCCCACTTTTTAGCTGTCCTATATTTATTAATCCTTTGATCTAGTTTAAGAATTCAATAAATGCGTCAATATGATTCCGAAAATCCAAAATAAAATTGAAAATAGTTTCCACCTAATTTTTATACCTTTATTACGAACAACGGCAACACTTCTATTGGATTTTTAATAAAATTAAAATAATTTTTAAGAGTTGAGTTTCAAATTTTTTTATATATAGTTTTTGTTATGAAAATCCATTATGTAAAAATTAAAAAATTAGGCTAAAAGTAGATATTATTAAATAATAGTATAGTTTAGTATAGAGACTAGAAAGTAATTAGTAAATAGTAAGTATATATACTACATAAATATTATTACTCTACTATATTATAATCTTAAAATGCGTTCTAATTTTATTGTTCTTTTAATGCTTTTATACTTAAACTAATGGACAAATTCAATTGATAGACAAAGTTCATATTCTAATTTTTTTTTAAATTTAATTATATAAAAATAGAAAGACCTTTTAAAGTATAATTTTTTTAAATGCATCAGATTTATTTTGTTAGAATTTGCAATATTTAATAATATTACCTAGTAGGTATACGTGCATTTGTTGTATGAAATTTTATAACTGAAGTAAATTAGATTTAGTAAATCGAACTAACAAATATAAAAAAAATTAAATTAATATTTTAATAAAAAAATAAAATTTTAGTTTGTTTTTGTATTTATAATTCTTTTTATTACAAAAATGATTGAAATAAATAATAAGTTCTAATTCTATTAATTAGATAATTTTTTGTGATAAGATTGATAATCCATTAAAACAGAATGAAAATTAGAAAATAAAGAGTATTTAAGTATTTTAATTTTTTTTATATTAATTAAACTATAATTATAAATTAATATTTATCTCATTACTTAATATGTGATGGAAAGTTTTTATCTAAGGTTTAAAGTTTCAATTCAAAGAAGAGGTTTCGGAACTTAAAATGTTAAATGATAATATAAAATTATATTGTTTGCACCTGTAAATATGCAATTAATATTATATTAAATTTAGGAATATATAGAGTATTTATAGGGTGCAGTAGGGTGAGCAAAATAACCAAAAAGTAATAGTTTCTCGTTAGTAAGGCTTAATAAGCTGCTGAAAGTCAGTAATGATATTATGTGAAATTTACTTTTCTAGATTAAAAGCGACGGATATAAGCAAAAGTTTTCACTAATAGATAATTAAGATGGAGCTTTTTAAGTAGTTTTTTTTTTAATCACTGGGACCCAAAAGCCTTCTAATATATCAAATTGGCAAAAGAGCACTAGTAGTCAAAATGGGTAGAATTTATCTAAAACATACTTTTCACAAAAAACTATATTTATTTCTAAATTAAAACCCTCCCCATATCACTATTACCAACACTTTGGCAATATTATGCCGTTTAAAAATGTATTTCTGGAATAACAAATAACTTTGAATATAATTCAGATCACTAACACAATTATTAGTGCCATATTAGTTCCCAAATTTGAATTAGTAGTACTTTGTATTTGTTATAAAATATGCCTTAATAAAAAGGTTCAGTTAAAATTCGAAATAGCTGGGATATCTGAACAATTAATAATAATGTTATTAACTCTAGTTAAATTAAGTCGAGTATGCCAAAGATATTAGTAATTCTTTCAAATTAATATAAACAATAAAGTATTAACTTCAACAATAAAGTATTATTAATTCTGCATAAATATATATATATATATTACATCGACGGAGTAATTAATTAATTTAAATTATGTTCTCTAAATAGATTTATTAGAAAAGTTATTGACATGATAAAGATTACATTATGTTCCCATGCCATATAAAATTGTTCTAAAAATTCTATTCTATCTCATATTTAAAATTATTTTAAATTATTCTTAATAAACCCCCACTTCTTGGAATATAATAAATTGATTTCCCCAGAAAATCTTTATTTGTTTGTATAAATTATAAACTTGTGTCATACTCGTTTATTTGGGGTTTTGATTAATTTTCAGATAAAGAAGAAGATTAAAGAATTAATTATTGTAAATATTAAAAAATATTATTACATTTTTTATTACAAGTATATAGATACTATTTAATATATTAATATCATTATATTGTTTTTATCACTTGGGATGTAATCAATTTAAAATTCCTCAAGCTATAAAAAACACTGAACCTATGAATTATTAATTTTTCTGTTTTTCTTTTTAAGTAAAGATTAATAAAATGAAATTAAAAGTAAATAATTATAAAAAACAATATTAAATATTAATAATAATATATTTATTTAAGATTTAATTTTAGGATCTTTCAAAAAAAATTTACAAATGTACCTTTTAGTTGTACTCTTTCTGTCTGTCTTTCTTCTTCATTTAAAAAGTCTGGGCGGACCAGAAACCGGGGGGATTCATTTTATTCTTAATATTAATATGATCTTAATGAATTCCATATACACTGTACACATGAGGTAGTACTAGGCCCAACAACATGTAGAGACGTATTAAATTGAAACGTTTTTCTATATCTGTGAGTTATATTATTAAATTAAATTATTTGTTTATAATTTGTGTTGATTTCTATTGTTAGAGTAATGTATTTTTAATATATATATCTATTAATTATTAGTTAAGACATTAATTCGAGCCCAATAGCGAATGGTCGCTGAATCGAGTTCCAAAGCCAAAATAAAACATTTTTCACTCTCAAGGGGAATCGATTCAGGGCCTGGCGTTCAATTTAACCACTTTGCCACCCAGACATTTGAAATAAAGCAATGATTCTTCAACTACGGGCAGCTATAAAATTCGTAATGGTAATTGTTACAGCCTTTTTAATTTCATTAAAGTTCTATATTCAATTTGTTATAAAATACAACATAAGTTCCTTAATGTATATTTTCATTAGGAAACACGAAGACCGATAAATGATGATAAATATATGTTATAAATAAATATTTGGTGTTGCCATACAGTATTTTAAATTGCAGTTATGCGACGCTAAATTTGTTTTTAAAATTTTTGACATTTTATCTTCCAAACTGTTTATGTTTAAATCTTGAAGCTAAATCTGAAACCAAGTTTTGTGAGAACTCCTCATCCAGAGGAGCCATTTAAGGAAGTTTATTTGTAGTAAGTGTGAGGGAACAATATCTGAAAATTCATTATTTTTTGAATCTGTGGCTTGAATACCTTACGTCCAAACTAGTTTTAAGTAATGCACAAAAGTTAAGGTTCCAACATTATATTTTAACAAGTGTTAAGAGGTTTTTTGAATTATAAATTGATATGAAAGATTTTTTAAGTTTCGAAATGTGCTTTCCCCCTGCCATTTTTAAATTTTACTGGTTTACTTTTAACTTCAAATTCATATTAGAATTTTTTTTATCCAATATCTCAATATTTATTTATATTTATTTTATATCGTATTTATTTTTTTTTTAAATTAAAATAAATTACACTTTCGATTATTTTTAAATTTTTTTAATATTCTAAATATACCTGTATGTAAAATATATTTATTTAACATATTTCCTAATTGAAAATTATATTTAGATTATTAAAAAAATATCTACTAAATACAAAAATTAAAAAAAAAAATTCTTAAGATAAAAGGTTTATCATATGGTTTACAAAAAATACTATTAAAATTAGAAAAAAAACATTTTTTTTATTTACAAAATTTGCTTAAATTTTGTAAATAAATATAATTATAATTTGGTAAATTTTTTTTTATATAATATTTATATTGAATTTAATATTATATAAAATTTTGTATCAATTCATAAACAAACATATTGAAATTTGATTTGTGGGTTTATTTTTTTTGCTGTTTTTTAATATTAATAAATTTTTTTTTAATATTATTTTTACATATGAGTAAATAAATTTTGAAGTCAATATAATTTTTGATTATAATTTAAATAAAAATTGGTTTTTATTTGGAATTGGAATTTTTTTTTTTGATTTTGGTTTTGATTTGAAATTTAAGATTTTTACAAGATTTTGTATAGAAAATATGGACCAAGTTAAATGCATTTTTCACAAAGGGGGTTTTTATACTAAATTCTTAATATTGCAAAATTTTAAATATTCTTTGAGTACGATTGGGAAGAGAAAGTAGCACTATGTCTCCGTTGTTAAATTCACGAATCATAAATCAATCGTTTAGATTCGAAACGAGTGAACATTTGGAATGCCTGACAAATATTTTTCTATATCAAATATTTCGATTAAAAAAAGATTTCTAAAGATTTGAAAATTTGCCGGTTTAAATTAAATATTTAAAACAATGTTAATATGAGAGCAAGTGCAAAATAAAGAATTTTCTGAATTTACAAGTATAATTATTAAATAAAAATGCAAGGTCAATGTTTTTTAGAACCATAGTCCAGGTGTATAGCATATTCCTACAATTCACATACAAAATTTAAATTTAAATTTTTTTTAAAAAAATTGTTTAAAAAAATACACATATTTACTAGTAATTTTATTTGAGAAGCATCGCTTCTATTGGCAACGTGAAGATTAGATTATCACCTAATACTTTGGCAGTTCGATGTATATAAATATTTTTATCGACTTGATTTTAAACAAAAACTTTTGAATCTAATAATATGACATTGAATCTGGCTATAAACAACTCTAACAAATTTAAAACATATGTTGGATAAAATAATTTAATTTTCGGACTCTTAAATGTAGGTACTATTTGGTTTATTTAGAAGTACTACAAGTCGCTCGTATCCTTTTTTTTTTTTATTGAACTCATAAAAATTTTAACAACTTTAATATTTTACAATTAGATATCGTCTAAAAATTCAATATGGCTGACTTAAATATATGTTCTGCCAACTATGACATTTAAAGCAATATGTTTAAAATTAGTGTTACCGTCTACTTCCAATTTTTTATACTTAATAAGAATACATTTTAAAATTTAAATCGCTCGTATCCCAAACCTCGTTTTAGCAAAATTTGGTTTTTTAATTAATGTCTCATAAAATCTCGGTTTTATCAAAATCTCCTTTTATCAAAATTTTAGACTATTATAAATAACCAGAGTGTATCCAAAATCCAAGATGAAATTCATACGATTTTCTAAAAGTTTTCTAAAGTTCACATTTTCCCATTTTTTTCGGGATTCAGAGTATATTTCCCTCTTAAGATTCTGACTTAGGAATGATTTTTTAAAGTTGAATTCGAAATCAAACCTTAGCGCCCTTTCAGTGTAGGTATATTTGTCACTAAAAATTCTGACTTAGGATAAATTTTAGAGTTGTATTCAAAATTTGACGCCTTTTGCAAAATACTTATACTTATTCTACTTATGTACTCAATATATCTCAGGTTTTAAGTTAATAGGCACTTTTGTTTCAAATTTTTGCAATCAATATTTTTTTTTATTAAATCAATTTTAAATAAAAACCAGATTTTAAGATACAAGCATTCGTACCCAACACTTAAGATTTTTTTTTATAATACCACACAATAATAAATATGTGCTGTTTATTTATAGTACCACACAATAGTAAATATATGCTGATATTTTAAAAGACCTTTCGCTATTTCACATTTAGACTTTTTATTAAACTATTATAATATACACTATATTTGTTTTATTAAATATAATCTGACTAGGATTTAAGCCCGAGAACCTACGATTGAAAGGCTGACGTCCTAACCAGTAGGCCACCGGCCAAATTGCCCTTAACACAAACCTTGAAGTCACTCTTTATTAATTTATTTCCCGAAATTAAAAGATTATACTTCCAGAACTACATATATTTTTACACACATGTATTACAAAATTCAATACTCTTTAAATCAAAATAAGTAATTTACATTTCAATGAGAATTTTCTTTAAAAAAAGAAAAGTTGTTAAAAAAGTAATCTTCGATAACAATATAATAACATCTTTTATGACTCTGATCAAAACCCATTTTTTTTATGTTACAATACAACTTAAATAGGACCTTCCCATTAAGAAGCCCTATGAATACTAAAATGAAAAAAATTTTAATATTGAAAAGAAATATAAATTTTACTTAAAATTCAAATTTAATACATGTATACCTATAAAATACTAAAATAACTTGTACTTTAATACAATATGTTTTATTTAAAAGATCGGATCGGATAAAAAATCGTATGCATACTTATATTATTATATTATAAAAATTCTTTTAAAAACGTGTCCTATGGATATTATTTTTTTTTTTGTTTTTTAAACTCAAGTACAATCTGAAAAAATAGGACCTTAACTTTTTTATATGATTTTGTACTTTCTTTTGTTACGGGACAATATTGCTTCTCAATAAATTGTTAGACCCAGGTCAAATTTAATAGAACTTTAAAAAAAAAAGTTAAATATGATATTCATATATAAGAAAAAAAGGGTTTAATAAAAAAATCATACAATGGTTGTGTATGTTTAAGTTCACTTGTATTCAAGGACAAATCAGTAAATTATGCAAAAAAAAAAACAAGTTAAAATCAAAGAAAAAAAAAAGGACGAGTTGCAAAAAATAAAAAATCAGTACCTGCCCTTTCTATTAAGGATCAACAATAACGACGACCTCTAAAAAAATCTTCTACAATATTCTTTAGGGGATCAAAGAAAGAGACTTTAATATTATTTCAAGAGGAGGAAAAAAAAATTATTACCGTACCTTTTACTAAAAATTATTTATTTTTTTTAAGATACTTACTAAAAATCTTTTTCTTGCTCATTTTGAATATCTTAAGATTTTTTAAGTATTTGTTGATAAAGTTACAAAATTTAAATATGGAAGAAAAAATTTAATTTGACATAAAATTCAACTCAGGAAATCTCTAGATAGTAATTTTGAAATTTAATATTCTTGGAGGTTCTTTAATTTTATCTATGAATTCTCTATGAATTAAGTTTTGCTATAATTCAGATTCTGCTACAATGACAGATTCAACAGCTTTGTTGTAAATGTTTTTCAATTTTCCTACATATTTTCCAATATTACATACATTACATTTCTTTTTTGAAACAAGCTACTTGTTATTGAAGGCAAAAGTAGTTCTTTAAACTATTGATATTAGAACCCAAATTAAAACTTAAATAATGTGAATAATGAAAGTGCTGGGAGTGCCAAGAAATTCAAGAAATCTATGCCTATCAAATTTAATAAATTTTGTATGTTCAGCACGCGGCTATTTTATATTCACTTGCGCAGATTCAGAAATAATCCAAACAATTAGAAAACATTGAAAATCTTTAATATTTCATAAAAATCGACAGTTACATGAAGTTTGAACTAATTTCCCGAAATCTAAAATAACACAAATTATTTCCTAAGCAGTCATTCGATTACAAGTAGAGATATCAAATAACCGTAACTTATATGCTTAACTTCTGTCACGAGTTCAAAGCATAATTCTCGTATTGTTTATCTTTACATTTTTTTAGCTGTAAGGTGCTAAAAATCTGACCTCATTTGAAAAAAATTACAAGAATAATGATAAGCGCCTCATTCTACTTTAAAAATCACCTGAACTCTCTTACAACATATTAAAACTAGTCGCATCGGACTAATTATGACTTTTTTTTATAATTTTATTTTAGTTTGGGAGAAACTTATGGGATTTCATTAACGAAATTAATATTTTGTACTAAGTATAGAGGTTTAGTTTTACATCAAATGCATTTTTTGAAATTGCAAATTAGTCAAAAATATTTTGTACGTGCACGAAATTAATGCCAAAGTGTAGATATCTAATAAATTTTTAGACTTTCGAACGTAGAGCTATTAAAATTTTCAATTACATCTATGTGTTTAATTACCTTAGATATTATAAAATAATTTTTTATTTTTTCAGTCAATACACTTTTTATTAATTTAATTTTAATTTTTTTTTTCTAAATTCACTGTTTCTTATGGTTTTTGCAACAATGTCAAATTCCATTTTGTTTCAAAAATTTTAATTTAATTTTTTTCAATTTTTATTTTGATAAACGTCAAATGATGTTTGCTGCAAAAGTCTAACAGTAACGCGACAAAAACATTTGTGTAGTGTTTGTCAAATTACATGTAGTAGATGATCAAGTGCTTTTGCATTTATTCATAGTGTGACATTTCCGATTACAACTAATGATTACTAAGGCAGCTAATATTTGTTTTTTAAGTGAGCACTTAGTCAATCAAAGCTAATTGTTTAATAAAATGTTCAATACAGAGAACGTTATTGTGACTGGAGAATAAATCTGAAGACAAATAATTAAAATAATAGTTATAATAATATGAACTCTTAAATTGAGTTTTTCTAAAATTTAGAATGTGATAATAATTCTAACATTAATTAAATCATTACCGAACTATATTAGATCACTTTATATTTAGATTCGATTCTGAAAAAAAACTTTTCGTAATTAAATAAAATGTTTTCAGAAATTACAATATAAACCAATACTTTGGTTATATTAATGGACAGATACCTACAAAATATCTTAAATACTTAATTTTATACAATTTTAATAAACTCTCAAAAATAAAATGGGTGGAAAATTAAATAATCAAAAACAATAAAAACATATTGAACAAATAAACTAATTAAATAATCAAATAAAATAATTTAAAAATGTTAAAGTTTAAAATTTTATTTCATTCATTTCTAAAATTCTACTGACGTCATTCTCATTTACATAAAATGTAAAAATGTTTATTTAAATTGTTATACTACCAACGCATATTAAATAAAATCAATTGTTTAATTACATTTATTAGATACGTAAACAATGTTCCAGTACTGCTTTTAATTTTTTTTTTTTAATTAAAATACATGGTTCACAATAGAAAAGTATTTTAATATATTCACAATATAAAATTGCTATATTAAAAAAACATCATGACAAAAATATACGATTTATTCGATACTGTAATCTTAAAACATATTGTTGCCATATGTAGTTATTTAATTATGTACACCTACTCTTGCAAAAAAGAACTTTTTTAAACATTGTGAACTTAAATCGTTTAATTGACAACTTAAGAAATGAAAAATTGCATTCATAATTATTTTTTATTTTATAATAATTTTTTTGTTTTGTAAAATACTTTGTTTATTAAAATACTCTACCCCTTATCTTAATTATTCAATCTAAATATATAATTTTAATTTAAAACAATGAACACTCAATTATGTAGGGTGCCTTTTTGTAAGTATGCATATTTTATTGTTAAATACAAAAGTATTTTGTCTGTCTATTTACTTTCTGGGTAAATTTTGAAAAGTTAAAAACATACTTATATCAATAGGTCAAAGTTCATAGTGCATTGTATCGTCGATTATCTTGATTTTAATTAAAGAAAAGTGAATCGAATATGAGTCGTTTGACTTTTATTATTACATTTTGGCGATTTATTGAGGACTATAATCTCCGACATTGTTCAAAATATTAGTATTACAGCAATAAAATAAAACGAATCAACAAAACATTTTTAAAATATTATGTGCAAACTTCTTGATTTATATCTGAAGAAGTTAGAAAATTTTTCAAACAATTAGGTACAAATACTTTAGGCCAAATATAAAACAGAGGCAAGGTTAAAACTCTAAGCAACTAGATCTTGTAACCAGTTGCAAACCTTGGAATCTTAGAGTTGGTTGAACATCCCAGCGTCTGATCAGTCTGATACACCCTCTAAAGAAGAGGGTAGGGTGTCAAGTAAGTTTGTCTGGTATTTCAGGTATTGTCAAGGTATTTTTCTTGTCAAGACCTTGTATATCATCTTGTGATTTTTTTACTTATTCTTGCTGTAAGGGTTAACAAAGAATAACAGAAATATAGATAAAAAAAAATTTGATCCACAGATAGATCGAAATATGGATGCATATGTTAGCTTTTCGAACTACTACTTCCATTCCTCTTAAAATTCAAAATTAAAGAAACCGTACAGAAAGCTCTTGTACTAATTTGCACTATAATTATTAATTTCGAAGATATGCTTAGGCATTAGGTTTTGAGAGGCGTGTAATAGGTTCCCAGACCACCACTTCTTTTTATTCTTTTTTAATTAAAGAATCATTATACAGGACAGAACTATCTTGTATCAATTTTAAGGTTTCGAGCGTTACAAATTTCGAAAACGTACTTCTCATATCTTTAGAGGTGTGTGGGAAGCACCCGAACAACCAATCTAATTAATATTCAATTGAAAGAACATTTTAGAAACGGATTAGAAAACTCTTGTATTCAAATTTTTAATTCAAACTCTTGTACAAAGTATCTATCTTTATTAATTTCGAAGATTTACTCTACAAGTTAAAATACATCCATCCCTATTTTAGCTATTGTGAATAAAAAATAATATATTGCCCCTGTAAATATGCAATCTGGTTTTTTAACTTTATTATAAGAGTTGTTACAGTTCCGACTGATACTAATAGCAAAATATTGCATTAAATCTTATATATTTTTTTTTAAATTTTCTCTTCATTTATTTCCCTTCCATCCATTCCAACATATTTTTAAAATTAAAGTGCATTAATTCCAAAATGATTATATTTTTTATATTACCTATTATATTCATCATTTTTATATCAAAAAATTTCTAACATTTTTTTTTATAATTTATTTATTATTGCATGCAACTTAAAAATATTTTTATTTTTATTTTTATTATAATAATATTTTACTGTGTAATTATTATAAAAACTAGTGGAAAATAATCTTAAAGGTATCGCAGAAAAGGTAGTAAGAATTACTAAAAATAGAAAAACCAAAAAAAAAACAAAGAAAAATTAAAACTCAATTAATAGGTAATGTTGTTGAAACTTGAACAAAATACCAACACGAATACTTTAGAAGCAAAATACTAGCTAAGGTTTTTGTCTTATAGTATGGTATCTAAAGATATTATTCGTTTAACCTTATAAACTTTATACTTGAAAATTTTAACTAAGTTAAAAATAAGTAAACAAAAGTGTTACTTCCCTTTTTATGTTTTACGTCATTGGAAAATTCAAATTAATAAAAAAAGTTGAAGTATATTTTCTTACAGCGTATTTTTTTAATTTTCTTTTTTTTTTTTATTTAAAAGCTAAAAATAACAAATTTTGTTTTATTTTTATACATTTAAATTTATAAAAATAAAAGAAATTAATTTTCTACCAAGTGCAACAATATTTTGTTGCGTGCAATAATTTTCTTGTATTAGTTGTTATTTATAGGATATCGCTAGAACTAAAAATAGATTCATGAAGTTTTTTTTTTACCTTTTACTTACTGTAAACAAAAACTAGAACAGATTTTTACAAAACTTTCTTTACCTTAATATACAAAAAATAAAATTTCACCGTTATTCGAAATGTTTCCAGAAATCCGTTTTTAATAATATGTTAAGTGTGAAAGCAGACACATCATAAAGAAAAAATTTCATTGTCAAAATCGTAATAAAGAATTGGAAAGTTTTTATTTTCCTTAAATTAAATTTATTGTATACCTTGTTTTTATTCTTCTATAATAACGGTTATTCCCCATCTTAATATTATGCTTCCGTATTTCTGACTTTCTTCGAAGTTTTCATTTTGAAATTAACATGTTGGTGTTTTAGTGCTTCTTCCGAATCTTGGTTTTTCCGGTTTACGATTTTTTAATAAGAAATTTATTAATGTTTTAGAAGAGGCCTAAGATCCAAATTTGAAATTTGCCTTAATAATATTAGTTCAAGATTCATAGGAATGTATTAATGAAAATTTTAAATTTTTCGGAGTTGATTAGCTTTTGTATTGCTTCGTTAATACAAGAGTTCGAAATTCTTAATTCTGGTTCATAATAAGGTTTTAGTACCCTTTCATAAAATGTTTTCTATTTTAATGAAGATCTTCACAATTTCAAGAAATGGTATAAAAAATGTGATTAAAATATAAAGACACTGCTCACACTGCTGTAAACCTGAAAGGCTAACTTGAAGGATTGAATATCGAGGCGTGAGATATGAATATCATTTAGTCTGAGACTTCATATCTCACGCCTCGATATTCAATCCTTCAAGTTAGCCTTTCAGGTTTATAGCAGTGTGAGCAGTGCCTTTATATTTTAATCACATTTTTTATACCATTTCTTGAAATTGTGAAGATCTCGATTTGTAACATCGTTAGGTACTTGTAAATACTTAAAACTTCTAAAATTCGTCAAATTGTTTTTTCGATTACTTTCAATAATTTTCTTTTAATAATCCCTCTAATAAGCTCTGAAGTAATTTAAATATTATATAAGTCTCATTCTCATTACTGTTGCTTATGGTTATAAAATTTTAAATTTTTTATATCAGTTAAAAATATTCTAAATCTAAACAAATATTCTATTTTTATAATTTATTTTTTTTTTTTTCGTTACAGGTGAGCCTACATAGGACCTTATTTTGGATTACATTCCCAATTTCCTCAAAAAAAATTATAAAATTGTATCTAAAACCATTTTTTGTAGAATTTTAAAGTTGATGGTAATATTTGGTTACAAATTTAATTGAATTTGAAGTTTTATTTATAAGCAAGCAAGCAATCAAATGTTTTTAGCTGCGTAAATACTTGTGAATTACACAATTTTAGCTGGAGGTTAACTTTAAAATTAATAACTAATGTGCTTAAAATAGGAAACTTCTCAGTTTTATTCATTTATATATATATATATTTAGATATTTAATTTGCATTATTTAAAATCAACATTATTATAAACTTAAAATTAATTTATAACTCTATTTAAATAATATAATTCTGAATAGCAAATTTAGCCGGTGGGGTAATTTTTAAGTCACCGGCTTAATGAAAGATATCATGTTTAGTATCTTAATAGTTTTATGACATATGATTTTTGCTTAGTAAAACTAATGATTATAGAAACTCAAGATTAAGCAAAGTCCCCAAAATTAAGCCGTCTTTCAAACCTTTTGGTGTTTGCGCTTGATTTTTTTTAAGAAAAAAAATATTAAATTATTTTTTTTTAAATATTAATAAATAAAACCTTGGTTATAACTCCAGTTTTTATCAATAAATGAGTTTCACAACAAAATTATATTTTAAAATTGACAAATCTGTAGCCAAAATTTCACAGTCTTATTGAGTCACTTCTTTTGACCGTCACGGCGAAAACGACTACAGCCATGACTAGAAAATTATCAAATTACTTGTTTGGAATTTTATTTTTATATCAAAATGAAGTCACAAATATAATATAATGTCATGTGCTATATATATAAAAAATACTACATAATATAATAGCATTCGATTTATGTCTAAAAATTTTTTTTTCCAATTTAAGAATTCCTAGAATGATTTATTTAACGGAAACTGTCACTAGACATTATAATATATATCTTTAAAAGAATATCCTGTTAATTACACAGATATTATAAAGATTCTTTCAATCTTATTCTGTGCATTCTTCTTCTATCTTCTCTCTCGTCTTGTCCTCTCATTCTTATAATTTTTAAAAAATTTATTAATATTTTTGGTATTAGTATATGAAATCAACTTTCATTAACTCAATTTCCACCACCGCCATCCAAAAATTTTGTCATGTTTTCCTTGCGCCATAAAACCAATAAAACAAAAAACTCATTCTCAAAGAAAACCCTAAAAGTTAAAATCGAATTGAAAAGCAATAAAATTCACAAAACACATGGATTCAAAAAAAAAATTTATATGAAAAACAAAGTATCGTAATCGATGTATTTAAATTTAAAATATAAACTTGAGCTGCTCAGGGCAAAATTTGTATTAACTTATATAAATGATCCTTAGGCAACTTTTTACCTAGACTCTTATTTGTTTAAATAAACTTAATTAAAATTAAATAATTATTCATGTTAAACCTTTAATCTTCCATAGACTTTAAAGAAATGCATAACTCAAAATTTCGAAAATTTTAAAATCAGGAACGGTATTTCCTAAATTGATGCACCGTTTGTAAATAGATCTAAATTAAAAATTTTAAGCATTTCATTTTTTGTAATTTTTGTATTCGCACTGAGAGATCATTTTCCTACAGTTTCTGTGTTAAATTATAAGACTAGCATCTGTAGACAAATTGAATATGAGGCTTTGAATTTTTTTAGGTTCCATTCTTAGGTTTTAAGTTCTATTGCACTATAATAAAAATGAGCATTATGAAGTATAATAACTCAGTTGTTCCAGACAAGACATGTAGGAATATAGGATTTAGTGAGTCAAAAGAATTTTGTTCCTGCACAACTTATTTTTCATATATATGGAAGGGTTCCCTTAATTCTCTAAAGAAAATTATTACCTTCAAAATTGTTGCTTAAAAACCTCTACCTATTATTCCATAATCTTTATCTTCATAATATAATAATTTAACTATAATATAATCGATTCTACTTCAGAAACCAAAAAAATATTGATTAGTAGATTTTTAAAAAATTTTCAATTTAGAGACAAAATTAAAAGATAACAATTATTTTTTCATTTAAGCTTTTACCGTTATTTTTAAATTTAATATCTTTAAAACCAGAATCATGTACAGTTTTTTTCTTCTATATAGATTTGACCCATTCCCTATATCATACAATACACCTCCCTCAAAAATCACATCATTCTATATTCTCTTTGTGATCTCAATACAAGTGTTGCCCAGGTTACCGTGTACAAAATTTTTTTTTTTACTCTTTGGTTTTTTGGGTGTACCACCACAATTGGTGCCACTTAATCATATCACAATATGCAAAAATAAAAAGGAAGATCTAACCAAAAAAAAAAGGATTTTATGATTTCATCATCAAGTAGGTACTCAATAAAATCCAGAAAAATACCCAAAACAAAAAAGATAAGTTTATTAGAATTGATTCCACAATTCCATTTATAAAATAAATTTCGTTGCTGGTTATTTTGTTTTTTAGGGATTTGTTTATTTGTTTGTAGTGAAAAAAAATTTTTGATCCTGATTGCTTGGTTATGGTTACCAAGGTTTCATATGAATTATTTTATTTATGCTTTGTTTTAATTTGTTTATTTCTCTGATTTTGTTTTTGTATTTACTTGCGGTCGAAGTTATATTAAAACACTTATGAATGTCAATTTCTTTCAACTTAGATAAAAATCAAAAATCTCTGTATGTACAAAAACTGTTTTTTTGGTCCTAAATCCTTTAACTGCTTTTATTAAAAACAAGTAATGGAAAAAAAAAGGAAGAAAAAAATTATGAAAGTAAATAAATTTACCTAGAATTTTGGGTTAGGTGGTATGTTTTGGATGAAGAAAATAAAATTAAATCAAACCAAAATCATTTTTTTAATATTTGAAGCAGGTGTGCACAACCGATATTGTGAGTGCCAGGAAATTAAATGCAAGGCATGGTAACATTGAATCGAGGTAATAAATGAAATGTAGTTTTAGTATAATAACTTATATCTTGTTTGCACCGAACATTGTAAACATTGAACATTGTTCTTAATATATTTTGAAGCAGTCATATGTAACCTATGATCATATGCCATTGAAATTAAAACAAAATTAGAATCAAGAAAAGATATCTTTATTTCAATAAATACAGTGTAGCCAATTACAGTGACATTTTTAAATCACATCCTAATTCTGTACTTAACATTGGAATTAATCAGTTTAACTAATGTGAAGGCGCCATGAGTTAAAATTTTTAAAGCATATTAATTTCATCAATAAGGGTATAAAATGAGGTTGTAATAATATTATTAAAATAATGGGTAATAATTATTTGAATATATAAAAATATTACAAGAAATAAAATATTGATATCATACAGGCATGACTTAAATACCCTCAAGCAACTCAATTATAAACTACCATTACCCTAATATTTTATAAGCCATGACTCCAATATTTTGAAGGCCAGGACTTTAAAATAAAAATTAATTAATGTTCCTGTTCCAAAGTATAAATGGTCTGTGTGACCATAAACAATCATGACCCTAATATTTTGTAAGCCATGACTTCAATCTTTGGAAGGCCAGGATTTTAAAATTTTTAATTGACTATGGTTATGTACCTCAAGAGGTTATTAGCACCTGCCTCAAAGTAAAGATAATCATGTAAGATACAATGTATGATTGTATATGATGCATGAATCCTTAAATTTTTTCATCAAATTTACGAGAATCAAAAACAAAATTTTAAAAATTAAAAGGAATAAAACAACAACAAAAACAACTTCATAATGAAAAAAAAGAAAGAACTCTGAAATTTGTGCTTGGTAAACCTAATAATGATATTTAAAAAAAAAAATCCTTTTTTTTTGCTTTTATATATTTTCCCTTAATTTTTGTTTTTGTTTATATTAGTTTTCTTCTTATTTTGGTGGTGATGGTGGGTGATATAACAGTAAAAGCTTTTAAAATATTTACATAGGACTAAAGGTGCCGCTCCTGTGTTTACAAAAATAAAAAAAAAAAAACCAGAATAAGAAAAATCAAAAGAAAGAAGTGAAAAAATCAAAATTAAGAGGAAAAAATGATTTAAACTAATAAAAGAAAGAGACAGAAAAATAAGGAGCAGTATATATATACAAAAAAGAAAAAGAAAACAAATTATAACCCTCAAAACAACTAAATTGAACCTAAACAGAGAATCGAACCGAATCTAGAAAATTGAGGCAAAAAAACAAAATTTATGTTAAAAAGTCATAAAATCAAAATGACAAAAAATAATATATATATATATATATATTTTGTATATATTATATACATATATGTATATATCTATAGTTGTACATAATAATATAAGTAGGTATATTACATAAGTGTATATTAAAGAGTATTATGGGGTATAATTTAGATTTAAGGTTTGGTTTTTTTTTTGATTTTTGTTGTTGTGATTTTTTTTGTAAGAAATTGAGGTTTTAAATTCGGGAACAAACAAAAAAACAAAAAAAAAACAATAAAAATAAAAAAAAATATTTAGGAAAAAATTGAGAAATTTTCTTTTTTTTTGTTATTTGGAAAATTGGATTATATCAAGGAAAAACTTTTTCTATTTTATTATTACTTTAAAGTAATTTTTGAAAATATTTCTTAGAAAGATTTAATTTTGAGGGTTAATACCTTTAACCTTGAAGTTGTTTTTTTGTTTTTTTTACAGTCATGACTTAGTGTAGAGTAAAAGTTGTGTGGTATTTTTATGTTAATGCAAATATGAGAAAATGGTTGAATATGAAGCAATGAAAAGATTTCTTTATTATATTTTATTAATAGCAAACCTTTATGGCCTGGTAACATAAAATTGGAGGTTTCAGGGATATTCTAAAAATCGCTAACATAAAAACAGATTCGGACTAATCAAACCCCAGTTTCATTTTAAAAACAATGTGCAATGAAAACTGAATTTCCTACCTATCTTTGTTAACGACAAAAACCCAATAGCATCTGGTGAGGTAATTGTTTTACACTTTAATGAATTCTAATATTAGAACTTGAAAAAAAATATTTTAAATGGTGCCGAAATTTTTTAAACGTAAGCTTTGGTATAAAGATACTTTTTTTAAATTCAATAAGAATAATTTTCACTTTAAGTGCAAGTATTTCGTTTTTAAAAATAAGTTTTTCATTTCAAGTGGGAATGTTTCCTTTTATAATTATTAAGTTGCAATTATAAATATTTAGTCTTTAAAAACCTTTCAAACAGACAACAAAAGTGAACTTGTAGTTAAAGCAAAAATATTTCTGATATTGAAAGAAATTAGTTTGAAAACAAAATATTATAATTTTTTTTTCGAATTGAAACTATTTAATATAAAAGCACACTTTTTACTTCAAAAAAGAAGATTTTCACTTCAAATGCAAGCATTTCCTTTTCAAATGAAAGGTTTAATTCTCAAGTTCAATTTGCATGTTTAGGCGTCTAATACCTTTCCCAAAAAATTAAAACCTTTAACAGAAATACTGCCACTTAAAGTAAATCCTTCTTCTAGACAATAAAAGCTGTGAAGCAAATAAAATCTTATAGTAATAATAAACATTTAAGCAGTTGCGCAATTTTCGTAAACATATTTTCTAAAACTAATTTGTAAAAAGTTTTTACAGAATAATGGTTTTTTCTTAAAAAGTTTAATTTTCTTCTATGGCACTACAGTCCGATGTCGAACCTTAGCCTCCTTTAACATTCTCTTCAAATTCACTCAAATTTAGGAAGCAGTTATCCAATTTTGCTCTTGGAGCATTGATACAATGTCTAACTCGACGGAATCAATCCATCGCTCTCTCGGCTTCTACTGATCTTTTGTTATCTATTTTCCATTCAATACTTTCTTTGGAATGCTGCAATCTGGCATACGTTGCCTCATGCATGTGACTGGCCGAAGGTGTTGTAACTCGATGTATATCATAACATTTCTGTCAATATATACTTTGTATAGTTCTGGGTTGCATGTCATTCTAAATTGGTCTGATCGATAATTGGCCTGGTCATTTTACGCTTTATTTTGCATATTTGCATATTCCTTTCCTTAGCCTGTATACACTTAAATTTTAAGTTTTACCCTACAGTGTAATTCAAAACTGGTGTATGAAAGTCCCGTACTACTCAAAAAACTTACTTAAGTTTCAATTTGAACCATTACATGTTTTCCATATACCTTAGATTCCTTCGGAAAATTTATAAAATCTATAAAAATATATTTTAAGTAAAATAATTTAAATTGTCAGATAATTTAAATTTTCCCATTTTCAATTTAACCAAAATGAGTCTAAAATTTTGTCAAAATTAAAAATTTAAAGTCAGTATACTACAAGTCTGCCCTAAAATTCTTATTTAAAATTAAAATTATTTTGACCATTATTTTACCCAAGCAAATTTTTTTTCTCAAATTCTCTAAAACTTTATCATTATTTACCCAAAATTTTATTTTATTTTCTGTTTTCAATTGTTTTATTTTTTTTTTATATTGTACACTTAATTAGACTTCATTTTTTATTTGAATTGGTTTTTTTTTAACAATTTTGTAAAAAAAACTTTACAATTTTTTATAATTCTAAAAAGTTATCAAAACTGGAAAAAATTTACACGGAAACAAACTGAAATTATTTTTTTTAATCCTCATACCAGTTAAAAAATTCAAAATTCATTGTCCTTAAAATCCTATTCATTCACTGAACGTAGGTTAAAAAAACTCCATTCTCTGTAAAAATAACAGAGAAAATTACACAAAACTCAGTGTAAAAAAATAATTATGTGACTGGAAGACATATCCTAAGGCCATTTAATATAACCGCTATTATTGATATCCCTTGGTTAATTTATTCTTGTATTATATCTATATATATATATATATATATATATATATTCCTTATATTATTATCTCCTCCTTACACACATATTCTACTTCCCATTCACTCCAGATAATTTTTTTATGTAATTTTACTACAACAGTTTGAGTAATCCAAAAAAAAAAAAAAACTGATTCAATGTGGTGTAATGGTTAATCATGACTTCGTGTGCTTTTCAATTATCTTTAATCCATAAAACTGAAGAATGAGAACTTTCTTTATCGCTTCAATACCAAGTACAATAAAACGAAATTTTTTCATGAATCAAATTCAATAGTAACATAAGGCTTTAGAAACCTAACTCTACAATAAAATCCCCCTACTCCCAAATTTTACACTGTCTCTCGTTGTACTATCATTAGTGCTACTGTCGTCCATGTTTTCGTTTTCTGATATCTTAGATTGAATATCCTTTAATACTCTCACATTTATAATTTTCATTATATATTTTTTTTTCTATTCGTATTCAAAGTTGTCATCGTCATCATTTGAAAATTCACATGTTATCCTTGAAGCAAAAGGAGCTGCAAAAAAATTAGAAGGATATAAAAATCAAAAATTCACATTTTCGGTTTAAGTATTGTTAACAGGAACTCTTCATATTATACGTATGTCCTGAACTAGTATAAATTTTGAAGAATATAAAACGAATCCATGTATGATGTCAGTCATAGATTCTATTGAGTAAAAGTAAGATAATTAGAATTTTAAGACCATATTTTAAATAGTAGCAAGGTGTTAAAAACTTGAAACTCATTTCTTAAACTATCATTACTGTAGCATATAAAAATTTATTACCAGACTTCGTAATGATATATTTGAATCTACTCAAATGGGTGCTGTATTTGATGATAAATATTAAAGCAAGGAATACGCTGTCTGTAAGTTAATAAGAAGAGCAGCCAAATTATGCGACGATGACTGTAGTTGAATTCCACTCTTTTTAACGACTATATGAGCATCCTTTAAACAGAGTTTGAAAAAAATTTTCCAATCAAGAGGTATCTTGTTGATCATCCGCAAAAGACATGTCTCATATATTCCTAATCTTTACCACTGCAGCAAAGTAAAAATGCACGAGTTTGGGATGAGTCTGTCTCGAAAAAGTAAACCACGAAAAATAAAGCAGCAAAACTTGGATGTTCAGTGGAAAGTCTTTCTCTAAGGAATGCTGCCGTAAGTATAGATACTGTGGTAAGTCAAAAAAATTGATTTGATAACGCAGCAGAAGCCAATAGGATGAAGTGCAATTACAAGAAAATATTTCTATACTAATTAACACTTCAAATCTCAGTAGCAGTCATTGTTTCACTTGGCAACAGCTAACTGTAAAGCCGGTGATGAAGAATCCTTTATTGATATTAGAAATTAAAAGTATCAAGTACTGCATGTAATTACATAGGTACTTTGTTGAAAGTTTTTTCTGGAAATCGATTGCTCATCAATGCATTAAAATTAATAAAGACATTTCATAAACTATAAAAGAAAGTTGGGGTATTGTTTCTTAATAGATTGTCACTTATCTCAGTTTAAGAGAGACGGCAGGTTCAAACCACAGAAAATTGATTAACTTCTTTGCGTTTGTTTCTAGTGTGAAGTAATTCGCAGTTTACTTTACTAATCAGCAGATTGGATCTTGACTTCGCAAAAAAATATATGTAACTACATTGGATCTCGACATGGATTTGCCTTGTCCCTATTATTTGAAAGACGAAAGAACATTTAACATAACGGTATAACCTGCATGGGCATATTTAGATATTCTATATATATATACATAAATTTAATTTGAAAGACCAGACTTTGTTTGAATTTAGAATAAAATATAAAATGAAAAATTATCGAAGGGTGATATGATTTAGTTCCAGTGTTGATTCCTTTTTTTTTATTTCGCTTCTACAATAAAAAACAAAAAAAAAAAATTCAGATTAGATTTGTACTAAATGAATGTAAATTATTCTTCGAATTCATTTCAATTTTTTTTATATTTTTTTATTTCTATGCTTTTTTTTATTTTATTCTCTGATTTATTTTCATTCTTTAAAAAAAAACTGAGACCAATTTGATTTTTTTTTATTATTATTCTTATATTCTTGTTCTTGTATTCATTCAGATTCGGATATATTATTCAGGATCGTGCTAATACTATCATACAAATCCAAATAATCAAAAAAAAAAAAAAATGTAAATGAATTCATGGTAAATGAGTGTAACTTTGTTACCCTCTGGCTATGTTACAAATTGCCTTTATAGGTGACATCACCAGTTTTTACATTGGTTTTGTTCTTTGCTATATTTTTTGTTATTCTGTTTTCCTTTTTGTTTTTTGTCTTCTTTTCTCTTTTTTAACTTGGAAATTGAAATGAATAATGTTACCTTCAAATGATGCCTTCAATGTCTGATTATAAATGAGCCACAATGTTTGAAAGCATTCACTATGTTTAGAATTGGATTTTTTTTCGGCTGGTTATTATTTTTTTCATTTGTATTTTTCTAATTCTAAAAATGCTGTTGATTTTTTTGTTTAATTTATATCGAATACTAGGAAAAAATCAAATGGGATACATAATCGTATTATGAATTAGGATAATGGTTGATAGGGAAACGGATGAATCAAAGATAAAGCATTTGATAAGAAATATTGGTAAAGATATTGGCAAAACTTCCGCAAAGGGGTTGTGAGCTATCAAGATGACGTCATCACATAACGGTACTAAATATCTCAAAGTTTCCGAATATATATACCATTAGTGGCGATGGCGCCATCTAGTGGTCGAAAAATGCATTACAAAATGTTCCTAAGATTTTGTAGCATTTTTATTAAAATGTTATATTTTTCCTGTTAGTCCATAAACTGGAACCAACATCTTACAATATTGGAGGGCATGATATTGTCTTTCATAAACATCTTGTTTCATCTGGATCGGTGCTACCATTTTTGAAATATTGCAATTTAAAGTGAAAATTAAAAAAAAAAAAAAAAAAAAAATCCAACTTTCAAAAAAACTACTATAACTGTGAAATTTTCAAAAACACCCTGTATTATTATTATACCATTAGAAAGGTCTCTTAAAACTCTTTCCAACGGTATATAATAAGTATGGCATATGTTGACAAATAGCCCCACCAGAGAACATAAATGCAAAAATGACGCAACAATTTTATTAAAAAATACATTTTCATACTTTATTTGTCATAAATTTATTTTGCCTTTTTGGCAAATTTAAAAATGTAAGAATGCATTTTAGGTTTGGATACAATATTGAGTTTGGTTCTGACAATTTGTTTTGAGGGATTTTGGAGGTGACAACCTCAAAGTTTTAAAATTTTTTTTATTTAAATATGTATGTAAAAATATAATTAGAAAGGCCCTTAGGCTACAAAATCAGAAGTAATTTTATTTGTGAAAATAGAAGCAATTTAATTTTCCAAACTTTTTTATTTAAATAGTTAGGAAGGAGTTTTAGAGTTGGTTTCAAAAGCAGGGTTTTACGCTTTTTCCAGAATATTTATATATGTGTATATGTGGGATTCTCAATTAGGAGGGATTTTAGAGTTGGATTCAAAACCAGGATTGCCCCCTTTTCCAGAATATTTATATTTATTAATTAGGGTTGATTATTTTTTGTATGAAATAGCTATGCCGAATTCTCATACCATTCTTTTCATTATAGTGTTGGATTCAAAATCTAGTTTTAATAATTGAGTTAGCGGGGGTTCGGGGGCGGCAGCCCCCGTAATGAAAATATAATATTATTTAACATGTTTTATTACAGTGTATTAAAAAAATTAGAAACTTATTAATTTTTTTAATGAATTAGGTATCCGAATTCTTATACCATTCTTTTCATTTTAGTGTTGGATTCAAAATCTAGCTTCAATAATTGAGTTAGCGGGGGTTCGGAAGCGGCAGCCCCCGTAATGAAAATATAATATTATTTAACATGTTTTATTACAGTGTATTTTTTTAATGAATTAGGTATCCGAATTCTTATACCATTCTTTTCATTTTAGTGTTGGATTCAAAATCTAGCTTCAATAATTGAGTTAGCGGGGGTTCGGGGGCGGCAGCCCCCGTAATGAAAATATAATATTATTTAACATGTTTTATTACAGTGTATTAAAAAAAATTAGGAACTTATTAATTTTTTTAATGAATTAGGTATCCGAATTCTTATACCATTCTTTTCATTTTAGTGTTGGATTCAAAATCTAGCTTCAATAATTGAGTTAGCGGGGGTTCGGAAGCGGCAGCCCCCGTAATGAAAATATAATATTATTTAACATGTTTTATTACAGTGTATTTTTTTAATGAATTAGGTATCCGAATTCTTATACCATTCTTTTCATTTTAGTGTTGGATTCAAAATCTAGCTTCAATAATTGAGTTAGCGGGGGTTCGGGGGCGGCAGCCCCCGTAATGAAAATATAATATTATTTAACATGTTTTATTACAGTGTATTAAAAAAAATTAGGAACTTATTAATTTTTTTAATGAATTAGGTATCCGAATTCTTATACCATTCTTTTCATTTTAGTGTTAGAATTTGTATCAATTTTACTATATGGCTTTATTTCGTAAAATTTTAGAAAATGATATGGCTTTATTTCGCATTCAAATGCGAACAACCTGTTCGCCCAACCAACGAAAGGGCTAAATAAAACGTTATACAGGTTGTTGGAACAGTATAAGCGTAATTTTATGTCCAACTCAAAACCCTGTCAATCTTCAAAATCTTAGTATATAAATATTCTGGAAAAAGCGTATAATTCTGACTTTATAACCAACTCTAAGGTCCTTTCTAATTATACTTTACATACATATAAATACCTCAAAAATCTTCTAAACAAAACCCAACTCAATATTGTATCAAACTATAAAGTGCATTCTTAAATTTTAAAATAAATATTTCAAATGGAAAACAAAAAGGCAAAATAAATTTATGACAAATAAAGTATGAAAATGTATTTTTTAATAAAATTGTTGCGTCATTTTTGCATTTATGTTCTCTGGTGGGGCTATTTGTCAACATATGCCATACTTATTATATACCGTTGGAAAGAGTTTTAAGAGACCTTTCTAATGGTATAATAATAATACAGGGTGTTTTTGAAAATTTCACAGTTATAGTAGTTTTTTTGAAAGTTGGATTTTTTTTTTTTTTTTTTTTTAAATTTTCACTTTAAATTGCAATATCTCAAAAATGGTAGCACCGATCCAGATGAAACAAGATGTTTATGAAAGACAATATCATGCCCTCCAATATTGTAAGATGTTGGTTCCAGTTTATGGACTAACAGGAAAAATATAACATTTTAATAAAAATGCTACAAAATCTTAGGAACATTTTGTAATGCAT
The DNA here is from genome assembly GCA_963082915.1 of Dolichopus griseipennis. Lineage (NCBI taxonomy): Eukaryota > Metazoa > Arthropoda > Insecta > Diptera > Dolichopodidae > Dolichopus > Dolichopus griseipennis. The sequence continues at coordinate 83,005,990 of OY720443.1, forward strand.
TTTTCGACCACTAGATGGCGCTATCGCCACTAATGGTATATATATTCGGAAACTTTGAGATATTTAGTACCGTTATGTGATGACGTCATCTTGATAGCTCACAACCCCTTTCCGGAAGTTTCACCAAGATATTTATGAATTTGGACAGTATTCTGATAACTTATCACTCAAATTTAAATATTAATGAGCTGCATGCATGTGTAATGAGCGTTCTTGAAAATGTTATATTAATTTTCTAAGGAAGATGTCAACCTTCACAAGGCAGCAAGGATATCAAAAATGCTGATGTTCTACTCATTAAAACCACATAGCAATAAACCTTGAGTAACAAGTATGATTATTAAAACAACTGCTTCCGCATAGTATCACAGAAACAAGGATTCTCAGGATCCTCAGAAACAAGGATGGAAAGCAATGGAAAGGAATAGGAATAAGTGCCATATTTCATAATCAGTTGTCATTGCTTCTGTTATTGTTGTTATTAAAACATGTTAAACCCAATTATAGCCCAACTAAAAAGTTCCTTCTTACATTTTTTATAGTAACTTTATAAAAAATTCTAGATCTAAATGATAGAGAGGTATTTTTTTTCTAAGAACAATTCCTATTCATCAAGTGAAACTTTACAAACCAACCACTAAAGTTAAAAAAAACGATCCACTTAAGTACGAATCAACTGATGAAAAAATATATCTGAAAGGAAATATCAATATGCGCCTAGATCACGCTGCTAATACTATTTCTTGACCAAAGCTAATTAACAAAAGTTTATTAATAAACTGCTTATTAAAAATTAATTAACACTTAAGGAACTCGGAGCCTAATACTTCCTTTTGTTAGTTACTAAAAATCAATAGATTTAATTGTTGATAAACTTTTCGACATTCACAAATATGCCATTAAATTAAGAGCCATTTCATTTGTCAAGATTTAATGCATAACTTGATTAAACTAAACATAACGGTATTTCCTTTAAAGTTACTTTTAGCGTTACTCTGAATTTGAAATAAATAAGAATTGTTTCCAATTAGTGCAATGTTCTTTATCTAACTTTATTAAGTTAAACTTAACGGTATTTCCTCACAGTTTTCCTTTATGATACCGTTATTTCGCACCATAAGAAAAATTTGACATTTTAGCCACTAGAAATTAGCGGTTTAATTAAGATCCAATAAATTTTTCAAAAAAACTTTTTTTAAGTCTCACTAGCTGTGAAGACTATAATAATTACAACATTTCCTTGCTCATCAGCACATTTAAAAATAAAAATAATAACTAAAGAAACCTGAGGCTAATAACCCGTAAAAGTGAACAATTTTTTTTTTATATTTAAAATTGAAACATCTGTAAACATTTTTACATCCATTTACAATCGATTAAACCAGAGATTTTGTAATAAAAAAAAAAGAAATCGTTTTACAAAACAATATAATATAAATCTTAAAAAGAAGGGTCCTATGACAAGTTCTTTTAAATTTGTCCCTTCGAAACTATTGTTCATATTATACAATTCAAATAAAAGTAGATAAAAGTTACAAACATGAGAAACAAATTCTCACAATATTGTGTTATAGAATATTTAGTAGTTCTCCTTCTTATTTTTTAAGGCCATTAATTTTTTAACACTGGAGTAGATATTAAAAGAAAACTATTTAATGAAAGTATCGGAATAAATAAATAAAAAAAAATAAAAATAGTATTTCATGTGAATTAAAAAATAAATTAATTGGGATAACAAGAAGTTTGTTTTCTAGAATATGGGTTCTTTCATATATTCTTCTAATATTTCATTTGCAGTTGATTTACTCAATTAAAATGAATTTTTTTTATTTTTATAAATTTGTAAAGTAATAGATAGCTTTATTTTAACTTTACAATTTTTTAATGATAATTGTTTTTGTAAAAACTGTATTACTTTAAAAGAATACGTAGTAGAATATGTAGTAGTCCTCATTTCCGTGTATTGTTTCGTTACTATGAACCAACTAAAGTATCTCTTATCCCAGATCAACTCCTCTTCACATCTTTCGTTAATTTATTTTAAACTACATGGCCAAATACAATAAGGAACAATGACCAATAGAAACTTGGCAAAGTAAAACCAATCGGGCAAGAGATCAAAAGAAAAAAGTGGAGATGGATAGGGCACACACTTAAAAAGCCTTGCATTGCATTTTTGCAGCAAGAGAAGGACTACTTTAGAACTGACAAGAAACGAGAAGACGCTACAATAACACCTGAAGGCAAACCATATTAGAAGAGCTGACATCAACTAGAAAAACATTAGAGGAAGTAAAAATAACTGCTCGGAATAGTGTCGGATGGTGATGCTTAGGAGATACATATCCTATACTCTCAAGAGGATCAATAAGGAAAAGAATAATTCATAATATAAACATCACACATAATTGGAGTATACAAAAAGCTCACAATATATTTGGAGACTCCTAAAAAGTTTTCAGAAGTGATTCGTCTTGTAGCACTTTTGAAATCATCAGTAGGCTGGTAGTATTGCATTGCCTATAAAAGGTACTTAAGTTACAAATTGTTTAAAATTCTCTTGCTAGTGGTCAATTAGAGGTTTTTGGATGCAGTCCAGGATACTCTTCACTATTAACAAAATTAATGAAAACATTATAATCCTTAATTAGTTTAGCAACTTTGTTGGAGCAAAATAAAGACATTTCTATACTGTCTAAAATTCCTCGTTCCTAGTAATAAATATGGTTGTTTAATCTATTTATCTGTGGTATACTGTTGTACTTTAAAGTGGAAGATATTGAAATATTTTAGATTATCATCATGTAGGGGAATATCATTATACCTGGGAATTGCAACTAGAAGCCGGAAAGTTAACTTTCAATATTTTATAATACTGAAAATTTTATAATATTAATGTAAAATCCAAATAATACTGCCGTTATTAAATTTAAAAATTCAAATGTCAATTATGAACCGTTATATTACAATTTTTATAGTTTACAAGACATTAAAACTACACAATTTCTATAAATTTAATAATTTTTTCTTTAAGTTTATTCAACTTTTATTTTGAAAAAATCTAAAACACATCATTAGTACTTAATAATATAATTTTTAATTCTAAAAATAAACATTAAAAAAAAATTATAATATACTTAAGAAAAAAACAACACGGCAATACGCAACAATAAACTTACAATATATATACCGTTATTTCCCTAGAGTATTTGCATACACAATTATTATCTTCTTATTATAATATTCGAACCATAAATGTCAAAATTTAAATCAAAATTTATATTCATGGAAATTTTCAAAAAAAAAAATCCAAATAAAAAAAAACGGTTTAAAGTGTGACTTTTTCTATCTCTCTCTCTCTTTTATTCCTGTTTTTATTACTTCTACTTGTTTCACATTTAATATGAAAATTTTTTTTTTGTTTCTGTTTCTATCATTTATAAAACAATATGAAATAAAGATATTGTTTTTATTTTCATTTGTCTTATTTGTATTTTAAAATTATTGCAATGTTTTTTCTTTTTTTATTTTTTTACAAAAAAAAAAAAAATTGAAACATAGAAGGAAATGTAAAAGAGCCACAAAACATATCACGAAGGAAAAATATAAATAGAAACAAAAGATATAAAAATGAAACAGTGAATGAAAATTTTACCACTTAATTATTCAAAACACCTTGAATTTTCAATATAATATAGAATAATACATACTAATCATAATAACAATAATAATAATAACAGTTAAATTGAAAGTGAGAAGACCAAAATGCAGAAGAAATAATAAAGTGGTTTGATTAACCGTTATTATAATTAGAGTGAAATATTTCTTGAAGTTAAATAGGTTGTACACAAGTAAGTGTTATTTCCATCTGTTTACTCTTCTTAGGTTTCTCACTTGCTTGTTATGGTTCATGTTTTGGTTAGTGAGCTAGATTTATTTACTCATGTAGTTCACGCAATTGTTCTGGCTTGAATGAAATTCTTCATACTTTGCAATTCACTTAAAGAATTTTCATTTATCTAGCTTTGCATCTTTTTTAAATTGTTCCCACAGTATTCCTGTTTGATATTGTCTTATTCAATTCCTATTAGAATTGAACTTATACATAGTTTCAGTTTTAACTTCTATTAATTAAATAGCTAATTAAGCTTCATGTTTCATCAGATAACCAGCTTTTCATTTCCGATTGTTCTACAGCAATTGTTTTTCTATTGGCTTCCAGGAGGCTTAAGTTAATTATGTTCCAATCAGACTTCTGATGTGAGAATAATTTTTGAGAATAGTTAATCAAAAATTTTTGAAAGACTGGGATCTTAAAGTTTCTAAACTTTGAAATGCTTATTTTTGAATATACCTCGTTTCTTCACTTTAAGACCAATGGTGATATCACCTGTGAGCAACTCATGATCTTTATTTATATCTGTCCTTTTCTATTGATTTGAATGACTGTTATTATAATTATAGCGAGGTATCCCTTGAAGTTCAATACATTAAAGCAAAATTTATATGTAGAAGCCTACGATTGAGTGAAACAGTAATTAAATATCATATAATTTTTTAAATGGATTACCACTCTGAACAGAAGGCACTTAGAAGGTAATTTTATTTGTAGGGAATTTTTCAAAAGGTTTTCCTTTTTGGTACAGAGAAGAGTTCTGAACACATTCTTCGCAGACTGAGTTTAGAAATTTATGAAGTATTTCAAAGGAACAAGGCAATCCAAATAAAGAAGTATCAAATTATCTGTCGTATAAATTTATGTCAAAGGAAAGAAGAGAACGTTCTGCGAATTGCTATGTCAATAAAAAAGAACCGAGTAATAGCTCTTAGGGTGCTATGTTAAAACGGTCTAGGACAAACTATATTAGCAACAAAATTTAAATTATAATCATAAATATGTTCTGGGAAATTTCGGCGGGAAAAAAATTAAAAAATGCCACTTCCCCATTCCCAATTCCTCAAATCCTTCAAACTGAAAAATCAGATGTCTAATGTAATGCATAGATTGGACGAACTTTAAAATCTACGCTTCTTCAATAATTTTTTAAAATAATCGAATAAAATTATAATAAAAGTTAAAAAAAAAAAAAACAAAAGAAAGATTAAAAAACAATAATCATAATAATAATAATAATTTTAGTAACTTTATTTCTTATTAAAAAATATATTTTTCTATTCAAAAATAAAAACAAAAAATAATCAACAAAATAATAAATGATAATGATAATATTATTACGAATTTTTTCAATATAAAATACACATACTGCTATACACTTACACACACATTACAAACATAAATAAAGAAAATATAAAATTTTAAAGTGAATAAGTATGGAAAATTGCACATTTATTTACACTTATTTTATTATTATTTCTCTTTGTTCAAACATTTAAGAAAAAAAAAAACTTATTTAGAAATAACTTATCAGAAAAACAAAGCAACTTATTTAAATTTAATTTAAAATAAATACAGAAAAACTTTTCAAAATCAGCGACATAAAATTATGCAAACATTTATGTACTTTTTTTTTTTTTTATACTTTTATTTTTTGCGCAATAAAAAAAGAGTTATTGTTTAATTTGTATAAATAATATTGTGCAAAAGTTTTTTTTACTATACACGAGTATGTGTGTGTGTGTTTAGAAAACGGTTTTTCTATTAGAAATAGTATAGCGATAATATGATTTTTAAGTAGAAAAACATTAAATACAACACAATTATGCGCAACACAAGACAGCACAAAAAAAAAAAAAAAACTAGAAATAAAGTTATGCAATTGAAATTAATTAGAGTGACCAGATATCTTTAACTATAAATTTAGAGTGGATGATTAGCAGTTAAAAATATCCTTATCACTAAAAGATCCTTGCTAATAGGGGTGTATTAAAAATTACTCCATTCTTGTAAGTTTCCACAATATGATATCTCTTTGCTATATAGAGTTATAACTGTATTATAACAGAAGTTACATTTAAGGAGAATTAGTTTCTAGAACAAACATAATATTTAACTGGTGCACATTAAATTATGTTATACATTTCAATTGTAATAGGGAATATCATGTATAAATTGTTGTTAGGATTTCACTCTGAGATCTTCACTTGTTTGTTTATAAAAAATGTTACTAATTTTATTCTATAATTGTGAATTATATGATAGGAATCACTATCTTTTATAAGTATTGGCAATCATGAGTGATTTTGTTGTGTTGTAGTTAACAAGTATAAACAAGTTTTTTATTCCAATTTGATCACAATTCAAAAATCACATCAATAGGCAGCAACCGTTTAATCGCAGATAATATTTCGAATGATAATAATGACTTTTTTCAAGCCCCCGCATTTTTTGAAATTAATTAAGACTAAGAAGATTTGGAATAAGTAGGTACCTTGAGATTTTAAAATGGAATTTAATAAAAATAAAAATACATTAAAAATTTCGTGTTTTCCGATACCCCAAGATTGGTCTCAGAAAACATCAGTTTCCTCTTTTTGACCCTTCCAGTTCTTATTTTTATTAAGTTACTAGCTAATACCAGGTGCGCGTTGCTGCGCCTCTCAATGGAGGTTTAATTTAAAGTGATCTTACTGCAAAAACTTAACATAAAAATTACACATGGTGTAAATGTTAATTTTAAAATGTATTAAAGCAAATCTTTTTAAACAATTTTGCTAGGATTATTCTAGTAATATTTTAAAGTTCCTGTAATTCAAAGAATCACCTAACTACTTTCCCAAATTGGACGTAATTTACTTCCAAAATTTTTTTTTGTCAATCATAGTACCGACATGTGTTACCAAACACCAAACCTGCTAACAGACTCAATTCAATTTTCAAGGTGCTTCACGCATACCAAAATTTGGAGTCAACCGATCAAACCGTTTCTAATTTAGAGTAAAGTAACGATAAAAAGCTGTTGGGCCTCAATGAGTTACTGGAACTCAACAAAATTTTTTATGTATATGCATTACTCACTTTGTGCTTTATCTAGGGTAGTGCACTTCCAAACCCTAATCATGTTGGGATATTAATAACAAGATCACGCTTCTTTCAGTTTTTAATAAAATTGCTATAACAATCAAAAAGACACAATCAATTTTAATTTTTATGAAGGTTTGGTCACTCTAATACTTAACTACATGCAAATAATAAAGCAATAAAAACTAATATGAAATAAATTAAAATTGTTAACAACAATAATAATTTATAAAACTTAACATTTACTCGGTTTCTTCTATATCTTAGCTATGCACAGTTTTATTATAATATCTATTCCTCTAAATTTGTTCTAATCTATGGTAATTTTTTGCATTTTTTTTTCGTTTTTTGTTAATTTAGAAACCGTATAAATAAACAAGTGTACCAACTAAAGCTACCAAACTCTAACAGTTTGTAATTTGTTATTTTTAACAGCGGTTTATTTTTCATATATTATCTACTATTACATATTTCTTATTCATTTTCTCTTTTTTTTTGTCTTCATAACATTTTGATTCTCTACATTCATATCTACAATACATACATACAATACATAAACAACTCTAGAAACATAAAAAACATCGACATTTAAATAAATATGTAATATAATGGAAACTTCATCTTTATACTCTATACATTTAATTTCTTTTGCATTAACTCTAACTGGTATTATAGATATATATATATATATATATGTATGTATAAATATTTTATCTCATCCCTATATTCTCAAAAGTAGCATTTTCATAAAATTTAAATAACAATTTCTGCACTAGATTGGCTTTGGTGAACATTTACCCACTTTAAATACCCCATCATATTATTTATAAGTTAAATGTAATTATTATACTTTGGATACAACGTATTTGGAGAAAACTTGGTATTATTTAGTGGTTCAGTCAGAAGTTTTACATGGGTGGGGGTGTGAGAATATCTTTAAACTTATTCGAAAAAAAAGCATTCAAAAATAAATTAAATAACATTAAATATGATATCTTTCAACACTAAAGCAATAAAAATGCAATTTATAAGCAACAATATGTTGAAGAAACAATATGAAAATGTATCTAATGTTATGCAAAATATATTTATTGAAAATTTCTGTAATAGGTATGATTTTACAATAGTACAATCGCGGAGTGATATTAAGAAGAAGTATGCAATGGAAGTCAATCCAACGCAGTCTACTTTCACTGGAAACCGGATTCTAAAAATGTAGATTATTTTTAACATATTCTGTAAAAGACTAAAAATCCTGAATCGCAAACTTTATTTGAAGATATCGGGTTTTTTTTAAAAAAACCTGGTCTTTTATTATAACTAGCTTTCGTAGAACTCGCATTAATAAAGCTTAATTTCTTTGAGAATATTGTTAGTAACAAAAAATTTCAATAGATTACCAAATTACTAGGGACACGCTGAAAAAGTAAAACTGTTATTTTAGTATCTAAGGAAAGAATATTATAAATTCTAGTATTTTCAATAATTTTTTGGCAGCTAATAAGTTAGTCACACTTTTTAGGCGACCTGAGATGAAAACCGTTTTTCTAAAATTTCTTTTGGTGATCTTGCTTTCTCGTTACCTCGACGTTGTTTATTCTTCCTATGCCTTTAGATATTACGCAGCACACCATCATACCTGTGAGCTGTTTGACCTTCTCTATGTGGCAGTTTAAAGTTTTGAAAATATTTAAAATCGTTGTAATCATAGAAACGAAACAAAGAATGTATTTAAATATCATTAATTCTATCATTAAATCTATAATAAATGAGCAACGAATTTTCATTAAAAGAATTTTTATATAAGTGTTTCTTGAACGTTTACTGTGCAGTTATGAGGTTAAAAGTACCTAATACTAAAGCACCATTTGATGGATTGTGTTGCCCCCGATCTAAATAATTAATTTTATATTTAATTCGTAGCTGAAATGGTATTTTAATATCATGCTAGATCTTTTGCTGCTTCTTAAAACTGTAGGATCTAAAATTCATTTCATTCTGCCAACTCTGTATAGCTAGTTATAAAAATTGATATACTTTAAAGTCATTTAGTTTGATCAGAGTAATTTTCAGAACAAGTATCCCCTTCCTTCGAAGTACGCTCTTCCCATAATATTTCTATTGCAATTTGTAACTTCTAATATTTTAAAGTGTAAATAAGTTTCTGATAGGACGTTATTATATAAAAAGGTTCCCTCACTTCTTCTATTCTATTTTTGAAGATTCACACACATATGCTTTGCTAATACACTCTTAAACACAAAATATGAATTATAAACTTTTTTTTTTGGATAATCTCAAAAAATTTCTTAACAACAAATATTTTAAGTAGAAACAATAATTTTTGAATATAACACACAATAATAATAATAGCAATAATAATACCATCAATAAATAAAATAATTTTTGCCTCCTATTATTATCCGCGAAAATTACAAAAAAAAAAAAAACAAAAAGAAAGGATATAAAAATATGTAAACTGAAATATCATAAGCACTTTCCCGAACAAACATATTGTTCAGAACAATACACTGTGTATAAATGAATGTATCCTTTATTCGTTTTGTATATAAGTATGCATATCCTTAAATGAATATCTTTTAAATATTATTAAAACATAAATATTATGCAAATATTATGTGTACACTGATATTATGCAAAGGCAAAATAAAATTTTCAGTTATTATACAGTTATAAAAATTAGAGTAGCTACGTTTTTGTTGTGGAAAGGCATGATTAAATATAAAGAAATTTGTGTAAAGTTTTGGAATACTAAAAACAAAATACTGAGGCTATATCAATTACATTTAAAACGAGGATAGGCTTAAAACTAGCTTAAACTCAAAATACGGAGGCGGTTCGATATCCCGGTTTTTAAAATCTCGAGAAATAAAATCTAATTTTTTTTTAAATCTCGAAAATCAAAAACTTTTTATGCAAAAATCTTATAAAATATCCTTATAAAACATCCTTTTAGTAAGTACTAAAATTAGGTATGCGCCTTTTACAGAATTTGGTAACCCCTGATACCAAAAAGAATTTATAATTAAGAAACAGACTTTGATATTCGAAATTTAAAATACTAGAATTCGAAAAGCGGGATTTTGATTTTCGTAATTTTAAATAAAGAGATTTTGATTTACAAGATTTTCAAAATCGAAATATCGTACCCGATTCTAGTAAAAATTTTAAAATGAACTTAAGTAAAACTTTAGTTTATATGTAGACTTAATATTTTTCGTATAGACTTCGGAAACTTCAAATTTCTCTTCACTGAGAATTTGAGATTACAAAGAGTGAAGCAAAGCCCTCAAGGTTATATTTTTGAAAAAAAATGTTAATATCAATGTTCTTCTTAAACTTAACTACAATGACATGAACCTGTAAGAGAATTAGATAAAATATATTGCAAAATAGTAAATTTATACAATATAACCCTTAAAACAATATTATATAGTTTTTCGAATTTGGCGAACCCAGTTGTTTGTTCTTGTTAAAGCCAGTTGTTTTTGCCGTTTTTGGACCCAATTCTCCCCTTTCGGTCCATTGTTTTGACTGCTCTTTTGTTTCATGGCTTTGGCTTTTAATCTCTATTTTAAAAAACTCAAAAACATAATAACTAGGCATATGTTACAACATACAATTCACATAATATAGAAAATAATTTCAAATAGTTTTTAATTTAAAATTTAAATCTAAACTTCAACAAATAATTTTTCCAATAAATCTCGCTCGAAAAAAATTTGCTTCCATATTTTTGGAAGTAATTATTACATGAAACATATTTTCAATATGTCTAAGATTTTATAATATGTATATTTATAATCAAAAAAATATTATTATACTTTAAAAGATTTCTAAAGTTTTTGAAAATAAATAACTGTTTATTAAGTATTAAATATTATTGAATAAAATGTAGTAAAATTTAGGCAACGATATACAGAATATACATTTATACATATATATACATATCATATAAATATTTTATATTGTAATATTAATGAAGAAGTCCTTGAAACAATTTTCATAACTTTCAAAAAGTTTTAGATTTCATATAAAACATATTACAAACTTACATAGCTATATTAATTGTGTACATATTTACATATTGTATATAACATACATTGAAAGTATAGAAAATTTCTATTACAAATAAAATTCCAAAAAAAAAAAATTATTTTAAAGATCGATTTTGGATACATACCCTAAATATGAATAGAAATTACAAGTATATTAAACAAGGAAGAATGTAGAAGAATAGGCTGTGTCAACTCTGGGATATCAGTGTGACCGTAATATTGACATTATATCGTCCGGTTGGAAATTCATATTGCTCAAAAAAAAATACAAGTTGAAATGCAACTCATCTAACCTATTTCACTACACCAACTTTATTTTATTCAAAGGTTGGCCAAAATTCCAGACATCCAACTTCAATAGGTATGGCTCATATAAAATACGAAGTTGTATGACAGGTATTCCAACCCGTGGAAACTGCCTGGATTTTAAAAATTAATGGTGGCTATTGCATAAAAATGAATTTGTAAAAATTTCAATATCCTAGCTCCTTTATATTTTGAGTTATCGTGGGATCGGACGGACGAACGGGCATACATAGTTAAATCGTTTTACATTTCGATTCTGATTCGATTCATTTCTTTGAGTCTATATCTACCCCTCTCCTTCTCTGTGTCTCAAACGTAATGGCAAACTTAGAACACCCTTTTGACCTATAGTCATACGGGTATAAAAATTATTTTTGAAATAAGTTTTTCGTATATGAAAATATACTCCATCCAAAAAACAAAATCTTAATTAAATTGAACATATTACAAAAATTTTATCATAATTGATTGATTACATTATGAAAAGAATCTATAGATACAGGAACAAAAAATAACCTTAAAAAAATCTTAAATATTAAGTTGTAATAAAACTTTTTATTCAAATGTTTTATGTATTCGAAAAAATTCTTTAATTTTGTACCAGAGTTATAATGTCAGTTTATATGAGAAAAAATCTTCTAATTTGTTAATTGGAATACGATTAATACTTCATAAAAACAAAATTTACAGAATGTCCATATATTATTAGATATAACAATTAATTAATTAATTAATTATACTATATAAAGAAAGGGGAAGACGTTTACCAGGAAAAATAATTTAATTTTATATTAAATTTGAATTGAATATAAAATTATGTTTCATTAAATTTTTATGTCTATTGAAGAATATTATTAAATATTTCAATTTGTGAATTGAATTATAATAAATTGTAGGGATGCAACAATGCGGGCATATGAGATATAATTTATAATAATGTGAGCATATTAGATTTTATATTATAAAGATAATAGATATTAATTTCTTACAAGCTTCATCATAATTGTGCAACCAAATCAATTGATTCTGCGGTATATAATAGATTGGTTAGTTAAATGATATAAAAGGTTTAATTTATGCATTGGTAGTATTAAGGGTTAAATGTAAAAAATGTTACGTTTAATAAACGATTATTAGCAAAGCTTAAATTTTCATTCTTATTAAAGATGGTAGACGAAATGCATGTACGAGAGCTGTCCCAGAATTATTCGGCCCAACAAAGAAAAAAAATTTTGAAAAAATTTATTTTAATTTCTCAACATAGTCCCGTTTTAGCTCGATGCACTTTTCCCAGCGATGTTCAATTGCTTCGATATCTTGTTTATGGTAAGAACCATCGAACTCCGCAAAATAGCCATCAACCGCAGACCTCTTCATTTGAAGAAAATCTTTTACCACTAAGCCATTTTTTCAAGTTTAGAAATAGAAAATAATCTGAGGGGCTAAATCTGGTGAAAAGCAATTCAAAACATGCATGAGAAAACAATTCAAACTTTAATTCATTTATTTTAGCCATGGCAATAACAAATGTGTGAACCGGTAAATTGTCTTGATGAAACAACATTTCTTTCTTCGGCAGTTGTTTTTGCCGTTTTTGGACCCAATTCTCCCCTTTCGGTCCATTGTTTTGACTGCTCTTTTGTTTCAGGAGAGAAATGATAAACCCATGTTTTATCCATAGTTATAAATCGATGCATAAACTTGGCTTTATTTTTGGGAAATATCGCGAAACAATTCATCAAAACATCCTCACGACGTTGTTTTTGGTCGATTGCGAATAATCGCGGCACCTATCGTGCGTACAACTTTTTCATGCCCAAATTTTCACTAAATATGCGATGTACATCACTTTTTGGTATGCCTATCTGTTAACTTTTTGGTATACCATATCAGTTAACTCGCTCTTTTCAATCGACGGTCGTCCAATATCATTTTGTGGATTTCTTAACCATTTCTGGCGTTGTGACCACATTTGGTCGACCACTGTGGGGTTCATCTTGATAGCTCGTAAGACCTCTTTTAAACTCTGCAACCCTATATTTGACAGTTGTAAATGAGGGAGCAGAATCCCTTAGAGTAGAATGAAATTCACTTTTGATATCGGTTGAACTGAGACATTTTAAATAAAAATATTGAATCACAAAATGATAATTTTCTCCATATTAAAAATTTACTGAAAACGTTCACTATTAATGGTCACCAATCTAAAAAAAAAAAGAAAAACAAATGTAATATCACTGTTAAGCTTTATAAGGTTAAGGCTTTCAGCCATGGTTATTTTTTTTGCGTTTTCTTTGTTAGGTTTGGTAATTCTGTAACCCTCGTACCTTGGACCTTTTGTACTACCTTAGATATATTTTATGTTTTTAAAAACATTAATAATAAAATAAATTTAACTGCCGCGCTTAGGAAGGAAAGGCTGAATCACTAACTTATCACATTGTATGCGGTTGGTGACTGTTCATAAATAAATAAATAAATAAAATTAGAGAAAGAAGCTATTTTACAGTTGTCAGTTAGTTGAAAACCCACAATTTCTACATAAAAAAGGTGAAAGGTAGATAAATAGGTATTACGTACGACTAGATTTTTTAATTTTAAAGAGAAATTATCTGTTAACTCTATACTACATAACTACATACACAACCTATATTATATTGAATCTTTCACAATTCATCTCAAGAATATGTTTAAATCTCCGAAGGAAATTTGTTTCAAAGTTTTCTTATTACATACACTCACATATTAAATAATAATTTAATTAATATTTTGTCCTACTTTTTTTAAGGACCTTTTATTTAAATTTTTACAAAATACTTGATCATTTAACACATATGCAAATATTGTTATATTATCTGTAACTATTTCCTCTAAACGATATCTTCTATTTTACAATATTGTCAAGAGATACTTTGAACCAAAAAAAAATAAACAAACAAACAAAAAACTTTCCTAAGATTCCAAATTAATTCCTTCTAAAACTAAAAAAAAAGAAAAACTGAAAAGTACAACAAAAGTGCATTACACTAACATTTGTTTACGAAAAGATTTTTAAACTAACATTCTAAGTCATACGAAAGAACAACTTATGGTAAATTGTAATTTTTTAACTAACCATAAGTAAACTTTCTTATGTGCATATGTGTTTGTATAACTATATGCATGTGTATCTCTTATAATGTGACTTGTAAATTTTTCCTCAAGTCGTGTAAATTTAACTTTCGTTACGCAAACACCACATAAATACAAGTTTTTGTTTTTTTTTTGAATAAATAAAAAATTTTGTACAATTTGCAATTTATAGGTACTATCTAGTGAAAATAGAATAGCGTGGTTTTAATATAAGAGTATAGTATAGTTCTATAGTCTAGTTAATTAATTGTATCTCAAGTGTTACAGTTTTACTTAATTTTTTCGAACTATCAATGAACATCTGTAAGTTATAGAAAAATAAAAAATCCTCAATCTTAAAACAGGACAGGAAAGGACTTTGTTTTTACAACTACTTCTGGCTTAGATACATTTTTAAGTAGTGGTTCCAGATACTTGAAACAATAGTTTACTCCGACTACTCCTACTAGCTTAGATAATTATTTCAATAGATGTTCAGATACCTAACCTTTAAACAAGAGGTTGCTCCGACTACTCCTACTAGCTTTGATACTTATTTCAATAGATGTTCAAATCCTTTTCTTTAAAACAGTAGTTTGCTCGAACTAATAACTTCGGACTTAGATACTTGTTTGAATAGATGTTCACTTTTAGATCTGCAGTTAATATTCTGAAGATAATGAATGCTTCAGAAGATGTTTTGCTCCCAGATATTCGATAACAGTAGGTACAAAAATAAGCTGAGGAAACACTGTATTATCGATTCAAATTACAGCTGCGGTTTTTATTTAATTATAAAAATTCGGTTCCGTACACTTTTCCAGATGTGTCGAAGACTTTTCGGATGTGATGGAAGCTTCAGTGCAGCTTTACCGTGAAAAGGAGAATAAACTGCAGAAAAACTGTCTTTACGGTAACACTTCCGCCTTGGAAGCTGATTTCAGTTAAGGTTGGGATCATAATATTTTAGGAAAGATTGGAGAGATTGGGATTTACAACATTGTTGCAGATTTTCCTAAATTGAAGACGGGCTGTCATGGATACATCTATTATATCTATTATAAAATACTTTGATGAAGTTTCACTGTGTAGGCACTATACTGACATAAATGTTGGCATAAACTGTAGTAAAACTATATAAAGCTTCTACACACTCATTCGTTGTTCAAATAAATACAGAAACATGCAAAATCTTTGCTTTTATATAAACAAAAATGATAATTAAGAAAAGAGAATCCATATGTACAAGATTTATATAGATAAATATACATACATAAAAGTTGGGGGTTATGCTTTAGAATCGTTACACAAAGAGAACATATTATAGTCAACTACAGGAACTTACCATATATAGAAATCAAAACTCTAAAAAATAAAAAAAAAAAACAGCGGTGCAATGTATTTTTTGTGTTTGGTTTTCCATTTTTAATTTCCTTTATTATCCGTGAAGTACCCCATAACACATGTAAAAAGATGAATTCATATTATAATATAAGAAAATAAAGAGTTTAAATTTTCTAGGCTTTTTGACTTTCATTAGTAATATATGTGTGTGTATGTAATATTTGTTTTATGTGTCTATGTTTATTTTGAAAACTTTCATTTCATTTTTCGTACACTTATTATCGCTTTCAATGTAAAAATGGTGCTAAAGTAAAGTAGAAACTTGTTTGTGACTCATTTATAAATTGTAACTGAAATTAAACCTACTGTAACATTGCTGATTTTGTTGCTGTTTGTTTTTGTTGCTGCTGCTTCTGCTGCTAGTGATGGTATTCCTATGAATGAAAATATAAAAAAAAAAAAAAACAAATTTTAAAATAAGAAGAAATCATCCTTTTCAGTGGTTTTTTAGGTTTTGTTCATTTATTCCATTAAATTATTTATAATATGTACACACACATACATGGGATGTGTTTAACATACATGGTTGTAGCTATTTTGTAAATATTTTTTATGCTTGTAGATCTTTATTATATTTTTTTCAAAAAATTATTTCAATGTTTACTGAACAAGATGTGAGATACAATTTTTCAGTGAATATAAAAAGAAAATTAATTAAAACCACAAAAACGCGTGTAACTTGTAAGCTGTTGGATCGTTAGTGCATGTAATTTTAATTTCCTTGAAAAATATGTTTTATTTTGTCCTTTCGTTACTCTTTTTGGTTTTTTATGTCTTCAAATTGTGTTAATGCTTAAAACTTTACCGTTATAACAATTATATCATAGGTAAATAATTATTTTATTAAAGTAAAAAATTTTGAGACTATTGAGTGAATTCTTTTAGAATTCTTCTAGAGTTCAATGACTGTCTTGATATTCATATTTCTAAGTGTTTTGAATAAAAACAGGTAGTTTTCTTTATTTTCGATTTTAGAACTCACAGTCAACAACAGCATTTCAAATTATGTATTTTGAAAAATCAATTTCGGGCATCGAAGCCCCTGCTTGATTAATTTTCGCTCTAGGCCTCTATTAGATAATTTTTTCAGGTCTATATATAGGGATCTGAAAACAAAGATAAGTCTTAAAAATTCGGACAGTAACTTTGGTACTTTAAGTTTCCTCAACTTCTATACTATAAAAGAATATTTACAACAATCAAATGGACGAATCCAATATCTAGACGAGTTTGTCGTCAAATTACCTCTCTCCAAATTAGCTATTATTATTAGCTTAAATGTTTCGGACTCCCTATTTCAATTAATGTGTCGAATTGAATTAAATGACAATGTAAAGTGAATTTTTTCGAGGAAATTAAAATAAAATCGATTAGGTATTAAAATTTTTACGATATACTTTACTTTGGCTCTTGTAAGTGTAAAGGGAATGGATGTCAATAGTGGAAATGGTGATATAAAACTCGATAAACCATATGGTATTTAGTTCAGGTTGAAAACCATCACCAAAACTCGTACCAAAACCTTGTTGTTCTTTTATATTGAGGAAAAGATATTTGCAGCCAAAGCTTTGCGATCCTTTGAGCATCTCTCTTTCGCTCCTTTCTATTAATTTATAAGTAGTTAATTAAATCTATTATGTCCAGTACAGGAATTGAACACTCACTCTCGGATCAACAAGCCAAAAGAGTACCCACTACTCCGTTGAGGCCTCCTATACTCACCTTAGTGGGTGAAAGTAGAGTCTTATATAAAAAAGTAAAATTCAATGGAGCAAATGGTCACCGGACATCGAAATATCAAAACCAAGTCTAAATTTAGAAAAAATTGCAAGCAAAATATGCTCATAATAATTTACAAGATTTATTTACACATTTTTTACTTTTTAAAGATAAAATTCAAATAGAAGCACCTTTCCACCATTTTGTTAGTTTGGTAGTTTTCTATTTAAAAGCAAAAATATTTTAGGTGAATAACCTATACATATTACACAGTTGTATACACTTTTACATTTAACACTGTTTTACATTTATGATTCCCAGTTATGTAAAAAAAAAAAAAAGAACATTGGCAACACTTTTTTTGTTTTATTCCATCTAACCTTTAGGGATTCGTTTTTTTTTTTTTTTTTTTAATGAAAATTTCTAAAGAATTTGATGCCTAAGGTTGTTTGTAAACTGTGTTGGTGTTTTGATGGTATTAAAAACAAAAGTAAAAAATAACCCTTATGTAAAGTAATTATTTTGTCATTTAGATCATATCTTTTAAGAGAATTTTAACTTCTATAAAATAATAAGAATGAAGATGTAATTTTAGTGACCATCGTATAGTAATGAGAATAAACATTCTTATAATGTGTAAAGTCAAATGAGTTCATGTTTTAATTGGACTGTAAAATTATTTAAAATTAGTTTTAAAAAAAGTTTTGATAAAAACATATTATTATTATTGAAATATAAATCGGGAGATTTAGTGGGATTTATTTTATTTATTTATTTATTTATTCTTAATTACAGTTAAAATTATAATTAAGAAAAATTTTTTTCTAACCACTAGCTACTCAGGCTATCGGCTTATTCTTTAAAAATAAATACTTTAGTGCGATTTATATTATGATTGTTTGACCAAAAGCAATTTTAATTAATTGAATTGAAAACACATGGGAAATCAATTTAATTATTTTTCCAGTGCTAACCCTTCAACTGTTAAGCTAATAAGCTTGTCTATATCATCGATATATGATGGAACCGGGTGGACATGTTATATTCTTGATATAAGAATTCATCGTAACACATTTAAAATACAATATAAATTGTACTGAGATAGTACTAAACCTTATAATATATTGAAACGTTTCAGATTTTCAATAGATACAATATTGTATTTCTAATATATTGTAATATTTTATATTTGAATTATAACGTAGGTATTCCAATATCTGTGAGTTTTATTGTTCAACTAAATTATTTCATTATATTTTGTTGTGCTTTTTATTAAAGATATAAAGTGAGGTTATGCCATTTATTTGAACTCAATGGCGAATGGTAGTTGAGTCAAGTTCGAAAACAAGATAAAAGTTGTTTCCATTTTTACTAAATTTCGAGACCGCGACTCTCTAGTTCACTTCTACTGGGATTTGAACTTGCGCCTCTCGTCACTCCCACGTTTCAGAAATTCCTTTTATTCTTCCGTTCTTTCAAAAATTCAAAATAACTTTAATTTTTTAATTTAACTCAGTTTTAAATGTATTATAGGATTTGTTGAAAACATAGATCTATTAGAATTTATTTATTTATTGGACTTAACAAAAATTATTGATCTAACCCTTCCGATTCTCTGATTAATGTAAAATAGAAATGTTAAATTAGTTACTTTATAGGATTTCTTCAGTACCAATAGCTCTTTCTGGTCGTGGTTTGTAGAATGTGTCGTTATTAATCAAAGACACCTGTAACAGAATTTTTCGGCTCTAGAGGTTGAGAAAATGCCCCTTTGAATCTTTCTTGCAAAATCCATTATGCGTAGCTTCTTTTTCAATGAGGTCCTGTCACTTTCTAAGTACTTGTACTATTCTTTTCTATTGAATTGTTGTATAATGAGTTTCATTTTGACTAGCTGTGAATGATGTTTGTTACTACCTATGTTTGGTCTAAGATGTTATTTGTATTTTATGCGTGATATTGTTCGTGACTAACTTGTTTCTTTTACTTGTGTCCATATTATCTTTGCACTTCATATTTTTTGAATTTTCTTAACTGTGTTACCTTGAATTCGATTTAAACCTAAAATCATATCAATTTTCAACTGTTTAATTCTATAATCTGCGTCTAAGCCTTATTAAGGTTTATATTTTTTTTTAGTAGCTTAAAATCCTTTCCAATTCATCATTAACTTTATGCCACTTAAAACTTTTAAAGTTATTTTGAGATTTAAAACTACTTTTCGCGTCCTTATCTTAAACTTTCGTTAAAATGTTTATAAATATTGCATAGTTCATACAATCAAATATAAATATACCTATATAATGCATAATAATATATTATTCTAAAAAAAACAATACAAAGTCACATAATTACATTTAAAATATCTTATCACATTAATGCTTAAAACAAAAAAATAAACAAGTAGAACTGCAAAACAAATCGAATAAATTTAGAAAAAACAAAACCTCTTAAAACTATTTTTACTATTACTATGACTATAAATAGAGTCACCTTTATCGTCAAAACTTCCGTTTTATTCAATTTTCTTTTTTTCCCCCCTTGTTAAGTTTTTTTTTTCTTACCTTCTTTTCTTTTCTAATTTAAAATAAAACTGCGACCATTCATCTATCTTTTGTATTTATAGTATCTACTATATAACTACTACTAGTAGTATCTAGTATATACTACTTCTTTTCATATACTAGTTATTCACTTTATATTTTTTTTTACATTTTATTCTGCCTATTGTTGTAATTGACTTAACAACTTTATATTGTATTGTTTATATTAAATATATATATATATTTTTTTTTCTTATCACATTATCCTTGCTTTAATAAAAGTCAAGAAGTTTGTTATCCTTTAATAGAAAGGACTATAAAACTTAGGTATATTCACTTTCAATAAAATATCTACTTGTAAAAAAAATCATTTTTTCATACTACACTAAATTCACTTGATTTTTTTTATTTTATTCCGTTATTTTTACTTGTATATTTTATTATAAAATAACGGTATATCCTTAAATTTTATTATCCTTTTTTAAACCAATTTTGGTTTTTTGTATTTGTTTTTCTTTTTATATTATAAAAACTTATCTTGTCCCCACTATTTTGCAACCACAAGTCACCTCTGAATCGCTATATAGATCGCAGTCAAAATTAAGATACAAGAAAAGTATAAACAGGTAGTGTACGAAAGCAATTGTCTTAAAGTTTAATACAGTTCCTTATGATTACTATATTATTATAGAGGGTATGTATATTGCGATATAACGGTCTCTTTATTAAATATAGTGATTCTTTTGTTATTATTAGTATATGAAAGTGGTTTTGTAAGTAGCTGTACGTACGTATAGTTAAAAAAAAGTTGCGTGTTAAAATGCAATCAATTTCTACTTGTTTTACATGGATATAAAATATATAGAGGTTTTTCTAAACTAAAAAATAAACAGAATATATAGAAACTTAAATGGAGAGGTTATATTATTTTTCTTCAATTAAATTTTCTCTGTTGGAGCTTTCATTTTCAGGTAAGAAAACAGTTTACAAAATTAATTCTGTCTTTGATGCTTCTTTTTTCCAAAATTTGTATTTAAATATAGGGTCGTATGCATAAAACTGAGCTTGAACTCAAATCTAATTTTTTTAAGCAAAAACTAGGTTTCGCATGCAAAAAACTTGAGCTTGAGCTCATACTTGTATCATTTTCTCAGAGAGTGAGATCTTTCTTAATAATTAAAATTTCCCTTAGCTTAAGCTTAATTTGGTATGCAAAAAAATTAAGTTTTTATTATTTTCTTAGTTTTTGAGTCGAAGGTTATGAGTTAGCTATTTAGTTGCTCGAATTCGAAATGGCAGAGTTTATAATAATTGATTCATCAAAAAAAACTTACAATGAAAGAAAATTTCATGGATATAATTGTAAAAATTTGTATAGATTTGAAGAAGAAAATATAAAATTTTTAGTGCACTCATTTTTGGAAGAAAATGATGAAACCAGAGGCGGTGCACTAACAAATTTCGACAAAATGCTTACATTTTTAAGATATATTGGTGATCTTGGTTTTCAAATTGGTGTAGGCATTGACGTAGGAATTCATCAGTCAACAGTTTCCAGAACAATTGAAGGAATATCGTCAAAAATTGTCGAAAAAGGAAGTCAATGGATTAGTTTTCCTTTGACATCACATGATTTTGAGGCGGCTAAATTTTTATGGAGCAATAAGTTTAAGTTTCCTGATGCAATAGGAGCGATTGACTGTACTCACGTACGTATCAAAAAACCTGTTGAGCATCCTGATGAATATATTAACAGAAAAGGGTATCATTCTATTAATATACAAGCTATTTGCGATGCCGAAGAAAAATTTATGCATGTAGATATCAGCTGGCCAGGATCAGTTCATGATTCTCGTATCCTTAAGAATTCAGAGATTGTTAATTTTATGCAAACTTATACAACATCATCTATTCTTCTTGGAGATGAGGGTTATGGTATTACGCCATGGTTAATGACACCTTTTAAAAATGCTAATTGTCCTACACAGCTTAACTTTAATAAAGTGCATACACGTGAAAGATGTATTATAGAACGTTGTTTCGGTCAATTAAAACAGAGATTTCCAATTTTACAGTCTAAAATTAAATTGGGTGAAAGAAGCTTGATAAATACAATTGGATCTTGTTTCGTTTTACATAACGTGGCTAAATATTTGCGAGATCCTAATAATTTTTCTAATGAAATTCATGAACCAACAATTTTTTCAACCAATACTAATGAAAATAATTTAGAAGATTTGTTGGACATTAATCTAATTCGAATAAGAAATGCAGGTCAATCTAAAAGGAATTCGATTGCTAACACTTTAATAGAATAAAACCAGTTTTGTTACATTTTATTACAATTATTAATATATTTATTAAAAACTCTATATTTATAAAAAATAATATATTTCTTAAAATTTAAATAAAACATAACTTAAACATAATTCTGAAATATAAATAAACTGAAATAAATAAATTTAAATAGCTATAGGATTCATATTAAAAAAATTCAAAATCTATTTGGTGTTCTTTTTCTTGGTTTAAATTTGCAATATGTTGAGAAAAAACAATATTCTGCTTCAGCATTACTAAACGTTGCAATTGTGAAGTAGTTATATTTATTGTTTCCTCTGTCTCAAATTTCTTTAAAATGTCGTTATTAGATTCATCAATTTTTTGATGTTTCAACGAACTTCTGTTTTGCACATCTGGCGAAGCACATCGTTTGCGGGAATTTCTAGAATTTTCGGTTTCCTTTTCTTTATTTGATACACCTAAAGACAAGGAACCTGTGGGAAGGAAGTAAATAATTAATATATATATATTTAATTTTAAAAATATTCATTATGGACACTCACTGGATATTCTAGCTATGGTTGGATTTTTTTCGGCATCTATTAGCTCTAAAAATTTTTTCTCCCAATCTTTCAAAATTATTTTTTTATTCCCTGTTTTGTTTATGTCAGTTTTTTATTTTAATCTTGTTTTCATGTTAGAAATTTTTTTGGTTATTTGTTTATCGGAAATAGTAATGGCATTTTTTTGCTTAATAATTTCTGATAAATTTTTTAACAGATCTTCTTTCTTTTTTTTTAAGTGCGGCAGTTGCGTTTTTTCAAGTAAAATTTTATTATCTTTTAAATAATTGACGATTATTTCACTGATATCTTCTTTATCAATTTCTACACCGCTTTCACTCATTTTAATTTTTTACAAAATTTATAAATTTTTTTTTTGTTTGTTATGAAATGAAATAATAAAATAGAATATAATTTAATGAAATAAATAAATTTAATACAGATATTTTCAAATATTTTAATCAAACCAGTTTTTAAATACATAAAACAAAAGTAAACCAGTTTTTAAATACAAAAAAATATGACAACAATACTAATTAGTAATTATTATTGATAATTAGTTTTCATATTTAATAAACATTTTATGATATGAAGAAGAAATGTACAGAATGTAAAAAAAGTACATACAATTTTGCCAAGAGTTTGTTTTTTACAACAGAACATATTTGAGAATTATGATTTATGGTGTATATAATTTTTTTTTACTTTTTGAACGTATTACAAAATTAAATATGTTTATAATAAATTAATATTAAAAACATTTAAAATTAATTTCGTAAAAATATATACTCCAGTTGAACAAGACATGTTTTTTTAAATATAGTATTCATACAAGTACAACAAATATCAAAGTATACTTAAAAATTTAAGTAACCAAAAATTTCCCTTTGAGTTTAAGCAAACGAGCTTTACCTTATTTTTTTGCATACGGAATCGAGTTCAAGCAATTGCTCTTATCTAGAACTCAATCACGAGTTTGAACTCTTTTGCTTAAACTTTGAGCTTAAGCTCATTTTTATGCATACGACCCATTCTTTAATATGTAAGAAAAAATTTATTATTTGATAGAAGATTTTGAAAATTCTAGGTATTATTTAAAATTATACTAAGGGCCTTAAGAATACGTCATCCTTCGTTTTTTCGCTAAATAATAATTTGTTAACTTACACTTACAAAAATTAGAACCATAGATTTACTTCGAATCCTTACTCCCATCATTATTTTGCTGAAGGAGCTCAGACATTTATTCAAGTATTCTTTCAACTTCAGAAGAGAAGTCACTAAAAGTTTTAAGAATACTTCTAAATTGGGGCCTTAACGATTCTAGCGATTTCTGAAGCAAATATAGTAACCGCATAGGCTGATATGATTATATTTCAAGGATATTTTGTGCTGCTGCTTTCCAAAAATATATATCCTTAATGGCGCATATATTATCCTTTATGACCAAAAGGACATTTGAAAGGAACCTTGTTGATTTGAAAGCATTTTGTAATTTTTTGTAGTAAGATAACGGCCTGTAGAATATTTTAACGTTTATTTCATTATAATGGGTGTTGCCGTTAAAGAGACATTGGAGTTCAAAACTCAAATCTTTCTTGAAAAACCAAATATTTTAAGGTTTTACTAAAATACCACTCTAATATTATAATACATATTTGGAAAGGTCTTTTTTTGGGTCCTTTAACTCGTACATTATAGAGTTTAAGAGTTATATGAACAATATCACTGCAACGGCAACACATATAGACATCAAATAAAGCTTAATATATTCTACAGACCGCTATCTTACTGGAAATCTCAGATATCCTTGAGATATAGTCATTTATCTATATCCGAGTACCCCATTTTTTTCAGAAGAGCTGCGTTTCAAAGGTAGACCACAATACTCTTACAGGTGTTACTGACAGATTCTTTTGAGACGTGTATAAATAAATAGGCTTTTAAATTTCTTCTAATAAAATTAATATTATAAAAACAAATTTTTATGAAATATGAAAATTCTATAACGCGAATAGCGGTAAAAGCTTTGCCATTATTTAAGTTTTTCCTTCAATTTTCTTTTTGGTGGCCATTTGAATATAATTCTTTACAAAATTCTTGTATATTCCGAACAAAAGTAAGTTTAAGTAAAAAAACCTTGGATTGAAAGAGAATTTTAAAAGTCATTTTAAGTCTTAAAGTCTTTAAAAAAGGTGATTTTTGAACTTCTTTATTGTTATATTTTATTTTCCGTTATTCTTCCCTTAGATTTTTAAAGGTTCCGAAAATTCTATAAATTTTATTTTAAAAAAATTTTGATACAACAACAAAATATAAAACGATAAAAAAAAATCAAATAATAAAAAAAAAATCGATTGACTTAAGGTGAGTTATAATTAAGTTTTGGGGTTGTTTTATGGGTGCAGTATATATTTTATAATAAAATATATATATTTATAGATTTTCTTTAATTGATATTTTCCCATCTATAGTAGCTATAAATTTTTTATGATTTTCTATTTTTTTCTTTTTAATAAAAAACAAACTTTTAGGAGTGATTCGATTACTATCTGATAATGGAAAACAAAAATTGATTAGTTTTTATAATATTGATTTTTATTTTTGATTATAGACTGATGTTACACGTTCAAGGGAAATTACTTTCGATTTCCTTGTTGTTTTTGTGTAAAGTAAATAAATTTTTATATTTATATTCTATTTTTAAAAAGTTTAAAAATAAATTCAGTTTTTATTATTAAATACCTAATTGTAATTGATTGAAACTTGAACTTTTATTTCAATTTTGTGTTGCTCTTCATCTCTCTTGCAGACTTCTTACACCCTTTTCCAGTGTAATTCAGATTAGTCGATTTTAATTCAGAAAATATCAATTTTGTTAGTAAATCAATTCAGATTAGTCAATTTTAAATCAGATTAGTCAGCTTAAATTCAGAAATTATCAATTTTTATTCAGGTTAAACAATGTAAATTCAGAAAATAACAATTTTAATTCAGGTTAATCAATGTAAATTCAGAAAATATCAATTGTTGTTCAGATTATTCAATGTTAATTCAGATTAGTCAATTTTATCCAGATTAGTCAATTTAAATCCAGAAAATAACAATTTTATGTAATTGAGGTAAATCAATGTAAATTCAGAAAATATCAATTTGAATTCAGATTATTCAATGTTAATTCAGATTAGTCAATTTTATCCAGATTAGTCAATTTAAATTTAGAAAATATCAATTTGAATTCAGATTATTCAATGTTAATTCAGATTAGTCAATTTTATCCAGATTAGTCAATTTCAATCCAGAAAATAACAATTTTAATTCATGTTAATCAATGTAAGTTCAGAAAATATCAATTTTATTTCATATTATTCAATGTCAATTCAGATTAAACAATTTTAAATCAGATTAGTCAATTTAAATTCAGAAAATATTGTTTTAATTTAGATTAAATAATGTAAATTCAGAAAACATCAATTGTTATTCAGATTATTTCATGTTAGTTTAGATTAGTCAATTATATTCAGATTAGTCAGTTTAAATTCAGAAATTATCAATTTTAATTCAGATTAGTCAAATTTAATTCAGAAAGTATCAATAATGTAATTCAGATTAGTTAATTTTATTTCATATTAGTCAACCTTTTCCAAGTATAATTCAGGAAACTTCAATTGTAATTCAGATTTGTCAATTTTAATTCAAAAGGTTCCAATCGTAAAACAGAAAGCCTTAATGGTATTTAAAAAGCGATAATATTTATTAAGTCAGTTGATTTTGTATACCCACACGCTATATGTAGTCCTCATTTAAATTCATGCTTTTTGGATCACAATTGACCTTTTCATAATTAAAATAATTATTCTGAATTAAAATTGAGCCTTTATGAATTAAAACTGATTTATGAATTTAAACTGACTAATATGAATTACAATTGATACTTACTGAATAACAATTGATATTTTCTGAATTATACTTAGAAAAAGTTTTTAATGAAAATTAATTATTATTTCAAAGTTAAACCGTCATTTGCATAAAAGATTATAAAAACTGCTGCTAAGTAGAATTTAATAAAATATTTTATTTTGAATCCCAGAAGAATCTATTATTAAAAAATTTAAATTAAAACACTTTAAAAACCAAAATGTTTTTAATCCCACAAATACCCATTTTTCCTAGGATTAGGTAAAATTTTTTTTATAAAACATTTTCTTCAATCAATTCATCATCAAATCCTTTTTACTATTTAAAATTTATTTTAATAAAAAAAAATAAAATCAAATTTGTCATAAAAATCTCAGCTTTTTGCTACTTGATACTCCCATTAAAATTTAAAACTAAAATAATAAAACCCACCTTAAAATTAAAAAAAAAAAACCACGCTGTGCATTATTTACTATTATTGACAATCTTTTCTATTAAAAAAAAATGTTTTGCCTATGTTTCAATTTTTATTTCTACTCAAATTACTTAAATTATATTACCACTTTACCACTATGTATATAATATATACATATAAAATATATATACTGCTACTCAAACTTATAAATGCACCAATTTAATTTTTTTTCAATACAAAGGAGAATCACAAAAAAAAAATCCTCTTGTGACATTCAAACATAATATTACCATCAATCTCACCCATTGGCAATATTTAAATTCAAATCACATTCATACACACATTTGTACAAATATAATTTTTGTTTACATTAAAATAGTTAAAAAAAAAAAAAAAAAAAAAAAAAAAAAATTCAATAATGGTAACATTATAAACAATGTTTGTCAACTTAACTTTAAAACAAAAAAAAAAAAAGTTGATATGAATTCTGTCACCGCTGACTGCGTATACTTTTCTCTCAATTTTCTGTCCCTCCTCAATTTTTTATATGCAAATACAGGAAAAATGAGGAAGAGTGTAGTGTAGAGTGTGACAACTCTAGGATACTCGAATGAAAGTAATATAAACGTTATATCATAATTCCTTTTAGCAAAATTTCAAATAAATTACGAAATAGGATCTGAATTGAGTATAAGAGGTTTATGGCAGCTATTCCATCCGCTGCACTAGATTAATCAAATGCGGCTTATGGAAATTCATTTGTTATGCGCATGTCGAGATTATGGAATCATATTCCAGCCAACGTGTTTCCTAAAAATGGTAATTCGTATGTGTAAGACTTGATTAAATTTAAGAAGAATATTAACATCAGTCTCCTCAATATCTCTCCAAATTTTTCCCATCCTCCGTAATCCGAAATTCCTCCCAACAACTCCAAAATCCTTCCATATTAACATCCTTGTTACCAACTGTTAATTTGTATCATAGGTTCCTTCCTAAGGTTTAATTTAAAAAGGGTGTGGTTTTGGTGAATTAAAGTCGCACACTATCCAGAGAAATAGCGCGAAGTTCAATTGGTGGCTTTCAAGTGTTTCTTTAGTGTAGTCGGCCTTAAAACTACACTCACCCAGATATAGTGTGGTGCTCATTAAAAAACAGTTGTGTGGAAAACAAATTTTCCACCAACTTTGAAATTTAACTATAGACGAGTGGAAGAATGAAATACTTTTCGATTTAGACCATACTTTTGAGTCTTTATCTCCACATGCATCATAAACGGTCTGGTAAATTTAGTATACCCTTTGACCTTACATTCAAATATTCGTTTATGAAAAATTTTAAAAGATTTTTATTTGTTTATTTGTATTTGTATTAATAATATGCATTTACCGTTTTATTTTTTTTTGTTGAATTATTTTTAATGTACAGTTGTCACAGCTGTTACTATTTTCTATGAGCACACAATAAATACAACATGTTGATTTGATTGAAGAAAGTATCCTTTACATTCAGCTCTCTGTTCTGATCTCTATTCTAATGTATTGCCAGATTTAATATTGACTTGCGGCAAAAATGATTTTAAATGAAATTTTTATTTTTTGAATTTTAGCCACAGAATTACCGTTATAGTTGCATTTATTAGTTGTATCTTTTAAATATATCATATAAAATGTGAGTAATCCATCACTTGAAAGTGAAAGATTTTAAAAATGGTTTGTATTAAAATGATTCTAAAAAGTAATAATTGAATGGAAATCTTAATGAATTTACTGCCATCTGGGAAGGATTTTTTTTTTGACAATTTTTTTTCACTCATTTTAATTTATTTGTACTTAGATATTTATTGAAATTAAAAGTTTTTTTTTTTGACATTTACATAAAATTTAAGTGGTGGTAGGGTATTGTAGAAGTTATGCATCTTCTGTGTATAATGGGATTTTATAATTGGTATTAGGTATACAAACTTGTCTGCTGTTAAAAAAAAACCAATGCTTATTTTGCAATTCTAATTTTTATTATGTGTTAGAGTCTAATACTCTAGTTTATTAAACGCTCCGTCTTTTAAAAATTAATTTTTATTATGAGCTATACGTGATGTGCAGCATACGATTCCAAGGAAAGCTTTGAAAGCCGGCCTATTGAAGCTGTGTTTAGATTGATAGTGCAATTATAACACACCAAAACCACAGCCCTTGAAACAAATTTTAGGATGGAATTTTATTTTTAATACAAATATAAAACTGGGTTTCGAGGACAAGGATGTGAAATAATTACTTGGAAACGATTGTGGTTTCTTCATGAAAAATCTTGAGTGAAGGCATTAGTTGTTTAATTTCTTTAGAACAGGTGTTAGTCCCCACAAAAATAAGAAGAATGACCAAATTGTACGACGATGGTTGAGTAAAGTAAGCGTTGGGGTAATATTGGGATTATTTATAAGACGAATAGTTCTACTTTCCACTTTACTTATGCCAGCTTTTTAATAGGAGCTCCAGACAAATGTGTGCATTATACTTCATTTTCGGTCTAATATACATTTTACAGATGCTAAGGAAATCAGATGAGTTCTGGTTAAGTGAAATGTTTTAACATATTTGGTATCAGACTAATAATCAAAGAATAATATTAATTTACTCAGCTTTCTAGTAGTTATCAAACAATTATTTTTAATTCCATTTCTCTATAGACTTGTTGAAGACATCTGTTGATCTGTGAATACTTTTTTACTCTATAGATCTATTCTAGATATCTCTTACAGTAAAAATGTATCTGAACTTCTTATGACAAATTAAAATTTACTTCAAGTATTCTTATTTAATAGGTCAGTAATAAGTCCCTCAATATTATTTTAATTTAATAAAAGTCTTTGTCTTAGCTTTAAAGTAACAAAGAGGATTAAATTGACAAATTTTTGCAAATGTTTTTCTTCAAAAATGTTCACATAATTGTTTAATCCTATTTTAAAATTTTTGAATATCTTACAGGCTGCTGTTCACTGGAAAACTACAACTCACTTATCATTTGTCTAATTTTTTAACATCATTTGGGATTTGAGATTTATCACAAATTTTTTTTGATATTTTAAAAGTTTTTCTTCTAGAACAAATCGCTTACTTTGCTCACAAATAAAAGGGCGAATTTTTTTTTGAATATTATTGCAAAAAATTGGTTTTTAAATTCTTTTCTCACACATTAAATACTGGTACCTCCCATGTACAATACACCATCCAATATCACCAATAGCAGCTAATATTAGATAATATTATTAAAAAGCAACAAAAAAATAAAAAATGTTAAGTAAGTAGTAGACAATAAAAGCAACAAATACAAAAAAAAAAGTGAAACCAAAAGGATAAACTTGTGCCTTATGCCATATCCTTGTCCTTGTCGCGTTATTCAATTCAAAACGAACAGTAGAACCATGCACAAGGCAAAACAAATGAGAAGAATTAAGTAAGCAACAACAAAAAAATAGTATATATATATATGTATATATACAACCGTCTTTAATAAGATTTCTGACAATTGGGTGGAATTTATATTTAACCGTGATTAAAAATTGATAGGATTTAAAAAAAAAGAGACAAAAAAAATTTAAATGAATGAGAAGGAATTATAGAATTCACTGATTATTTTTTTTTTTTTCGCTTTTAGTATTTTTGAATAATCGGGATTTTATCTTGATCCTTTTCTATTTTTCGTTTTGGTTTTTTGTGTATTTGTTATGTCCTTGTATTTTATATGCATGTAATTTTTAATCATAATTTTCTTTTGAATTGAATAGAAAAAATCCAGAATAGCGTTTTTTTATTCACAGCTCTTTCTTTAATTCCAATTCAACTTTCCCTTCCCAACTTTATGACCCTTTTTTTTTTTAGTTGGTTGGTAATGAATAATCCCTACAAATTTCAAGGTTAATTGAAATTTTTAGATATAATTTGAGTAAGAAAATTTGTTTTTCCTTTTCATTTTTTTTTTTTTTTTAATTAAAAAATTAAGTTTTTCCTTTGTCTTTTGTTTTTTTTTTTTGAAGTACAGGATGTTCTTAAGACAAAAAAAACTGACATGAATATCTAAGATTTCAGAATGTTTTAAATAGAAAAATGGAAAATTTAATTAAAATTTTTAAATTTCTTTTAATTACGCAGTGAAAATTTGATATATGTAAATTTCTTTTGTATCTATTGATAGAGTTGCTAAGAAGACTCTATGGTTGATAGAATTATAAAATATGTGTATAGGTGTTGCTATAGACTGCAGAGAGTCTTCAAGAAGCTAAAGAAATAAATGTATTACCAATATAATGTAAAATGTTGAATTATATATCAATATATCACGCATCGGGTGTGCAGTTAATTTGAAATGTGCATTCTTTTCTTTTTTTTAAGATATGATAAATAATCATTTTTATATAAGAATGAACCTAATTACATATAAAAAATATAAAAGTTATTAAAATTTATTATGATTTTTATTTTTTAACTTAATTCTAATTTAATTTTACTTATTTTGCTTAAAACATAATCCTTTAATAAAACTTGAAAAAATATATACATATATTACATACTTGCATATGCATATATAGTGAACACAATAACAAAAATATAAAAACTGGTGTTACTTGCCAAATAAATTTATTTTAACTAAATATTAACTAAAATTTAAACTTATAAATAAATTGTTACTACTCAAAATTTCAAACTTTAATTTCAATTTATTTTAATACTCTTGCAGTAACAAAATAAAAACAAAAAAAAAAAATGATTAAATAAAACTAGAACTAAAAAAATAATAAAATCCAACATTCTTACATTATAAAATTCAACATAAATTGATGTCCAGTGGCAGCCATTGTCCAGAGATTTTTTGTTTTTTTTATTTATTTCATCAACTTTGGATGCTGTGTATATACAACTGAAACATATGTCAACTCACAAATTTTTTTTTATTTTTTATTTTAATATTGATATGTTTTATAAATATTTTAATTTTTGTAACTTGCTAAATTTTTTACTTTTACTTTAATTTTAAATTCTATATATTTTATTTTTAATTTGCATTTATAAATTTGTATGTATATTTTATTTTACTTAATTTTTGCTTAATTTTTAATTTAATTTACATAATTTAAATATTTTTTCTTTTTGTACAACTTGCTTAAAAAATTTTTTGTTTACACTAATTTGTTTATAAGAAAAGATTTCCAAAATTAAAATTAATAATGCATGCTAACTAAACCAACCATCCTTTTCTATCCCATACTCATTTTTTTTTTCAGTAAATATCTCTTCTTTCATTTCACCCTCACTTAAATTAATTTAGCTGTTAATTTTTTATATATACTTTCATTATTATATGTGGGATAAAGAAGCATAATGTTTTGAGAGGGTTTGTGTCCGCACTAATTAGTGGTGAATTTTGCAAACAGTCTCTGGGTACAATAAGGTATTAAAAACTGTTGTATTTGGATTTTCGTTTGTAATGTTCGCCACTATTTTGGTGCTGGCACTATTATTATTATTACTATTACTATTTTTAAATTTTTGTTTTTTTTTTTTCGTTTATATTTTCACTATTTTCATTATGCTTTTAATTACTGTGTATGTGTGATATATGTTTTCTAAATTTTTTTTTTTATATTTCAATTTGAAAGTAAATATTTTCAAATTTATTCTTTTTCCCTCCTTTTCCGCTCGCAAGTTGTAGTCAATGAACTCAAATTTTTTATTACAATTTAGTAATATAAGAGGCTTAGCATGCAATTTTCATTCAGTTGAAGCCCATCTTAAATCAGAAAGACCAGCTATACTTGCCTTAAGCGAAACACAAGTTGTAGGTGACGATACTAATTATAATATCAACGGCTATACACTTGTTCCGCTTTTTATTCCTCATCGAGGAGTCGCTTTATATATACGCTCTAATGTAGCTTTCAACACCCTTCATGATCTTAAGAGCTCCAACCCGATTTTTCATTATCTCTGGGTTAAACTCCGTGTTGAAAATGCTACAATATTTTTCTGTTTTTTATACAGATCTCCCCAAGCCAGTGAGCTGGAAACTGCTGGGGCCATTGAAGAATTATCCGACACTATCAATAAAATTCTGGAAAAGAATCCCGAATGTGAGATAGCTGTCGCGGGTGATTTCAATGTCCACAACAAAAACTGGCTCCATTTTTCAAGTCACAATAGCCCGGAAGGTAAACAGGTTGAACTATTTTCAAACTTATTCCAACTTTCACAACTTGTAAAGAGCCCAACTCGAATTCCGGACCGAGACAATCAAAACGCACATCTTTTGGACTTGTTCCTGACTTCAAGCCCAGAAAAATACAATATTTCTGTTAGCTCACCAATTGGAGGCTCCGACCATTGTCTTGTTAAATCCAGCTTTTCAATGGATTCATCGGCCAACCGAAACCCTATTCCTAAGAGGCTAGTCTGGCACTATAACCGGGCCGACTGGGTAGGTCTGAATAGTTTTTTGGGAGATTTCGATTGGTCAATGTGTTTCCGTCATAGAAACGTTGACTTTGCTGCTGATGCCATTAGTAAAACAATTATGCTAGGTATGAAACTTTTCATTCCTAGCTCTTATAAATCGGTAAAAACCAACTCCAAATCTTGGTTTAATGACATCTGCAGGAAAGCAATTCAATCCAAAGAAGAGCAGTTCAAAATGTTCAAGCAGAATGCGTCTGAGTCTTCATTTGCGAGCTATAAAGTCGCCAGGAACAATTGCAAAAGAATTATCAATCAGCAAAAGTTTCTTTACAACCAAAGATTAAAACGTAAAATAATTAATCTACCTCACTGCAATCGTTCTTTTTGGACCTTTGCAAAGAGTGTAAAGAATAACTTTTGCGAATCTTCCTTTCCGCCGCTGATTGATAACAATAATTCTATCATATCAGATTCAGTTGCTAAAGCCAATTTGTTTGCAAAATCTTTTGCAGCAAATTCTACGCTCCCTCCTACAGTACAAACTCCACCAGTACTACCCTCTGTTGATCCTACTAAGGTTAAAATTCTTCAAAGGGTGTACTTTAGAACACGTACTATAGTGAAAGTGCTCGAAAATCTGAATGTTAGAAAGTCCACTGGTCCTGATGGAATTCCTGCGATGGTTCTTAAACATATTGCCTCTCCCATTTCGAAACCTCTGCGCAATCTTTTTTCATTATCATTTTCGACTGGTAGATATCCCAGTCAATGGAAAATTGCTCATGTTTCTCCTATCCCCAAAAAAGGTGACAAAAGCGACCCCTCCAATTACCGGCCAATAGCCATTATTTCGGTCATTTCCAAAGTTATGGAAATTCTCGTCAACAAACGGTTGATGAGATATCTTGACTGCAGAGGTATTTTGCATGATAGGCAATATGGCTTTAGAAGCCAAAGATCAACAGGTGATCTTTTAACATACCTCAGCGAAAAGCTCAACACCAGTATTCACTGTTCCGGTGAATCTGAGGTTGTTGCTCTTGATATCTCAAAAGCCTTTGATCGAGTATGGCATTCTGCTCTTTTGAACAAATGCCGAGCTATTGGTCTTGGTAACCCTTTCTGCAATTGGATTGAGAATTTTCTTTCGAATCGTCGTATTCGTGTCCTTGTTGACAGTTTTATGTCTGACACCTTTGAAATTAACGCTGGCGTTCCACAAGGCTCCGCCTTATCACCAACTCTGTTTTTGATTTTTATCAACGACTTACTCTCCTCTACCCTCAATCCAATCCATAGCTTCGCCGACGACAGCACTCTAGTGGCGTCCTACGATTTCCTTAAAAAATCTAACGTCACACCTACCGCAATCAGCTCGAAAAGAAATATCATGGTTAGTTTACTTAACCATGACTTAGCTAAGATAGCTGATTGGGGTAAAAGTAATAGAGTTGAGTTTAATACCTCAAAAACTCAAAGCTGTCTGATTTCCTGCAAAAGAAATCAGTTCAACCCAATTCTGCGATTCCAAGGAGAAAATATTGAACGATCAGAAAATCTAAGCATTTTAGGGTTGCAGCTAAATCAAAAAATGCTGTGGAATGAGCATATTTTTGATATAGCTAAGAATGCTGCCAAGTGCTTGGGTTTTCTGTCTCGTTGCAAAACATATTTCTCTCCTAAGGATCTGTCCAATATCTATAAAGCCTATATTCGACCTAAAATGGAGTATAACTCTCACATTTGGGCTGGCGCATCCCAAACTTCCTTGAGTTACCTCGACAAAATCCAAAATCGCGCCTTACGCCTTATAGGCGACCCTGTCGAGCAAGTAACACTTACTCCACTTAACTCTCGTCGAAATATTGGAGCGATTTCTCTGTTTTATAGATATCTTGTAGGTAATGACACTTGCTCTATTGAATTAAAATCAATTATGCCTCCTCTTAAACAATTCCAACGTAACACCAGAGGAGCAGTAAGTGCTCATTTCTACACTGTGGAAATCCCAAGATGGTTCAAAACTGGTTATGGAAACTCATTTGTTGTGAGGACTGCTAAGATGTGGAACATGCTTCCATCTAATGTGTTCCCCTCTGTTAATAACGTTCCATACTACAACTTGCAAAAATTCAAAACGAATCTTTTTAGATTCATTTCCAACCTACCACCTAATTCCCCTTTAATATCCTATTTTCCTCCCCTTCCAAACTAAACCTACATATATGTATACAGGAATCCGTTCCTAGCGTTTAGTTAGCGTGTAAAAAAAAAAAAAAAAAAAAAAATGTTGGCTAGCTGGAATCTAATTTTGTTTTATAGATACTTCGTAGGGATGAACACCTGCACCAAAAAAAATTAAACAATTAATGCCTCCTCTCAAAATTTTAGTGCGACAGGTGCTCATCCCTACACTGTTGAATTAGTAAGATTGCGAAACCCGGCTTATGTGTTTTTATATATACGATCCAATAAAAGTTTAAAAAGAGCATTAGCATCTTCATGACTTCCCTTTAAATTATTTCCTTTATCCAGCAAAACCCCAATTTATAAATCCTAACACTAATTATAAAAACCAAACAATGGTTACATGTATTTAAGGTTCATTCCAAGTTTGGTTTAAAAACAAGGGGTGGTCTTAGTTCGTTAAAGTCCAACAATCTCCAAATGAACCCCGGGCAGTGGTTCTATGCAGCTTTCGATGCTTCCGTCGAAAAAAAAAAAGAAAATGTATCAGTTGTGAGCCCGAAGTGAACCTCTTCTTATAAAGAACATTGAAAACATTGTTGTCTATATTTTTATAGCGTCATAAACGTTTTTAAATGCATTCAATTCTTTAAATAGGTGTTCAATATTTATAAATCAAAAAATATACATCGCTAATTATGTTTATGGAATAGTTAAAATTAGTAAGTAAATGGCTCTTAAGTTAAGATGACTAGATAATGAAGCTTAAATTACATTTAATAAGCCTCTCCTATGCTTTATTTATTAAACTAACCTTATAAAGACGTATAGTTTCTATAATTTCTCTGGAGTAGATTTTTTTAAAGAGTTTATAACTTTTCTTATCAAAACTTTTGCGTCAGTAATACCTTGACTTTCCTCGAAATCTCAAGTATTATTTTAACCATTTTCCTGTTTCCTGTAAATAATATTTTTGGTAGGTTTCTTGAATCTTGATCACTGATGCTAATGATGCTAAATGATTCTTACTAGAAAAGTATAATATTATGATATTACAATAAAGTCCTGTAAACTGCATCTGCTCATTCGAAATACCGTTATTTGAAACATATTAACATCCAATGTATTCGCAAATTTTGACAAAGTTTCCTGTAATTATAGCTACTATATTCCAAAATTCAAGATTAGTCAAGATTAAGTATTTTTTTTTCCTTTTTACCGATATTCGCCATCCCTATCGCACATTTACTATACATATACACAACCACTTGTAGTACAGAAATGGTTGCTCTAATATTTAAAACTTTGATTTATTAAAACCAATATTAAATTATTTAGAAAATAAAAATATTTTACTTTAAAATATCATAGGTCAATTCTTTAGTCCCTTTTATTAGACAGTCAAAAATTTCCACCATTAGAGCTATAGTTTATCAATAACATGCTTGCAACACATATCTACCCTCTCCATACTTTATAATATCCCTAGACAAATATACAACTTCAATTTTCCCATGTACATTAAATTTATAGCTACTTTAAAAATTATTTTACCAAATTACATGTCATGTTTATTTTTTTTTTTTTTTTAATTCTTAAAGAACTCATTTAATTTTTTTAAAAGTTTATTAAATTTATCAGACATAATATATCTTGTTATTGTTCCCTTTCCCATCACTGACTCAAACTCTGAACTCAATTCTGTATTCTAATAAATATTTACAACCCGTCACCAAAAAAGTTCACATTCCAATATTTTTCCCTTTTTTATTGCTTCTGTTTTTCTTTGTTTTTTTTTTTTTAATTTAATTTATTTTGCAAAATTAATTTTTTATAATATTTAAAAATAAAATATTAAAATATACAATGAAAATATACGCACACAAATAATGTACATAAATATTTGTGTATGTATTTGTATACTTTAAAAAGGACAAAAAAAAACAAAAATTGAAAATTGCATGTGTCTTTGATGTCCTGTTCGAATATTGTATTTTATGTTTTTATCATTCTTAATTAATTGATCTAGGATTAAAAGGACAAAAAAAACTCTTACATAAGTATATATTGTTAGTAGAAATGTATATATAGGTATGTATTACAAAAAAAGGATATATTTATCCTTCTATTGAAGGAATTAAAAAAAAAAAAAAGAATGAGAAACTTTTTTTTCAGAGTAACAAAGAAAAAAAAAATGAACTAGATTGTTGGTATAAAACCACTCATGATAATTTTTTTTTGTTGTGCTTTTATTTTTGTTGTAGTTGTTGTTATTGTAGAGTTGCTGCGGTAAAAAACCGCAACATAGGAATATACTCTTAAAAATGATGCCATCATTTATTTCTTTAACTACACAATCTATATATTAACTATATAAATAGGTATGTATGTTTATGTGCGGTAATGGAACTTCGTATACGTTATTATATTGAAAGAGATGAGACATAAAAGGGATCACTTTTAAAGGTCCTTAATAAAAATAATGAAAATAAATACAAAAAAAAAATGCAAAAAGTATATGTGACAATGAAAATTTTTTTTATACTAGATCAGGACTGTATTGAGATACAAGTTCGATTACAATAATAAGACTACAATAACTTTAAAGAGTGGAATACTTAATTTGGGAAATAAAATACACAAAAACAGCTAGGAGTTATTTTTCGATCAAAATTTAGTAGTTGTGCCAAAATATTGGCAAAGTAATGTATTAACTATTCAGTTACACTGAAATAAGAAATTCGATTTATTTAAAATTTTTTTCTTAATATTTGAAATCAAAAGGCCTTAACACCTTAATCTTATTAGTTTAGTAATTTCTTTGAATCTATAAAATATTATATATTACTCAAATAACTATGATACAAACTAATGTAAACTCCACCCATTTTTCTACATCTGCCATAGTTCCAATTTTCCAAAATCCACCACAACATTATCTTCAAAACCAATTTATACATTGGTACCACAGGTTCTATTTGTTTCAAAAAGTGCGCGGTATGTTAAATGTCTAAACGACCCCAAAGAACCCTGCACAGTTCCAAGATATGGTTTTTGATGCTTTCTGTTATCCATCGAAAAAACAACAACTTACCTTACAAATAAAATATATTTAATCCTATACGTTAAAGTAAAATTCTTCTAAGCAATGGCTCTGAAAGCGAAGCCAGTAAAATACATATAATTTTTAGATTCTATATGGATTCTTTGTAATCAAAGTACAAATCCAGTAAAACCTGCTTACTACCCACTAGTCATTTAGATGTATGCATTCAACACGCCATGGCTTATGAAAATGCTGGGCAATGGCTTAATAATAATTCAACAAGTTACCACTTATTACCCACTCATTACCGATTAGTAACAAACGGCTCATTCTTTTTAAAATATCATTAGTCTAAAATTTTATATTCGGCTCCGTTTTGTGTTTTCCAACTACAACCGCCCGCAGCCGACTGTTAAACACAATTTTTAAACACACTCCTGAACTTATATTCAATAATTAACATAACATTGGATATAAAATCTATTTTATTGGAATCAGGACCAAATCCAAAAAAAAAAAAAAAAAACAAAAAACAAAATATCAAATAAAAAAAAAAAACCAAACAACTAGAAAACTAACTTAAAACAATATGTAATAGATGGCAGAAAAATAAAAATAAAAACAAAACATAGTAAAATGTTCTATTATCCCTTCATCTCTTTCTATTTTAAATAATTTAGCATATATATTATATTGTGATATTTATACCCGTATGACTATATAGTCCAAGGGTATAATAAATTTGCCATTACGTTTGTGACGCAGAGAAGGAGGGGAGGTAGATATAGACTCAAGTGTATGGATCGGATCAGAATCGAAAAATAAATCGATTTAGCTATGTATGTCCGTCCGTCTGTCCGTCCGTCTGTCCGTCCGTCATCACGATAACTCAAAAAGTAAAGGAGCTAGGATTATGAAATTTTCACAAATTCGTTTTTATGCAAAAAACGGAGTCGAGTTTTAAATTCAGCCATTTTGGTCCACGGGTTCGAGTACCTGCCATACAACTTCTAATTTTATATGAGCATTACTCTGTACCTATGGAAGCTGCATGTCTGAAATTTTGCAAAAAATAGTTTAGTGTAATGGCCAAAGTTACTACAAAATTTAGTTGGTCTACTGCTGAGGGTTCGAGTAGCTGCCATACAACTCCTTCTTTTATATGAGGATTACACTACACCAAATGAAGCTGGGTGTCTGAAATTTTGCCAAAAATAGTTTAGTGTAATCGCCAAAGTTACTGCAAAATTTGGTTGGTCTGCTGCAGAGGGTTCGAGTAGCTGCCATACAACTCCTTCTTTTATATGAGCATTACACTACACCTAACAAAGCTGGGTGTCTGAAATTTTGCTAAAAATAGTTTAGTGTAATGTCCAAAGTTACAGCAAAATTTGGTTGGTCTACGGTAGAGGATTCGAGTAGCTGCCATACAACTCCTTCTTTTATATGAGCATTACTCTACACCTAATAAAGCTGAATGTTTGAAATTTTGCCAAAAGTAATTAACCGGATGATATAATGTATATGTTACGGTCATACGGGTATCCCAGAGTTGACACAGTCTACTCTACTACACTCTTCCTCGTTTTACTTTTATTTTAAAGTTTTTAAAGTTCTATTTCAGAGATTAAAATTTAAAAAAAAAATTCTATTAAGAAGATCTACATACAAATTTCGAAGGATTTTAAAACTAAAAAAATTCCCACTTTAAATATTCTATACATACATACACTACATACGAATGTAAAATGTCAGTAATAATTTATGTAAACTAATATACGAGTATATCTATCTCTTTCTTATCTACATCAATTAAACATGATATAAATCATTTTGGTTTCGCCTCGTTTAATATTTTCGATTATTTTCAATGAATATATGTATATATATTATATTATACATATAAAATAAAATATATATATATATATACATGGTATTTAAAAAAATATATATATAATATATGTATATATTATATTATTGATATAATATCATGCCAAAGCCCAAAAACCAAGTGAATGTTCATTTTAGGATTGGGTTCGTTTTATTTTAGAATTATTTTATTCTCTTCTCAATTGTTTTTTTTTATCTCCTGATTTTTTATTTTAATGCCCTCTCGTGGTATTAAATCCTTACAACACGACACAAACAAAAGAATGAATAAAAAAATAAAAACTTTTATTTTTGCAATAAAAAAATAGACAAATTTCAATTCGATAGGATAACAGCACTTTAAAGTTACAAAATAAAAAAAATAACCATTTTATTTTGATTATAATAAAACAGTGGTTCACAAAATGTTTTAAAAAAGTGTTTTGAATGACATTTAATAGTTTCTTTATAAGAGATACTTTTTAGGCATTATACAAATGATATGAAGGACATTTGAAGGTCAAAACATTATTTCATCACTTAAAATTTGAAGTGGAAAGCTCCAAAAGCCACCTATTGGAAACGCCCATAGTTCCTAAAGGGAGTGTGGGACTTTTAAACACCGAAACCACTACCCTTTTGAACCTTTAGGTTGAGACCTGTGATACAAATTTACAGTTTGGTTTGTAGGATAGGGGTGTGAAAGAATGTTAGCGAACTTAGGAAATTTAGGTTGTAGCATTATGTGCGATGGGTTAAATTGCCTGGGATATTAAAAACAAAGATGTATTTGGTATTTTAAGTATTTAAATAAAAAAACTCGAACTATTTTAAGTAGAGTAGGAGTAAACTTAAATTTCATTTAATTGAAATTTGAGGTTTGAATTAAGTTTTGGATTGAAATTATTTAATTAAAACAATCCGTTATTTTTTTACACAAAACTTTCCAATTGGATAAAGTGAGGAAAGTAAAAATAAAATTGTCAACTAAAATGAGACTGGCTTAAGCAGTGATTCCAAAAGTTAAAGTTTTATATTCAAAAAGTTAAATTCCAATTTCAAATATAAGAGTGCTCAACCAATATTGATTGAGTATCTATCAAAATTTAGTATTCAAATGGTTTTGATTTTCCCCAGTAAAAATTCAAAACAAAAGCCTCTTTGATTTTTATAAGATCGATCTTATTTTTATATTGTATTTTAATGTCATTTTCTAATTTACATATCGCTGTTTTGAATAATGCTCTTAGAATTTTAAATCTAAAAGATTTAAAATAAATATATAAATATATATATATATATATATAATATATACTAAATTCTATTTATTTTTCGCTTTTTATTATACAATTTTTTTTTTATCGGAGGCTTAAATTTTTTATGATTGTGAAAGTTTTCGATTTACAATATTACAGGAATTTTTAAATTCTAATTTTTTATTTTTCAATTTTTTAATGAAAATTTTTTTTTTTTATTTTCTAATATTAACCCTAACACTAGGGGTATCCAGTATCCTCTATATTTCCATTGCTAAAAGAATTTAATAAAAGTTTTTTTTATAAATAAAATGTTGGGAAAAAAACACTATGGCATTCGTTTTTAGGATTAAAAGTTATTTCAAACAATAAAATTGAATATATTAAAATTAAATAAAAAATATTTTACAATAAATCAATTTAGAATTAAAATAAAAATTCTTTTAATCAGTTTATAATTAAAAATTAAATCTATTTAACCATAGTTTAGAAATCTAAAATAAAAATCTAATATTAAACTATGTTCATAATACAGAGTTAAATATGTTTAACTCATAAAACCCTTTCAAGTCTTGTTAAACAAGTTTGAAATTTTCTATGAAAAAAATTGACATTTCTGAACTAGTTTTTCTTGTAAACCAGTTCTTATCCAAGGTTGGGTTCTTAAGTTTTTGACATAATCGATTTTATTTTTAGATCAGTAGAAAGCTTGTCTATTTCGGGATTTCTCATATTTTTTGTAGGAAAAAATTTAAGATGCAAAAATATTAAAACATAAAAAATTATAAATTAAAAATCAAATTTTATTTTCTTTGCTGTCAAAATTAAGCCTGCTGTGTTGTGTGACATTTTTTTCTTGAAATCGTTTTACTTCTCGTTAAACACAAGTAAAATAGTTTTAGAGGTATTTAAAAAAATTTCAGATTTAAAATCCTGAGGGGGTGTCAAATCTAATAGACAGATTACTAATTCCCAATTTCAAAACTTTTATATAATATTCCTATAGTGCCTACTCAGTAATATTAAAACTTAAAATTGTTATTGGAATAATTTAGTATTAGATATTAATTTTTTTTTTAAATCTTAGTTTTAAAGTAAAATTTTATCTTGAACTGCGCAAAGAAAGTGAACAACTTTATTCGTATCTTACGATGTACTGTAACATTAGTCCGTATTTATAAAGTACAAGTAGATGCTCTATAACTAGCTTTACCTTGGGCTTTACAAAGTACGTACGCAATAATGCTTGAATTTTATATACTAAATACTCAGTTTTCAGTATTTTGTGGTATTTACTTACTTATGTTTCTGAAATAAATTGTTTCTAATAAAAATGATTATAACCCTTAAAACTCGATAAAACTTAACTATGGTTAATGAAAGCAACAAAGTTCGTAAATAAAATTAATAAATACTATGTAATACTTAAGTAGTATAGTAAGTTCAATTATTTAGGAAGCATGGTGACATCAAATGGGGGAACAGAAGTTGACGTTGACAGCAGAATAAATAAAGCTAGAGCTGCTTTTGGAACTCTATCAAACATATGGCAGTCAAATAATATAGCCCTGCGTACAAAGCTA
The DNA here is from genome assembly GCA_963082915.1 of Dolichopus griseipennis. Classification (NCBI taxonomy): domain Eukaryota; kingdom Metazoa; phylum Arthropoda; class Insecta; order Diptera; family Dolichopodidae; genus Dolichopus; species Dolichopus griseipennis. The sequence goes on from OY720443.1 coordinate 83,049,694, forward strand.
AAAATATTTAAAACAAACGTCAAATCAGTACTTCTATACGGCTGTAAAACATGGAAGGTATCCCCCATTATCACCAAAAAGTTGCAGACGTATATAAACTGTTGTCTACGCCGCATCTTAAGGGTTCGTTGGCCGCAAATCATTACCAACACACACCTGTGGCAAAAAACGAACCAAAATATGATTGAGGTCGAGATCCGAGAGAGAAAATGGCGATGGATCGGACATACCTTGAGAAAGCCAGAAGAAAACATTGCAAGGCAAAGTTTTGAGTGGAATCCACAAGCCAGATGACGAGTGGGTAGACCAAGGAAAACATGGAGAAGTTCTGTTTTGAAAGAGGCAGAAGCGTGAAAGGTGGAGAGGATTTGTTGACGCCCTATGTCCCACCAGGGGTTCTAGGATCCAGTAAGTAAGTAAGTAAGTAATACTTAAGTAGTTACATTATCTAGTATCTATTTGTACTTTATAAATACGGGCCATTGTGGTGAAATGCATTTAAAAATTATATTACATTATTTCTTCATGTTGAGGCATAAAGTATCTATGCAGCCTTGTGTCAGATCTGATTTAACGTAATCGACAGTTTGTGATAATGACTAAAATAATTATCAAATTCTTCAAAATTTAACTTTCACTTATTTTGTAACTAAAGTTTAGTTTCCATAAAATTTTGGGCTAAATCAAAAGATATGTAACACTTTTCTCGGCTCGGTAACACTTTTTTTTAAATGCTGAGATTAGTTTTTAAAATTATGTGTGCTGCATTAATGAATAACAAATTTTACAACATGCGTAATCCTAATCAAATATTGACTTAACCAAAATATTGGAATAAACACCCAACTTGTATACACAATTTAAGGTATAAATGTCTATCAATCGTGGACTAGAAAATCTACAAGGAACAAGTATTGACTTCTTTCTTTTTCCGAATTTTTCTAAATCATAATTATTGAAAAACATATATGGGGATAAATGTATTCCACAATTAGCAGGCGTCACTTTTAAAATAATTTCCATATATTTATTCAAAGTTCTAGATAAGAAAAGTTATAAATTCTGTAAATAAATTAGATTGAGCTTCTGGAAACAATATTGAATAATAATTTGTATTTTTGAGTAATTAATTAAAACTTTAAATTCGAGAAAAACGGTTCAAGTACCTATACCTCTTTTGTTTTAGATTCAATAAAGAAACCATATGAAAAGAAGCACCGCATCAAAAAACTCATTAATAAAATTCCTTTTAATACTGAATAAATACTTGTATTTCAAAACCCAAAACATCTCAAAACATATAAATTATAAAAATAAAAATGACATATCAAACACATTTTACCAATAATATTAGTAGTTCATTAAAACACAATTTTAAAAATTGAATATTGTAAGAAATTGAATCAACAATGCAATAATGCATATTATGTTGGTTAACAATTACAATGACAACTTCAAAAAAAACAAAAAAAAAACCTTTACTGTAATAAATAGTTTGAATACACAATGTAAACATGGAAATGTCATTCTAATTAAACATACAACCCCACAAAATTATATATAAATAAAACAACTTGATCTAACAGTATTACAACATCGCATTCAATCAAATTACGAAAAAAACACCCAGGAAACTTTTCTAAAAACTAAAACAAATATTTTCATCCGAATTTTACGTTATTATTAGCGCAATTTTCAATAGAAAACTCTCTAAAATCAAAAAGTAAATAAAATTTGCAAAAAAAAAAAAAAAAACCTAAACAAAAGGGAAAAAACCGTATTCGAATTTTGACAATGCAAGGAATAAGTTGGAATTCTTAGTAAATATAAGATAAAACACACATTATATTAAAATTTTTGGAATTTTTCTTTTTAATTTTATAATAAAATGCCATGGAAATTCAAAAATATTTTCCACTACAATACATTCTATTAGATACTATCATAATATCTTGCATTATTTTATAATTTGGTAGTTATTTTTCTGGTTTACCAATACACAAATAAAAGAAAACGAATCCCTTTTGTTTTATATGTTGTATTGCAAATTAAAATGAAACTGTATTTGCACAAAATTGCATATTTTTTTTCCGGTGTAAATTGAATGTTACCTTCATTATAATGCACACAACCAAAATGAATGCATCGATTCTTGTAATGGGATGAATGGAATCAAATTACAAATCAAAGAATAACGGTAAAACCCCTAATGTTATAGATTTGTTGCGAAATGAATGAATTTCTTAGAAACTGGTGAAAGAGTGTTGTAGAGTAGACTGTATCAACTATAGGATAACCGTATGACCGTAATATAAACATTAAATCATCCGCTTAATTGTTTTTGGCACAATTTTAAGGACACTTTAAATCTCTTCAAATACACCGACTATATTTTATTCAGACGTTGGCCATTAAAGTTACCTACTATTCACATATGGTCATGCTCATATGAACCCACTGCACCACCCAATCTAAATTTTGCACAAACTTTAGGCATAAGATTAAACTATTTTTTTGTATAGAGTAATGCTCGTGCAAAAAAAAAAGTTGTACGACAGCTACTCGAATGCACTGAACTATCTCAAATTAATTTTGCACAAACTTTGGCCATAAAACTAAACTACTTTTGGGAAAATTTCAGACACCCAGCTGCAATAGGTATAGAGAAATGTTCATATAAAAAAAGAAGTTGTATGGCAGCTACTCGAACCCGTGGAGCATAATGGCTGGATTTCAATAGCAATGACGGCTATTGCATAAAAGTGTATTTGTGAAAATTATAGAATCTTAGCACGTTTAATTTTTGACACTCGTACCTAGATCGATTTACTTTTCGATTCGGATCCTTTGAGAATACCTTTGAGTCAATATCTACCCTACGCCCTCCTTCTTTGCGTTACAACCGTAGTTCGAAATTTAGTATACCTTTTTGACTTTTAGTCATAAAAATGAATCCCTAACACACAATTATATTCGATTTGTAAAAAATATCAAATATCCTGTTTACACATTTATCTTTTAAATATATAAATATATTATATATAATATATATGTATATGGAAATTAAACCTATTGGTGCAATAATAATCATAATAAACGTAATAATGTTTTATGTTTTATGTTATTAACATTATATACAAAAAAACAAAATAAACAAAATAAATTGAGAAATTTTGAAGAGTAGTAATAAATAAAATTATTAGGTTATTCCTTTTTTTTGTTTTTGTTGCAGGACAAGGAACTAATTTTTGTAGTCCCTTATTTTTATTAATACCTATTATATTTATCGGGAAAAAATTAGTGTTTTTTTGTACATTTTAGAAAATCTAATAATATTTTTCCATTAATTTGTAAATATTTTATGTATTTTGTTAAATATGTTGGTCAGCTTATTAAAGATATTAGTCAGGAATATTTACAAAATTGTTTACTGTTATACCTAGTTAAGTTTAATTGTATAACAATAAAATGTTATTTGGAATAGTACTTAAATAAATCTAAACGGGATGCCTAGGTCCTAAAAATCAGGGTACATCATATAATCTCTGTTTTTTTTTCTTCTTCTTCTTCTATGGCACTACAGTCCGTTGTCGAACCTTGAAATATTTGTCTTCTAGTTCACTCGATCTTGAGCAGCAGTTATCCATTTTTGCTCTTGGAGCATTGAGCATCTAACATGACACCATAAACCCAACCATTTTTTGGATTCCCTACTGGCATTTTCTATCTATTTTCTCAATCAATACTTTCTTTGGAATGCAGGAATCTGACTTACGTTGTATGTGAGCGAAGCATCTATGTCGTTGTAGCTGGATGTTTGCCACAACATAGCTGTCGGTATATACATGTTATAGCTCTGCGTTGCATCGCATTCTAAATTGGCATACAGTTAACAGCCCTATCCAGTAAAAAAATGTTGTTACGAAACCTAAGTCTCAGTTTAGTAAATCCCTTTTTTTTTTAATTCACCTTTTTAGAAACTCTTTTAAAAAGTTCGGTTTTAGATATTTTAGAGTTAGATAGAAAATAAGAATTATCAGCCTTCTCGAGAAAATTTTTTAAAAACGAGATTTTCTGAAACACGATATCCTAAAACAAGATTTTTAAAAAACGCTATTTAATAAACCGAGATTTCGACTCCAGCACCTAGAATCAATAAGTAATCAATATATATAATATAAATAAGTTTTCATTCTAATGAACTGTATCTATTTATACAATATTTCTTCAATTAATAATTAGTTAATACGAATTATCAAGAAGTTGTATAAAAAGGTTATACCTTATTTTTCATTCAGTTGATGTTTTTAATCAGAATTTAATGCTTTATTGCTAAACAAACCTTTTTTTTTAAATCTAAACAGTACCAAATTTTAAAATAATACTTTTTTCTTCTTTTCAGGTGAGTTTTTCGGCAAGCCTTTTCGATTATTCAACAGTTGGGTATGACTAACTAATAAAATTATATATATACACTATGGATAAAGTACTTATAAAGTGTTAATCCGAATTTAATATGCTTTCTTCAATACGAATTTAGGAAATTAACTAGATATGTGGTAAAAAAAAATCTAACACTGTTACATTATGATGCCTTGAGCTAAAATATGTATTATTTGTATTTAGAGTTTGTTTTTTCTTAATATAAAAGTGGATCAAAATTAAAAGATTTTATAAATTACCAATCCGACCGATAGCTCAGGGGTTAATGGTGGCTTTTCAATCAAAAAGTCTTGGGTTCAAATCGTGGTCAGATCATAACTAATAAAAAATATTATTGCTAATGGATATCCTAATAGTTTATATCATAATATAAAATAAATTTAACTGTCACACCTTAAAAGGAAAAGTAGTAGACACTGTGATGTGTGCATTGTATGTAGTAGAGGACTGTACATAAATATATTAATTAATAAATTACAATAGACGCACATAAAACTTGCCAAATATTTTCAACCGAATGTAAGACTTTCTAATACGATCCCAATCATCTTAATGCGACTATTAGCATAAGCATTCCTTATCTCCTCAACACATTGCATATACAAGTATAATAAAGACATTGGCATTTTCACGTTTATTATAAACTACAATTTTAAATTATTCAATTAAACTTCTTAAATTCAGCCTAAAATGTCCCCTAAATATCATTATTAAATACCCAAAACTAATTGAAATCCGATATACTTATCTTGTTTTTTTTAAGGCTTTTCATCCTGTTTAACTCTATACAATCACCTTTGTTTCTGCACCTATACATTTAAAACTAGTTGGTACTTTTTATTTTTAATAACAATAACATTTTTTTTTATTATTCTTTTGATGCGATATTGTGTTAAACCCACAGCTTATTTCATTGCATCCAGAACTTTAATTAACAGTTATTTTAAAATAAGAAAAAAAAAAACTGCATGGGCTCTAATTTCATTCCTTGCTTTTGGCTAATCCGATTCGTTGTTAATGGCTTTGTCCAATTCCATAAAAAAAAAAAAAATTTAGACAATAGACCTTCAAAAAATAAAATAGATAGAATAATTTTATATTTAATAATTTCCCCTCCTTTAAATGTATATGGAACCCCTCGAATTTATTGTTTATTCCCTTTTTTTATACATTTTTACAACACCACAATAACAAGAGTAGCAACATACAACAACAACAACAACAACAGCAACAAAAATTAAAAAAAAAAAAATGATGTGTAAAACATTCAATCACATTTAATAAAAATTCGAATCAGCTAATTTTTCATCATCATTGAATCCAAAATAATTCACAATTTGTTACTTTGTATTGTTCCCTTAAGTTTTTTTTTATTTTTTTTAATTTTTTTTTTTTCCCAAAATTTATTTTAATGAATTCTAAATATCCTGTATATCCTGTAATGTTATAATCATCATAATAATCATGATAATAATAAAAAATATATATATATATTGCTTATAGCATTCATTGTATATTGGATATGTACATATACTTGTATTTTGTAACTGTTTTGAATTTGAATTTTGTTCTTGTTGTTTTATTTTTTTTCTTTTGTCCCTTTTATTATCCTTGGGTGATAATTTAGGATCTCTTAATAATTTTGACAATTTCATTTTTGTTTTTGTTTTCTCTCTCCCTAATAATCTCTAACACATTTTTTTATAATAAATAATATTTTTATATTATATAATATATTTATTATATATATATATATATATAATATATATTACGTATATATATCGAATATTATAAATAAATATATAATTGGAATAAACAGTAATGAACGCAAAATATTAATAAAAATTTTATAAATAATTTTATATAAAAGTCTTAACCGCAACTGTATGTTAAGTTAATTCATTTTATCTCAGTTGAAAATACTGTACATACTGAGTGCCTTGCCGAAAACCTGGCATACAACAAGGGGTTATTTTGTAGTTCAGAACAAAAAAAAAGTCTTTTACAGGTGGTGTCGTTTTCCATCCCTTTGTCATATCTGCCTTTCTAATACATTTTAAAAACTTTTTTAAGTTTTATGTCTATAAATTCAGAACCCTATAGAATATAAAATTAACTTATGTATAAAACTTAGGATCTTGGCAAATATCCTACTTAATACTTTGTCAACCAGATGTCTAGATCTTTTCGAACAAAATTTATCGGAGCTTTAAAATAAAAATAATTAACTTTTTACAGTTAAAATATAATTTAACGGTTTTTTTTTTAAAAATAACGGTATTTACATAACGATTTTTTTAGTATCCATTACTGTCCTCTTTTTCACCTACATTTTGATCGTAATAAAGTTTTTGTAACACCAAACCCTCGTTAAAATAAACAATCTGTATAATAAGTATTATTTCCAAGCGCTTTTAAATGTTTATACACATCTGTTTCAGCAAATCCCGTTATTGTGAGGTTGTTTTAGAAGACTGTTTAGGGTGAGCTGTATGAGGGGACCAATTATAAAAATTATAGCTTAAAATTTTAAATATGCAACGTTGCTGCAACTGATATACTTCAACTGTAGATTGATATTATTTAAAAAACCTGTTTATTCCAAGGATATAGATCTAGACAAAGATATAGACAAACATAACCTTCTTTCATCATATTTAATGTAGGTCTATGAGCGCTTGAGTGAAATGTATATGAAATAAATAAAAAAAACCCAGTAGTTCCTTTTAATTTCCCTAAAAATTTTATTTTTTAAAATACAAGTATTTCGTCTACGACATCCAGACTTATTAAATTCTGGAACTCAGTCCTTTTATCATTCTAATTTTATTTCATCAAACACATATTATATATTTTAACAATGTTCAACTAATTACATGTCCTTGACTGTGTTTTCTCATAAGCCTCATACATTTAACTAAAATTTTATATAATGTACATTTTATAAATAAAAAAAAAAAAAACGTTCAATTATTATTATCCTTGAACCTTCATTAATGCAAAAAAGATTCAAAGAACAAAATAAAAAAAAAATTCAATTCATTTTGTGTTACATTGCGTTTCACATATTTGTTGAGACGAGGCCTGATGTTCTAACACAAAATGAAACATTATTAGCTCGATAATGATTTTTTTTTGTTTTCCTTTTTTTTTTTTGAAAATGATTCATACAATAATAATAAAAATAAAAACAACAACAAATAAAAAAGGATCAGAACAATCAGTTTTTACTTCAAAGGATAAAAAATATTGTAAAAAAAAAAAAAAAACTCAAATTTTATTTAATTTTTTCTCTCTTTCATTATTTCAATTTTTTTTATATTTTTTTTTTTTGAATTGATTGTGTTACGTGTGCTACTGATGGCACGGCACAGTGCCACATCTCATTTATATATGTACCGTTTTTATTTTTTATTTTTTTTCTGTGCGGCGTTATTCGTGCGTTTTTTTTTTTTGTTCTTTTTTTTTTTTTGTCTGAGTCTTATTTTCAGTCTTGAACTGTACATTTTTTTTATGTCATTTAAAAAACAGTTACGTTTTTTTTTTTTTAATTTTAATTGCGTTTTAATTTGTATACAAAGATACAATTGAAATAAAATTTCAATAAATTAAATATGAAAAAAATTTTAAAATAAGAAAGAGATAGGAATATTAAAATACATAGTGAAAAGGAAAAAACTAGAATGAACATGAAGGTATGAGTAAATTTGTCATATATTTTGATGATAGAAGACTCAACAACTGACTTAAAGAGACAAAGGTTATTTTGGACAAAAGATTGTAGTGATTTAATCACTAAATAAAAAAAAAAAACACAGTTATAATTGAAAATATATAACAGTTAATGAATAAATTGGAAATTTTTGATTATAAATATTTGGCATAATTTTTTTTTTAGGAAAGGAACACCGTTTGAAATAATAATAATAATATGTGAGGTGGTAGATACACTGGAATATGTATGTAAAATGTCATGTTGCAGTAAGAAGGATGAGAACAATAATGGTACAAAATGAATGAATGAATAGGTTGAATCGTTGAATGAATGAATAGCTAAAATATATTAAAGAAATAAAATTTAAAAAAATAATATTGGGATAGGGGTAAATTATTATATAATCATAGTACATATTGTAAAACATTAGTAGAATATACACATCAGTAAACACAAACCAACAAACATACTGCAAAATATAAATTGTAAAAATGTGACTTTTCGAGATGAAAGATGTAAAGAATATCAACCAAAAGTTAAAGTAACAGTAAATAATAATGTAACACAAAAAAAAAGAAAGAGAAAGAGTAAAACTGGGACAAAGACAACCAAAAAAATAAAAAACATTTTAAATTAGAAAGAAAAATTAAACGGTTGAGTTAATTTTAAAGGATAATTTTAAGTTTTTTTTTTTTTAAATATATACAGTTGCACCCTTTTTTTATGAAATAAAATTAAAAAGACATGGTTCCGAATAATGACTTTGATCTAAAATTGTCTAATTCAAAAATAAACAAAAAATAATCTCAAACTAGTTTTCTTAAAATTTAAGATCTTAGGATCTCATAAAATAATTCCTTGGGCACAAATAGGATGTTGAATGTAAATTATCGACGTTTCAAACAACATTCACAATGTAAAATCATAGGTTAAATATGACATTTATGAACCGGTCTGTGACAGTTAAAATGAAATTGAAAAAAAACTAAAGTCAACTTTGAATAACTCTCAATTCGGTTATTGTTAGATTGATAATAATTACAGCCTTGCAAAATTTTTAAGAGACACCTACAAGGCTTAAATTAAAATAGTACATTTAGAAGGCTTTAAAAGTTTTATTATTTTACTTGATTTTAAAAATAAAAGTAATGTTTTTAATAAGTTGTAACCCTTTATTATAACAGTTAATTTGTTATGAATCTTTATTTAAAATCTAATTTCCTTTTTTTTTGGTCTTTAGATTTTTTATTTAAAATCTAAAGAAAAAAATGTTCATTTACATATGATTTTTTAGATTTTCATATTGTTAGTTTGACATTTAGTAAAGCAGTGGTGAACAGCCTTTCATAATATGGTGTAATCTGCAGTGTTGTAATAACCCCATTTACTAATGTAAGACTTGCGACCTGAAATATCTTTTAACAAGCTTTTGAGGCAATTGATAATATTTAAAATATAAGTGCAATTAATATAAGAATTTTAGTTGACATTTATCATTCACAAGTACACCCTAAATATTATATCCACAGATAAATACAATTTCTAATTATGTTACACTTTTCAGTGAGTTAAAATTGCCTGTTACGTATGTCGTATTTTAAAAAAGATACAGTAGAACAATTTTTAATTCATCTGTTTTTTTTTTTGATTCATCTAACAATAAATTATATACATACATATTACATACATATAAATATTTTATATAATTATTACTTTGATGATTTACAACAGAAGCAACTTTATATTTAGTGCTAACATAATACTAATAGTAGTGAACATTCATAAAAAATAGAAAATGTAAGTTATAATAATAATAATAATGAATCCAGTTAAATTGTGCCAAATTAAATGTCACGATTTAAAGTGCCCTCCAGTCAAAAAAAAAAAAACCTAAACTTAATACATAATATAAATGTACATACAATTGTCACAAAATTCGTAATAATATAACTGTTATAATAATGAGTAGTAAGTATATATATTTTGTACCTATATTATAAAACAGTAATTTATGTGACAAGGAAAAAAAAAACTATGGTAGAAAAGGATAGCGATAAAATAAATAAATATAAAATAAATTTGTTCAAAAAATTTGTTAGAAAAATTATAATGATAAAAAAAATGAAATAAAATTGTATAATTCGTATTGCGTGTAATTTGTAATTAATTGCTTATTTCGATTGATTAAATATTTTTAGCTTAAAGGTTCTATTAATTATAATATTCATTTTACAGTTTTTGGTTAATTAATTTCTTTCCACGAAAATGAATTTTGTTGTTATAACAAATTTATTTGATGATAAAAAAAATTTTGTAACAGATGTTTTTATACGAGTGAAAGTGATTTGTCTTTTTTTTTTGACACTAATGACATTTTTTTGTATTTCGTTTTGACATTAATTTCATAGTATAATTGCAAAATTTTAGTTTGTTTGTTAATTAAAATTGTTTATTTAAATTATTATTTTGTAACATGAGAATGTCAAGGTCTACTTAATATAGGTGAATATGGAGCAAAATTGATCTTATATTTTAACAGATGCTTTGGCACAATTTAAAATAATTGAATCTCTAAAAATATTAAAAATGATGATTTGACATTTGGAATTAATGTTTCTATCGAAATACTGAAGAACTTAAATTTATATAATAGAATCGTTTAATTGAAATTAACATTAGTAAAATTTTAAAATTTTTCAAGTTAGCAACTATCAGCATCTATGAAACATGGTTTTGTTTAATTATTAAAAGGTTATGCTATCACTTAAGCCTAAACAATTTTTACCATAGGGATTTCTATGCCATTAAGGAATGCATAATACTGTGCAAGCAGATTGGATGCTAATCCTATTATTTTGGCTATGGAGGGAAGTTGTTTAAGTGAAATACAATCTCACACTACTCAGGGTTATAGGTTTTTTATGTACCTTTTGAAAGTTTTTTCCTCCCTTAAGGAGAAAAAGTAGCTTAAACTATACAACTAGAAGCACCTCTATTTGAAGTGTTCGGAGTACAATGAGCCATTAAATATATATACCATATTATATATCACATTCTAATTTAAATTACGGTGGTTAGATTGCTGACCTTTCATGCTAAAGACCTGGCTTAGATTCCCAGTGAAAGTTCTGGTTTTCGATTCGACTAATAACTTAATCAATAATTAATAATTATATACCTATCTTTAATAAAAAATACATCAACATAACAATATAAACAAATAATTTAATTTAATAATACAACTCACAGATATAGAATACCATATAACTCAAATACAAAATATTTCAATATAAACAAAAAATAGAATTGTTTCTATTGAAAATCTAAGACGTTTCTACATGTTATAAGGCCTAGTACTATCTCATGCTTAAGTTGTATGTGGAATTCAATAAGACCAATTCTAATAACACGAATATAATATGACGCCCTGTTTCAACATGTACATATGGTATAGACAGGCTTATTAGCGTAACAGTTGAACAGTTAGCGTTTAAAAAAAAAAAGTTAATTTCTTCACAATTATGGAAACACTAAAAAACATTAACTTAATCCTGAATTTTTCCACTGTATTCATAATTAAATTTAAAGGATCCATTTATTTGAAACCGTAAGTTCTGTAATGGCATACACTAATATAAAAAATTAAACTAAAATTTTCCTTTAAACAAATATTACAGAAAAGAATAAAAATAACTTAAATAATAATATTAATTCAATTTATTTTTATAATAAACTCTTTTTAACTCATTCTCAATAATATTTGTTACTTACAATATATTTTATAATATGGAATTTTTTTTTTGCATAAATTTTATTTCTTTCAATATCTGATGGCTGTACAAACATAATGTAAATTAACCTTGAATAGAATTTATGAATGGAAATCAAACAAAATTAAACAGGATTCAATACCTAACCTAATGTAATAAAATAATTTCTCTTTACTTTTTAAATATTAAACTTAATATTATAATTTCAGAATATAAAATAAGAAAAAAATCTTATTGAAATCTATAAAAAAAAAATAATAATCATTCATATTCAAATATAATATTTAATAAATTCATGATTTGATTATTATGTTAAGGAATATAACGCATTAGAAAAGATATTTTCCTTTTTGACTTTTCTTTCATTTCAATACCATCATAATTTTTATATTTTGTTTTTCTGTTTTCTTTTTTTTTTCAGTCCTTTCAACTTTTATTATTTGTGTTTTTTATTTTTTTGTATTTATAGGTCCTTTGATATTTTTGAAAGGGTATCTGATAACTCAGATTTCATTTGTAAGGGATTCATATAAAAATTCTATGATCTAGTGAGAGAACTTGTTCCTTTTGTGAATAGTCAGTCGGAACCTTAATTTATAATTTATTTCAATTTTAATCCCTAGTCCTTCTTGAATATTCAGTAGCCGTTGGAACATTACGATTTCATTTGGATTATTCATTTTAAGCTTAACGTAGATCCTTATTCAATTTTAAGAACTTTTTCTAATATGGAATTGTAGTGATCGTTAAAAAATGTTCGCATTGTCACACCAAATTTTGGAAAATTAAGTCCAATTTCAATATAGGTATTATTTATATCCCTTATGGCGTAGTGGTAAAGACGCCGCCTTTCATGTGGAAGGTCTCGGGTTCAAACACCGGTCAGATTATATCTAATAAAAAAAAATATCGTAAAATTGTATAATCATATCTTAGTAGTTTATTTCGTAATATAAAATAAGATTTAATAAAAATATATAAATAACTCTTGTGTAAGGTTGTAGATATGGCGCACAAAGTTAACATTTGTGCATTCAAATATCATAACCTTATACAATAGCTACACCCGAATAATTAACGGCTTAGTGAATATTATGATTATAGAAACTGAAGCCTATTTTAAAATAAACTTGGTGAATGCCCTATACTCCTTAAAGGAGTGGAAAAGGAATAAAAATAGAAAAAAAATTTTATTTTTATTACACTTAAGGCAGTTTTCACAAATACAATTAAATTTCTACACTGCGTATTATAGAAAATTGCTTTTATGTAGCAGAGTTATCTAAATTTGTGACACTGCAATATTAATTTCACGTATTTAGTATTCATTCAAGAAACATTTCGCATAATATGGCTTATAAAATTTTCTACCCTTTGAAGGACCTTATAACAGTCTTTTCCAAGATTCAAACTTATTAGAAACTTACAACATGATTTAATAGGAGGAGCAGTTTTAAAAAAGTTATTGACATTCCTATAACATATTTTTTTATCTTGAGCAACTCTGTTGTAAGTACTATTCAATACTATTCAATCAGCTAAAACCAATTATTGAAACCTACCAGCATTTAATTTAGGATATCTTATTGTTTAACGGTTAAACCTCATTTTTTATTCTTTTAATTCTATTTTTTTATACTTTATGTTTAACTATTCTTTAGCATTATCCTTTAACAAGGAATGATTATATTATTATCCATTTTTATGCTTATTGATATTCTTTGAACCTAATTTTTTTCCATTTCTTGTTCTTTTTGCTTTTGTAAAAGTTTTTTTTTTTTTTATTTATTTTTTTTGATTCTATCAGAATTTTTTTCTTGTAAAATGTTTTTTTTTTTAAAAAGTGCGCAAAAAGAATAATGATAGAGAGAGAAAGAGAAAGGGAGAGAGTGAATGAGACAGAAATACAAAAAAATCAAAGAAAAACAAATATTTTCAAAACATATTTTTATTATATTTAATTCTTTTCATCTGTGTACCTACTACTTACTCCTCTACTTTTTTTTTATCCTTTCTCTTTCATTTTTCCTTTTGTATATATATCTTTCTCTTTTCTTTCGTTTAAATTATTTAGATTGAAATAAAAATAAATTCAATTGATTTGAACAAAAGAAAATAACAAAAAAATAAAATAAAAAAAAAAAATTAAATTTGTATAGCATAAAAATTTCCATTTTATTTTGATTTTACATTTTTCCAATTTTATTTTATTTTTATTTTATTTTGATTTTATTTAAATAAATAAAAGTTGACGATATTGATTTTACAAGTATATAAATTTTAAATTTGTTTTATTCTTTTAATTTTTTTTTATTAAGTGTACCTATATATATATTTATATATATGTAATAGTTATCTCTTTATAATATGAATTGTCTAAATATTGATGAAGAATGGAACATCAGAAAACTTTTTTTTTACACTTTTTTACACTTATTTTTTTTTTTTCAAATCATAAAATACAATAAAATACAAGTGGCATAAAAAAACAGAATACAATAAAAAATTTACCGTTTCAATAATAACGGTATTCTATTTTTTAATTTTTATTAATAAATTAGAATAGAGGATCAGCAATAAGATCTGTCCCGATTGGTTTTATACAGGTTTTTTTGACTGGCACTTCTAAGACTCTAAAGTTTTGCATTTATAACGGTTGTTTAACACTGGTTTTAACTGTAATGTGATATTGTACAGCTGTACTTAATTTGTATATTGTACAGTGGCATGGTGATTGTTCTTGTAATTAGTATTGATCTCTGATATTTTGTTTCCAGAAAAATTACCAATGAAAGCTGTATAGATTGTAAGTACAGGGAGGCACATAAGCAATGGAATGAATTTTTTTTTGTTTTTTTCAAAGGGAGGAAAACACCTTCAAAAAGCTCCTGAAATTCTAATACCCCACGTAGTGTGAGATACTTACTCAACTAAAGCGACCTCTCTCCGTAACCAAAATAATGGGATAAGCACCATAGCTGCTTCCGCAATATTATGGTTGAAAAGTAGCGACAAGACATAAATATAAATGTATATCAGGGCTTGAATGGGCAAGTCAGGAGGTATAAGTTGACTTCCTTCTTGAATTGTTCTAAATCATATATATTGGAAAAACACATATGGGGGTAACGTGTTCAACAATTTGGAGATGGAGGAATTAAATTTGAAGAATTTGGAAAATTTGTGATGAAAAAAGCTTATGGCCAAAGTTGTTTAATTTTATTTCGAAAGTCAGCATTCAATTATTCAGGCACATAGAGCATATCGAAATTTCTTTAACTTTCATTTTAGTGGTGACGTGAAACAAAAATTGCAGAATATGAGGCACCAAAAATCCAAGAATAATTGTAGAACATCAATTGCACCTACTTAGATGCAGAGTTTGGTGTAGAATAATTTTTCAAAGCGATGAACAAGTTATGTTAATGTGAATAGAATGAAAAATCTAGAATTATGGTTCCCACAAGATGAAACTACACCTCAATAAAACTCGTGTCCGTGAAACTTTTGAAATATTTAAATGTTTATTGATTCCGAAACAAAATTCTTAAATTCCTGATTTTACCAACTCCTAATTGTACTCCTCATTTAATTTTCCTGCAAATTTCCAAATCTAATTCTATTAATTGTATCTTCCAATCTATAATATCAAAACTTTTTTTTTACTGGCAAATTTTAAAAAATTATATGTCCCATCAAAGTGGTTAAAAATGAATCCCAGTCAAAATGATAGACACCTAAACAGTCTCAAAATACAACTCTATATAGACTCCACAAATTAAAAGGAATTATCGAAAAAAAAACATAAAAAAAGCAAAACAATGTTTTTTTTTTTTTTGAATCTCAGGATCATGTCAAGCATTTTATCAAATTCAAATCAATTCACAAAATTTTAACCCCTTACCAGACTAATTCAATTTTTTTTCCCATGTTCGATTTTTTTTTGTTTTTTTTTTATATGAAAATGCGCCAATTTTTAAAAAACAGTTAGTTTTTTCTTTTTCTGTTTTTTAGTCGGCTTTGAATTTGTAATGGATCTGGGGTTTTTTTTTCTATATATTTTCTACTTTAAAACACACAGGAATCCTTTCTAATATCCTTTCGATTAGTGTACTACTGTGCTTTTTTTATTGTTATTGTTTTGTTTTTTTTTTTTCGCTAGGATTAATGTTATTGCTTGATTTTGTTATTGTTTTTGTCCTTGTCTTTCTTTTTTTTTGTGGAGCATTATAGCTTTGGTTTTTTATTTATTTTGTGTTTGTGTGTGTGTGTGTGTGAATTTTTTTAAGATCCTTACTGTGTATTTAACTACTACTATCGCTAATATTTTAATACTTTTCTATTTAAATTTTAAATTCCATTTTTTTGTTTTAGTTGGATTTTGTTGGGTTTGGTTTTTTTTTGTATTTTAATTTATTTCATAGATATTTGTATATATATACAGTTATAAGGTTATGTATAATTAACAAATGTAGATATAAGAATACAGATATACAATTTTAATTTTTTTTAGAATTTTGTCCTGTTTTTTTTTTATTTTGTGGAAAAATTGAATTTAGTTGTTTCGCTGTTTAATTCGTTGAAGTATATACATACGAAGGGATTTAGTTAGGTTTTTAATCTATTATTAATAAAACTAGGTCCTTGATTACTTAAATTTTTTTTTTGTAAAGTTTTTTATGAAATACATACTAATATAATTAAAATCTATTAAATTGAACTATTTGTAGTTTTAAAGTGGTTTAATATTTTATTGGGTAAATAAATTGTTAAATTGATTCTAATATTAAAATTTTGATTAGATTTGTTTTAAAAATGGTCCCAGAATAGGTTTTAAAAATATACTTGCTCTTAAAGTTATATCTAGTTGAATAATTATTCAAATAAATATTATTATTTGGGGGCTTGTATGGTGCAGTGGTTTAGTACGCGATATATCAGCAAAGTAAATGCTGGTTTGATCGCCGCAACAAGCATCAAGCTAAGATCACATGTTTAGGAAAATAATCTCAATTATCTATTAACAAAACCTTAGGTTTATATGTTATATGAAATGCTTACATATGCCCAAAGTTTTTTTCTGTTACTCCTCTTGGGAGCATAGGGCCTCTACTGGACATTTCCATCGAACTCTACTGTTAGGATATTTTGTTTTTACACTCTTCCTGGTTTATACCTATTGAATTTAGCTTCATTATTATTGTTTTGCGGCAGATATTAATCAGCCCATAACATATTCTGCTGTCTTGGAGACTCCATTAAACAGCTTTTGTTCTATCTGAAAATTACTCTCATTAAACTCAATCTGAAAATGATTTATTTTTTAATAATGAAATTGAGCCGTTCCAACGATCTAAATGATGAATGCCGTACTACTCCTCGGCAAAATTGGTAAACTTGTGGGTTGTTGTTTCTTACTGCAGAACATAGAGTGATAAATTCTTGATTTTTTAAAAAATTGAAATTTTGAATAGAATGGTTAATTAGGATTCGAAACTTTTCTTGTGATAATTTAATTATAGGAATGCAAAATTTTAGGATGAACCCCTTTATTCTATATATTATAGAAAATATTATTATAATTGGTTTTATAATCCTATTATAAGTTATATTCATATTTTTAAATACTGTTAGGTCCTCGGAAAATCCTCGAAAAAAAATCTACAACCATTTTTACAATTTAATGCCCAACTTCCAGCAAAGTTCTTAAAAATGCATGTAATCAATTTATTCTGTGAAATATGAACTTTCCTTTAATCTCAACTTTATAGAATTTAATAGTTTAATCACAATTTGCGAGTTACACGTATTAAATGATCATAAATTAAGATTCAACTATAACCATTTGAAATTCATCTAAAAAACTACCATTTAAAATCTAGCGTACCAAATTTAATAATCGGCTAACATTAATATAAATTAATATATAACAAACCAAGCAAGTGACATTTCATTTAAGGCATCGAATTGAAAACCGGAATTATTACAAAAGTAAATCCTATTTCCTAAATTTAACCCTATCATTTGGTCAACTTTGACTACAATGGTTATATACCTAAACTTTTGTCATCACTTCGTACTTTGTTTCAAAGAATAATAAATTAAAAACCCTTTTTTTATAAAAAGAAAAACGAAGACAGAAAAAAAACGTTTTATACCTATGATCATGTTAGTCAGAGTAGACAAATTTCTATGTCTTTTTTATTTTTATTGTTTAATTGGGTATTCATACCATGTAATATATCCTCACATATACATATATATAGCTGTATAGAATACATTATAGTATAATGGATTATATATAAAGAAGTTATATATATGTATATGAATTATAAAAATTAAATAAAATAAAACTACAAAAAAAAAGGTAAAATAAAAAAAGAAAATGAAATAACCTGCAATAAATTGTTAAGTAAGTACCGTTATTGCATTTGAATAGTAATTTGTTTTCATTTTCTCTCTTTCTTTTAATTTTTATATCTTTATATTTTTACTCCTATTTTAAAAATTTATAATATATTTTTATTTCTATATTTTTAGGATTTAAGTATATATGGTAACCCTTTTTTAGAACGTTTTTAAAAAGTTTTGAAAAATGTGTTTTTTAGTGTTAGTCTATCCGTCTGTTTACAAAACTTCTTCCCATTTTGCAATAAAGCAATTAAATTTTAACAAAGGATGCAGGTATCGCAAAAAACTTTTTATAGAACCACTTTTTTCTATAGTCCCACCCGACACAGAACTATATATTCCCTTAAAGTTCGAAAAGCCTTAAATTTAAGCTGTGATGACATTAGGGATTAAAAGTTGCAATCATAAATTTGGAAACAACCATAAAGCAGCTGCTTTTATAGACGAAATAAATATACAGAATGATTTACAATTAAGTGCTTTGACAAATACCACCCTATAGGAAATACCGCAAGAACACATTTTTGTAGGGAAGCTAAGCTATAGATCCAATAGTTTGAGAACTATAGAGTTCTAAAGAAAACTTAGAGCTGTTTGTTTGTCTTGATTAAAACACCCATAACTTCTGTTCCATACCAGATTTTGAGATTCCGTAAAAAGATTTCTATAGAATTAGAAGTAGCTCTTTTAATTGGTCTTAAATCTCTATCTTTCTACATTTTTTTAAAATACGTTGTTTTAATTTACCATTATACGAAACTAAATTTTTGTAAAATTTTTAACCCCTTAAATCGTATAAATGAGTTAAATTCTAGAATTGAAAGTTTCTAGAAGTTCTAGAAGTACTGTATATAAGTTATGTAAGAAACTATTGTTGTATTTTTTTCATTCATATCATTTACTTTTCGAAGGTGTACGAATTCAAAAACTAAAATTTAACCGTTTGTGAACTTCTAAAGTACAAAATTTTGAGGTCCAGTATTGTATTTTAACAAGCGTTAACAGTTTTTCTTAAATTATAAAGAACTTTCAAAAAAATTGAAGAAGGAATCTCTTAATATTTTTTAGAATTTTTGCCTATGCCAATATAAAATTAGGAAATGTGCGTTTTTAAAAACCCTTTGATTTTTTCCTAACTTTCTTTTTTAACTTTGTGTTTTTAGCTACAACTGTTAACTAACAGGTTTCATAGTCATTCTAATCTATTAATACACCTATATAAAAGTACAAAAAACAATATATTGATATTCTTCTGTCTCAAGGACTGCAAAGAATTAAAAAAATCGGCCGGACGCAAATTAAACAAAAAAAAAATAAAACAAATAAAAGGGAAGATAAATTGAAGAATATTTATAAAAAAAAACAAAAAAAAAAAAAAAAACGACAAGAAATACAAAAGCAAGTATAGCCCGTGACAATCATTTATTTTTTCAAAATACGATTTTAAAAAGTCACGTCCTGTCACTCCTGTTGTTATAGTGAGTAATTTTTGAAAGGATTTTTATTTTAAGGTTTTTTTGAAAGAATGTCCATTATTTTTTTATACCCGTGCATGTATATGACATCGGGTATATTAGATTTGCTCCTCCGTTTGTAACGCATCGATCTAGACGAGCTAGATATAGTGTCAAGGGTACGTATCGGCTCAGAATCGAAAAATTAGTTGATCTAGCTATGTGTGTCTGTCCGTCCGTCCGTCCGTCCGTCCGTCCGTCCGTCCGTCCGTCCGTGTGTCAGCACGATAACTCAAAAACTAAAAGAGCTAGAGTCTTGAAATTCACACAAAGTCATTTTTAGACAATTTCTAGGTTCCCTATTGTTTTTGGTTAAAATCGGACCAAGGCTTCGGGGAGCTGCCATACAACTTTTTTGCACCAATATGAATTTCTTTAAAACTAATTATACTACGGGGATGAAAATTACACACGGTTAGTTTTATAATGACTCCGGCACTTATATGAAGTTTCAAAATGTTTGGGCCCCATTTTCGGGGGGCTGCCATACAACTTCTTTGCATCAATATGAATTTCTTCAAAACTAATTATACTACGCGGATGAAAATTACACACGGTTAGTTATATAATGAATCGAGCACTTATATGAAGTTTCAAAATGTTAGGGCCCCATTTTCGGGGGGCTGCCATACAACTTCTTTGCACCAATATGAATTTCTTCAAAACTAATTATACTACGAGGCTGAAAATTACACACGGTTAGTTATATAATGAATCGAGCACTTATATGAAGTTTCAAAATATTAGGGCCCCATTTTCGGGGGCCTGCCATACAACTTCTTTGCACCAATATGAATTTCTTCAAAACTAATTATACTATGGGGATGAAAATTACACACGGTTAGTTTTATAATGACTCCGGCACTTATATGAAGTTTCAAAATGTTAGGGCCCCATTTTCGGGGGGCTGCCATACAACTTCTTTGCACCAATATGAATTTCTTGAAAACTAATTATACTACGAGGCTGTAAATTACACACGGTTATTTATATAATGAATCGAGTACTTATATGAAGTTTCAAAATGTTACGGGCCCCATTTTTTGGGGGCGGCCATATAAAGTTTTCGATTCAATAATTGTGAATCTAATGAAGCTACAAGGGTAAAATTAAAATTGGGCAGGTAAAGTAATAGGGTAAGTTAGTTGGCAAAGTTGGACATCACTCGGACCCCATCGAAATTTTTGGATGGGCCATTTTTTTTTTTTTTTTGTTTTTTTTTTTGTTTTTTTGTTTTTTTTTTTTAAGCTAAAGTTATGGGACAATAAATGAAAATTTAGTTTTTTTTTTCGATTTTTTTTTTTTTTTGTGATTTTTTTTTTTTTGTTAATTTTTTTTTTTTTTTTTTTTAGCTTAAAGTAAAGGAACAATGAATGAAAATTTTGTTTTTTGTTTTGTGATTTTTTTTTTTTTTTTACGTCAAAATTATGGAGTAATGAGTTAAATGTATAAGGGAAGTAAATTATGGTTTATTTTATACAATATAGTGGGTATGCACGGGTATCTAAAAGTTGACAAGGGCAACTATAATCTTCCTCGTTTATTTTAGATTTTGTTTTTAATTTTGGTTTTGTTGATGTTGTTGTTGTTTTGTTGTTGTTGTTTTATTGAGTTTCAAAGATTCGGCTTTGATCTTATATTAAATTTAAAATTTTGTTTATTTATATTCAACTTTTTGTTTTATGTCAAATTTTTTGGACTCTTAATTTTTGTGTTTTGTTTTATTTTGAATTGGAAAAATAAAAACAAAAATGACATCCTGTTTTAAAAGGATTATCAAAATTTTATATTGAGGATGTTTCTAATTGGCGCCTTCAATAAAAAATTATTTAAGTTTCAAAAAAACAAAATAAATAATTCTTTCATTTGATAAATTTAATTTAAAAAAAAAAATTACTTTTATTTTAATTTAAAGCAGGCGTCACAATTTTTCAAAAAAAAAAAAAGAAAAGATTTGTGATTTGAAAGATAAACAAGATATAAAAAAGGTCTCGACATTAAATTTATCGGGGTTTTTTTACTTTTATAATTGGATACTGATTAGAATAAAGAATAATTTTGACTTTGATTATTCGCTTGCTTATTACTGGGATATTAGTACGTGTCTTTTTGACAAAAGAATTGGGTAGTCTTAGAGTTATATTAAATAATATATATTTTATATAAACGTTATTAGTATATTATTTAAGATTTTTAAATTTTTTTGCAAAGTTTCGGAGAAATCCAAGAAATAAGAGTTCGCCTAATATTCTTACTTAATTGAATTTTAAGAATTGGAGACTAAGCATCAGTAGTATAAGACTTAATCATCTTGGACTATGCTTTTTCAAAATCTTGATTTCGTGATAAACTGACGTTTTGGTTGATTATAATTTCTGGTAAATATTGATAACTAATAATCATTTTAACTAACTAAACTAAAAATAGAATTTTAACTAAAACTGGAAGTTTATCTAATGTTTCACGTTTATTTAATGTTTTCAGTTTATCTAAGAAGCTTGAGTAACCGGTTATGTTCAACTGTTTGGCTAAGTATTGTCTGTTTACACCATAGGTGCATGTTGGAAAAGTAGGTTGGAAGCTCTAGAAAATATATATAAATTTAATAAATTCCAAGGGTTTCGGGATCGAATCTCGGTTTAATAACACTGCTTTCACAAAATCTAGTTTACGCAAATCTAGTTTTAAGAAAATATTGTTTTTAGAAAGTCTGATTTTTCAAAATTTCACTTTAGAAAATCTTTTCTTTTCATATACTGAAAAGGCTGATAATTAAACCGACTCGAAAATCCTTAAATTCGAGATTTTTTTTCAATAAAAAATTACATTTTCTAAATACAATATTTTTTAAACGAGATTTTTAATAAACGCGAAATTTTCTAAAAATCAGATTTTTAAAAAATCAGTAACAAAACCAGATTTTTAAAAAATGGGATTTACTAAACCGAGATTATGTGACACTTCGAATTCCACAAAGAATTATTTTTATTATTATTATTAATATATTTGTCTAGAATGAGGTGTAACAAACGCATTCAATTAAATGTGTTTTGTTCAATGTATTTAATTATAAAAAAATAAAATATTAATGTTTTGTTAGATGTGTTTTAAAAATTAAATTATCAAAAGCAGGCCAAAAAAATATTTTTTTTTTTTTAATAAAAAAAAAAATTTTTTTGAAACAAAATACATTTATTAGTTTATGAATTAATTAATTTCAGCTTTAAAAATCACAGACGATTTTCTAGAAATTTTAAATAAATAGTAAAATATTTTGTAAATAAAAATTAAGAAGCCTATGCTTGACATGAACATTTGTGTAGTAAGTCTTAATTATTCGCTTTGATGACAAAACTCAATTTAAAAATCAACATTTATTTAATACAATTTTACGTACATATAAATAATAGGTACATTATTTAGCAAGGTTGAGTAGATACATTATAGAATGTTAGCAACAAACAAGTATTTCGATTTGAATCTAAACAAAGAAAACAATATAGAATGTATAGCAACATTTTTTTTAAATATATATACAAAACATTAATTTGAAATCTTTTATTAATTTATTTAATTTCAGCAAGTACGCACTTAAATAAAAAAAAATATTAATTGAAATTAAAAAAAAATTATACCAATAAGGGATTTGAACTAACGACCCCATTTTATAAAATACGAAACAAATAAAAAGTAGACTAACTAACTCATTCATCTTCAAGTTTTTAAGATACAACAAGAAATTATATGAGTCATTTATTTATTTTTTGTGTATCTATTACTAGAATCAAAGCATAATATGCGTTATATAAAATGTAACAGTTGCAATATGTACACAATGAAATTAGAAATAGTTTTTAATTAGAAAAAGTTCTTCTTTCAATTGACCTTCCGTCATTCTGTGACGGGTCAACAGCTATAGTTACTATATGATTAGATAGTATACTTAATTCTGTTGTTATACCTACATTGTTATAAATTTTATATCATATTAATAAAATATTTCTGCATATCTGTGAGTTATATATTTTAAATAAAAATATGCAGTAAAATATATTATATCCTACTATTTATTTTGTTATTGCTGTAGTTTTAACTATACTTATTAGCTGTTTGGAACCTGATGGAATATGATACCTCTTAAAGTTTTCTTCACTTTTGCTGGAACTCGAAGTCAGGCCCACTTTGAACTACTGTGTCACAAAGTGCATAATCATAATACTAGTTTTAATCTAAATACAATATTGCTTCATTTAAATAAAGTACTATTTAATATTTGATTCTTTTAAACAATTCTCCAAGAATTAATAATCTATTTATAATCCTTATCTAATCGTTATCATTATAAATCATATTATTAATGAATGAACTATATGACTTTAACTATAATTTTATAACTAAAGCATTTAAAAAAAATTTAAATATATTATAAATATGCCAATAATATTACAATTAAAAAATAAACAAAGAAATAATATTTTGACATTTTATAAAGTGTCCTGGACTTAAAAAGTCCCTCTTCAAAAATTTTAATTTTAATGAAGATAATAATTTTCCAAAATTTAAGGAGTCCTTTAAATATTGACTAAAAATTGAGTTCATAAAATTATAAAGATTTACACATAATAATATATGCAAAAAACGTTTAAATAACTTTGGTTATTTAAATAATGATTTTGTATGTATAATATATTATAATATACGAGTATGTTTGTATTATGTATATTACAAATACATAATAATATAATGTATACATTAAAATTTATGTTAATATATTTTATAAATGACTATCGTAGCTATTTAATTTGGTTATATTCTTTGAGTATGTACTCAAAAAATATAATTTTATTAATTTAATTTTGAATTAATTTATAATACAGGGTGACTTATTTTAATTAAATTATATTTTTTCCTTAATTTTAATAAGTTATAGACTTTGGAATAGAAAATAGTTATAAATGATTTTTAGGATTTTCTTTCGTTTAATACTCTTGTAAAATATTACTAAGCTTTAAAATAGTATGTGGGTTTATATACTCAATATGTAGATTGGGTCTGAAATCTCGACTTAATAAATTCCTTTTAGAAAATCTCATTTTTAAGAAATCTCATTTTAGGAAATCCCTTTTTTTTTGTTTTTGAAAATCTATTTTTATTGTATTCTAGAAAAAGCTCATAATTCTGATTTTGTATCCAACTCTAAAATCCTAAAAACCAGATTTTTAAAAATGGAGATTTTCTAGTTTTTCGAAAAACGCGATTTCCAAAAACGATTTACTTACTAAACTGAGATGAGAGAACACTCCCATTATGTTTAGATTATGTTCATATGTGTATCCCATTGTTGGTCCAATATACTTTACTTTCAACTTCTTCTTAACTCCTTTGAACTGAACTAGAACTAAATTAAACATAATCATCCTATAAAATTTACATATTTTCAAAAATACAATTGTTATAAAATGTAAAAGTATTTTACAAAAATGTCCTAAAAATATCATACAATAGAAAATATAGTATACATATTTAAGGATATATATAAAGTATCATATTATGTATATAGTATATAATGTAATTCATGGAAGTTTATTAATATTTTATATAAGTAAATATTTAAATGTAAATATAAACCAGCAAATAACTGTAAATTTAATATATTAAGTAGCAGTTTTGCGGTTAATTTTATGTATATATTATAATTATATACTTATGTATTATTATGTATGTTCAAAAATTTTAAAGTCATATTAAAAATGTAAATACAAACATTAGACCTGCATTAATTTAGATACTCATACATACTTCTAAATTCAAGCGAATTTCATTGAAAACACTTACATCTTATATTATAATTTAAATATGTACAATTTTACATTATTTTATACATATTTTTGTTATATGCATAGGTAATATTATATACATATAACATATATGTATATATACATATTTTTTAAGTGTTAAATATAATACAAATTTTAAGGAAACAGTGGAAGACAATACATGTTAATAAAATTAAAACTATCATTCCAAAATTTAGACGTTTAGAGCGTAAAATAATGTGAAACTATTTTGTTGCCACTCTGTAGTTTAAAAGCGCTAAACAAAGTTCTGATTTCTCATTGCATTGGATTCAATTTTAAATTCCTAAACTTCAAGTAGCAACGAATATACAAAAATAAGTACATATATATAATATTTGCATCCAATGTTTTAATTAAGGAATATAATTATGCAGGTCATATTAGACCAGATTATTTATATAAATTTACGAGATTCTGAATTAGACGAAATTTAAAATATCAGTTCAATGTAAGGATTTTCTCATTTTGCTAAGTTTTGCAATTATCTTAAAATTGTTTATCACAATTATATGCTTAAATTTTTCGTACGCTTAACAATCCAATTCGCCGCTATACTTTTGAACAACTTATATAAAACAATATAATATATTTAATTAAATTATATAGATTCCTGGCTTATATACCTAACTGGTTATGCATAAATTAGTTGCTCATTTTTTGAGTTATATAGTATACCCGAACAAGTTTCCAAACCCATTGTTTCTGCTTAACTACTGTTTGCTAAGGTACTCAAGTGCAATCCTCATTTATTTAGTAGGTACTCTAATTCCACCAACACTGAACACTGCGGGTTAAAGATATTTTTGCGAGAAATAACCAAGTCAAAATTTCGTCACTTACTCGAAAAAATGGTTTGTTTAATCGACAATATACAATTAAAAATACCCTTTAAACACTAATGATGCACTCTGTACAAAATGGTTTATTAAATTTTATTTTATTATATTATTATTTAAATATTAGAAAATTGGTATAAATTTTCGAAATAATTTTCAAAGGAATATTTTAAAGACATAAAATGTTTTTATTTATATATTTATGTCCGAATATATTTACATAATTTTAAATTTTATGGAAAAATCATATATAATTATATTATACTTACATATATTTACATTATTTTTATATGTATATATCAATATTAGCATATTTTATAGACATTACATTCATATTTGAAATAAAATTGCAGTCATGTTGCTGCATAATAATAAACATTAAATTGTTTTGTTTTTATGTTTTAATTTTCTTATTATTGAAAATCAATTCACCTTTTTTTTTAAATTGTGAAAATTCCTTTCGAAAAAGGGTTTCACCCCATAAAGACCTGTGTGAAATATTTAATATTAAATATTTGTACCTAACCTAACTACTATTAACAAGATTTTATTTAACAAATTTTGTAAACTGGAATGGGTTCATGTCCTTGCTATATTTTACATAATATTATTATGTACTTATATAAAATATTATATTATTATGCAATGTTATTGCGGTCATTTTTGTAATATTAACTTATAAAACATATAATAATAAATTTAAAAAAAAAAATCCAAAAATATTAGAAAATTTTTATCAATATTATGTTGTTGTTTTTTTTTTTATTTTATGTTCATTTTGAGTTGTAACATAAAAAAATATTTAAACATATTGAATAACATTTAATAGTTATGCTAAACTGATATTTATTATAAATGTAATTTAATAACTTATAATGGAAGTAGAATGTGATAAGTTTCTGAGAGAAAATAAACTTTTAAGGCATGTGTTTTGCGACAAAATATTAAATATAAAATTGATTTTAAAATTATTGTCTTGAAAAGTTTTAAAATTTAATTTTATGGTCAAAGAGTTGGGAAAGAGGCTTGACTCAAAATCCAGGATATGTTTATAAAATTTTAAACATAATTAAATTAAACAAGTGATGAAAAAAAGGAAGGGTTTTTAAAAAAGGACATTTTCGAAATTATATAGTGTTTTATACTGAGTATTTTATCGAAATATAATGCTGGAGCTTCAATGTTAACCTATAATTTAGGAAATATTATACACTGGTGGCTAAGTTACTGCTTACTTATAAAAACAGTAAATTTTTAATTTTTAAGTCCTAATGGCCTCTCACTGCGGAAGAATGCCAAATTTCTCAAGGATCTAACCTCTCTTAAAAACAGACAGCGTGAAACTATATAGGCACATTTTTACAAATTCTTTTGAAAAGTGGGGGAAAAAAGGGGGTGAGCGTTGGCTTTCAAATCAAAATAAAAACTACAAAAGAAGAACATTATAAAAAACCTAAACTCTAAGGAAGTTAGCATTTTTGAAAAAGTAAACTACTATTGACCAGCTTTTGTATAGTAGACTTTTAAGATGAGTTTAAGAAAAAAAAACAAGTCACTGTAATTTTAACCGATATTAAAAAATCTGCTCATATATACATTTCCACTTGGTTTAAGATTATTAAAATTTAGTGAATAATTTAACCAATGCATGAATTTAATTAAAACTCAAACAATTTTTTTCAAACAAATTCGTGCTAATTGAATTGATCCGGGTCTAATTGTAGCAACAACTTACCACGAATCAAATTATCATTTTAGCTTTTCTTCAGTATCAATACTATAGAAGAAAAGGTTATAGGCTCGTCGGTGAAAAAAAAAATCGAAGTTTTACTCTAACAAAAAAAAATTCATCAATTAGTAAGGTTGAAATTGTATATTGACCAAATAGAACCACGGGATCGGGAGGCTTTCATATAAAAACACCGGAGTTTGCGAGAAAGCTCGTATTTTTACCATAGGAGTTAAAATTCGGTACATAAGCTATTGTTGGTTACCCATGAAGTAAAATTTAGTATCACGCACCTTAAACATTCTAGAGGAGTTTCAGGAATGTCAAGTTCTAATAATTCGTGTAAATCTCAACCGATTTTTATAAAATTTTATATATTTTTTTTTGCAAAAAGAGGGATCGAATTCGCGGACGAAATAAAAAACGACTTCAGATAGATGGCTCCAAAAAAAAAATAGCCAGACTTTAAACGAAATATTAATAAGCCTTACAGACTTTACAAAACAGAAGAAAATCTTATACAATCCATCTTGGATTTATTTCAAAGTTTTGATGATAAAATGTACGACAACTAAGAAGCGTCTTTAAAAAAACGTGATCCTGGCCTATAAAATAAATGGTTATGCCTATAATATAAATTTCTTAAAATTTTTCCTGGAAAGTTTTTTAAAATTTAAAAATTTAATTTGATAAAATGTACTAAAATGAACTTTAAATTTCCAATAATATTTCCAATATAAAATTTTCTTTCCGATAAAACAAAACTTTTTGAGGCCTACAACCTTTGTAAACTTTAAAAAGAAATTTTATTTGAATTGTAAACTAACAAGAATTTTTCTTGTAAAATTGTAAAATATGTTCATTCCACTTTGTTGGTTAAGTACATGACCACAATAATTTTATGTTATGAAATAATATATATATACGAAAAAGTGCAACTTAAACAAGGGGGGTCATTTTATAACCTTTAGGTTAGATATTTCTCAAAAAAAAATGTTTCATTTTAGTTGCACTGCATGAACTCCAATAAAGAACCAACAAGAGAAAAATATACAAAAATTTTGTTGGTAATAAACTTTTCAAATTCAATTTAACAATCCTTCAAAAGAAAAATTATAATGCAGTCAACAGGCAATACAAATCATTTTATTTCATATATACTTTGATGTTGGATAGGATCCTTGTTATATCCTTGTTGTTATTTTGGAATATTATTGTTTAATGGTAAAATGGACAAAGGACAAAGGTTGTACCTGCATTCCAAAAAAAAATTTTGAGTAAGTATTTTTTTATTTTAAATTGAAAATTTTCTCAAGTTGAATTGCAAAATTAAAATTTTTTGAAAACTGGAATTTTTTGATTTCTTACCTATTTGTATTTTGCTTTGGTGCAACAGAATAGTTTTTTTTGTTAAAAATTCTGAAAAGCCTAGGTACCTTTTTATTGCATCTAAATTTAAACCAAATGGACAATTTATGTGATGATAAAAATAATTTTTACTAGATCATGTTAAACACTAATACAGCATAGCAGGTGGTGGGGAGTAAACCTTGCTTTTCTAATCATAAATTATTATCTTGAATTTTAAAAACATTGATTAGTGCTTAAAGAAGTTATTGTAAAATCATAACAATAAGGGAGTTTGTAAAAGTTGTTGTGATTTTGATGATTTATAAGAAATATCATATTACCATTATATAAAGCGTATTATTCCCAAGTTAACAGAGCCTAGAAATAAAAATTTCTTCAAGTTAAGGAATGTAAAGATTAAGAGGCAACAAGCACAGGAATTACCGTTATAATTTAACTTTGAGAGTTGAATCGTTATTATTCATCAGAATTTTAGATTGTCAAGATAAAAATTCAAGACAATTCAGCTTTAAAGGTTCCAGGTCCCTAGAACAACTAAACTGACTTTTCAACTAAAGAAGCCCTGAGTACCCGTCGATAAATGTTTACCATATATATATTCAATCATTTAATTTGAAAAGTAAAAACGATCGCAAAAGATCCTATTTACATTTTTTTGGATTATTAAACGATTTCAATTCCAAATAACTTCTAAAACGTTAAAATATTCTCCAATAAAAGACTATTAGTTCGCGAAATAATATAATTTAAAGTCTATTTTGATTAGAGTTATATAGACCTTAAATTGAAACTTCCCATTAGTCAAAGCAGTGTTGAGCTGCAAAAAATTTTTTAAGTTGTAATTTAATAAACTAATCAAATGTGGCTTTCAAATGTCTTTAATATGCAAATTTCTCTACCTCGAATCTTTTGAATCACAAAATATCATTTACAAAAAATTTTCATCCAGAAAAATACTAGATTTTTATTTCAACTCTACTTCCACTCCATTCAATTATTCTTTGCAAAAAAAGGTTTAAACTTCCGTTTCGATTTTTTCCAACTTTTGGTTTCCTCCTTTGAGATTTATTGAATAGCAGGTGATTTTTTATTTAAAAAAAAAACTTTCTCACTCCCATGTGCAATTATAGATGGACTCTCTGTTGCTTAACTTTAGATATGGTATTTAAAAAACAAAAAAAAAAATTATTTCTGTTGTGTTTTCCTTGTTGCAAAGATTTTAATCGTCAACATTAAAGGGGTAAACAATAACATATAGGTATATTTTTTTTTGCAAAATACGTGTTCTAAGTCGACCAATTTGGTAAACACACAAAAACTCAAACCAGAAGAATCAGTTTTAACTAAAAGCAACACCTAACAATATTGGGTATAGCGTGAAAAATTTATTATTGGAATTGTGCACGTCTGATAAAATGTGTAGGCATGGACAAAAGTACTCACATATTTTAAATGGTCATGAGCTATTTTATGAGGAAGTTTGGAAGGGATATGTTTGATTCACAGACATGTGTACCAACCAGGTAAATGTTTTTGTCTTATCTAATTTTAGATTTTGGTACCAAACACGACCAGTTTATGTTACACCCAATAAATATAATGCAAAATATAAATAGGAAGATAGAAAAAATAAACAAAAATAACAACAACATTTTTTTTATTATGACCACGACAGAGGGAAATTGAAATTCCAAATTTTTTTTAAAAGAATTTTGTATTTTCATTGAAAAAGAGGAATTCGGTGTAAATTATACGATAAGTAAAGAAAATGTGCCTGTTATTAAAAAATTAAAAAGGGAAAATGAAACCTTAAAGAATCATAAATTAATAGGAAGCAGGATTTTATTAGAATGTGGGGGAAGGTTTTTTGAATTGGAATGAAAATATGTTTAATTTTGGGCAAATATAGATATGTATATGAGGATGTTTGAACAATGGGTCAATAGAATAATTTTCTTGCAAAATAGTTTTAGGTTTTCAATGAAAAGAAAAATTGCACAAATTTTCAAAAAATAATTTATGTATTATTCGTTGCTGTCTCGGGTTGAGTTTCGGTATCTTGGAAAGTAATTTTGAGAATTTGAATTCAAAAATCGTAAGAATTTTTGCTTTAGCGCTTTCGATGTTTGAAAATCGATTTTTTTTTATTTTGTAGTGAATCCTTAATTTGCTATTTAGAGCGAGGTGAGAAAACTTCGAAAGTCAAAAGTCCTCTAAGCAGCCATGACCTAAAGACTATGCCAAAAGCCCTCGGGGAATTACGATGAGTGAGCCGAAAGTCCCTGAAAAAATGAGACATAAGAACATTAAATATGTATTTCAATCTATTAAGTCACAATTCTTGTGTGGACTTTTAGCACACTGATCGTGAGTAATAATTTCCCGGAAAGTTTTGGATTTTTTTTCGATGCTTAAGTTTCCTGTTTCTTTTGTAATCCGGAGTTTTATTTTATTCCACCACGATACTATTTAGAGTTTCTACTTCAAGGAATCAAAACTAATCTACCAGCTTTCTTTCTAAGTCACTGATCTATAAGTAATTCAATTTATGAGTTAACATTTTCCGGGTGACTTTTAGCACTCTGATTGCAAGTCATAATTTCCTCTGAAATTTTTGGTTTTTTATAATTCTCCCTTGAGACTTAAGTCTCCCATGTTTTTTGAACCCGGGAGGTTTGTCACCACGACGCTATTGAGAGTGTCTACTTCAAGGAATCAAAACTAATTTGCCAGCTTTAAGACACTGATGCATATTAATTACACAAGATAGATTATATCTATGAGTGTAACCAATTAATGTAAAATCTACAACTTCCTTTTCCAGGTTCTAGAGATTTGTAGAGATACTTTAGTACCTATTACAAATATCTGATTAGAAAACAAAAATAAAAAACAAACATTAAATAAAGTTGTGTAATAATTTACATCTTGAAATTGAAAAATTTTTATTAATATTATTCATTTTCATTTTGAATATTTACTTTTATATTGTTTTCTCTTTCTTTCTTTACAACTTCAAAAATAGTATTTAATATCGCAATCTGTTCTTGGTTAATACTCTACTTCTTCTTTAATTTTATTCCAAATTACGGCTATAGAAAAATTTGAAAACTTTACAATCGCCCATTCGGATTCTAATATTTTCTAATTTTTGCTTTGACGACAGTTCTTTAGTCCTTCACTAATAAAAATAAAACAATTAAATATTTCAGGATCATTATATTTTCGTCCTAGTTCAAAAATTATATTAAAAAAAGCAAAAAAAAATAATAAAACGAAACCAGAAATTGATTATAAGAAATAATAAAAATATATTTCAAGATCAAATAAGGGCGAGAAGCCTAAAAGAATTCTAGAAAGGGATTCCCTTTCCATTGTATAATTCAATAAGAAAACATGTTCCCTCCCAGGATTTCCATTTTAGGTTTCGTTTTTATTAAAATAATCTTGTAAATATTTAAAATACTTTACCAAGTGTTACAAAAATTAGAAAGGAAGCAACAAGCCAAATATTATACAAAATAACATCACGTTTTTCAAATTGAAATTCTGATTATAAACCAAATAAAGTGTATTAAATATTTTTGTATTTTTTTTTGTTTATTTTTTATCACAAAATTTTTATATTTATTTTAACTAATACATACGTATATTAATAAAATATTTATATATGTATAAAAATTTAGTATTTAAAAGATGAAATCCTTAAGGAAGTTGAAATCTTAATATATAATCAATTTGAGTATGTTATCTATAAAGCTTATTTACAGAGTTTGAAGAGATCACTTTTTTATTGACATAATAAAGGGTCAAGCACGAGATAATATTAACCACTTGGCCTTTGACACTCTTCATATACGACTTAGGATGTAAAAACGTACTTTATAATGTACCGGATTTACTAAATTCAGTTTTAACAAACTATATTAAAATCACCCTTCACATTAATACTGTAATACTATCAATACTCAAACTATAATACTATTAAGCTCAACTCTTAACCCTGAAGTCACAGACCATAATTTTATATTCAAAAATAAAATAAACTGCGAACCTACCGCACTGATGCTCAATAGAAATTTTATCCCCTTTGTTGGAAAGGTAAAGAGAATTGCTGAGAGAATTGCTAATTGCCGAGCATATAAAGAGAAAAGCTCTGGAAAATTGCTCCTGGTATTTCGTTCAATACTAAGTGTCGACTAATTAAAGCTTTCGTCCTACCATTTCACTTTTGCTTGTATAAGAAATGTATTGCCAGCTTTAGCACCGATAATTAAATTAAATTGAATAGATTTATGTTTATTGGAATTTTAAATTAAATTACAGACCTGTATCAATTGCTTGATATACATAGTATAGATGCATCGTCTCAATGCATTGAATAAAAGTAAGTAAATAAACTTATACTTTTGACATATACTAATATATTTTTCGACCTCTTCTATTTTCAATTGATACTATATCTATTTACGAATAAGTACTATGTGTACTCGAAGTGCTCGTGCCGAAATATGACACAGTAATTGATAACATTTTAAGAGTTCCTATAATGTAAGCTTTTAAGGCTGTTTTTTGATCTATTAGTCGTACAATAATTTAAATAAATTAACGGTAAATACAGTTAATTGATTTTGTGTTTACCTCCTAAAAATATGCAAATTATTTGTAATATCAGAAGTAAAATTAAATAAAATAAGAATACAAATGGATCATGGTCAAAATGAGCTTTGATGCTGAGTTATATTTCACATTTCAATAATTTATTGAATACAAAAACTCTGGCCATAATGCTTCCAAATGTCCCAAAACGGGCCATAATATAACTTTTAGTTAATGAATTAGTAGCCGCAACTTAGAAATTCCAAAAAGTTATATTATAAAAGTTTTGAAATTCTTCATTTTGTATTTTGAATTGTTAATATACCTTTGTATTGTACGATCGATTAGATTAATCGATTTCAAACCTACATTTTTAATCCCATTCGACGAACCTATTTTAAAGACTTAAACATCTACTAAAAAAAATATTTTCAGATAATATTAACTAGAAGCAAACAATCAACTGGTTAAATTTTAAAATGTATTCAAGTTTTTATTTTCAATTATGATGAAAATTTATATGTAAAATTTTTCCTTTGCTACCTACGGAGAGTGCTTCTTGGCTCACAATTTGGCTCTAATTTTTTTTTATCTTGGCAACACGATTAATCCAAAAAAAATCGGGTGCAAATTATCTTCAATTTTGCGAAATACTGCTTTCACCCAAATCAAAGTCTCAAAAAATTTTTTCGAGTTCCAACCCATTGCAGCACAATTTACCATTTGTAATTTTGTATATTTTTCAGTAACATCAACTTCAATAACCCCTTCAGAGGCGCAGTAACGTGCACCGGGTAATAATTAGACTTTCTAATATTTAAAAATTATGCCTTACTTCCTCTGAGACTTGATTTTTCTTGGAACCAAAAAATACTTTGAAATATATTCGGGTCATCTTAAAAAAATTATGCGAGATTTTTTCTTTTTTACCGTCCTTTTTTTCAAAGAAAATAAAATTTCTATTGTAACTGTTGTTTTTTTTTTTTGTAAGACGCTAAACGAAAAGACCATCAGGAATAACTAAAAAAAAGGAAATAAACCCCACCAAAATAAGAAAAAAAAATCGCCAAAATAAAATCCAAAATAAAAGAAGAAGACAGAAAAAAGCAAAATGATAAATTAGGAATAAAAGAAGACAACGAAGGAAAAAAAATTACAGTATAAAAGAATATAAAGAACTGTTAAAGGAACAAAAATTTGTATCCGGGCTTAAGATCTTAAAAAAAAATTTCGTTGTTGTCTCTTTCTACGTTGTTTTTTTCCTTTTGGTTTTTTTTTTTAATAATAATTGTTGAAAGATATGATGACTTGGGTATTAAATCATCATCATATGATGATGACTAGTAACAAAAATATAAATAAATTAAAAAAAAAAGTTTTGTTTTTTTTTTAGTAGATGATTGCGTAAAGAAAGAGATGAAAATATAGGAAACAAATGATGAAAAGAACCAAGGGTTTTTAAAACCGCACATTTTCGAGATTATGAAAATGTTTATAATATTATAATTTTATTTACATTGGAGCTTCAATGTTAACGTTTAATTTGGGAAGTCTATACACTGGTAACTAAGTTACTGTTTTATAAAAATACGAAATTTGAAAATTCAGATAGCCCTCCAATAAGTAACGTCTCCAAATTTATATTAAGCAAACTTTTGACGATAATTTAGAATCTCACCCTATATCCCCCGCCTAAAATTTTCAGGTTCTACGAATTAAATTATGACTTCCACCAAAATTTGGAATTTTTCTAAGATCAAAATTCCAATTTTTTAGCCCTTACAACTCCTAAATAGTGGGCGCCGCAAAAAAAAATTTTTTTAAACGACTCCAACTAATTTTCCAACGATCTAATTCTTCCCAAAGTTTCATGTTTCTATAGTTTAAGCCGTTGAGAAGATATAAGGGATCAAAATTGTATAAAAATTTAGTTTTACATAACGGTAAATTTTAGTACCGCTTGGCAATTCTATACATTTATGCAGTACAGCCTCTTAAAGCTTATAAAAACAGCTATCTTTTACCGTTTGCGGATTGAAATTATACGTAACTTTTGTTATAACAATTTAAATATGGGGCTTTTTCGGAATTTGGGAGGCCTGTAACTTTATAACGGACAGGGATGCGGAAAAAAGTTCTTTCATGTAATCAATTTTTTTACAATACCTACCCACAGCTAAAATATCTTATCTTTAAGTCAAACGATGTAAAAGTTTTGAAAAAATACGCACAAACAGCCAGACGGATAGAGTGAAACTATATACCCACATTATTAAAATTTTTTTTTGAAAAGTTCCAAAAAACGCGTTGTATTAGCAAAGTTTCTTAAAAAAAATATGTATATATATAAATTGGTTGCGTTAGATTAGGAACTTTTTTTTATATTTTGGGTGAAAGCTTATTTTTTTTTAACAGAGGGATAAGATTTATTCAAAAATAACCAATGAAATTTATAATTTTTTGTTTATCCTCTCTGATTTTCTTTCTCTTTTCCTCTTTCACGGTTTTGTGAAAGTTAAGAACATAATATTCTAAATAAGATATTTTAAAAATATTTTGTACAATTTTTTTCTTAATTTTGTTCTAATTTAAGATTTTGTACCTCATAAAACTTCTCTAGGGATTAAGTCGGAAAAGTAAAAAAAAAAAAAAAATAAGAATGAAATCCTAGATTATTTACCTAGAAAATATTTTTTTTAATAACATTTTAAATCGAATTTTAAAAGTAAATTTTTTGTATTTAGGAATTTAATAATTTGATTCTTAAAATAAAATTACTGTGCTCTTACTCTTATTATCGAACTCTTAAACATGAGAATTTACTTAAGACATATTAAACTAAAAAGTATTTTTGATAAAAGTAATCTATAATGTGTCCATGGTAACAGAAATCATGCTTATGAAATTCTTTAAAGTACTTATAAGGAATTGGTCCATTAATCTAAAGGAAACAATAAATTTTGTATGAAATCAAGTTTTGCTAAATATTAAATTTAAAAACATTTTTTAGGTAAGTAAATAAAGTTTATTTGAAATTAAGGAGCGGACTTTAGTTCATTTACGTTTTATGTACAAGGATTATCTTAACTTATGTCAAATAATTAGCATAAAAAAAATTTAATTCAAACTGGTTCAACTTTTGGGAGCGGTACGATATCTGCTTGCATGATATCTGCTTTTTAAAATCTTGTAAATCAAAACCTCTTTTTTTTCAAATCACGTTTTTCAAAATCGGCAAGTCCTACTCCAAAAAGGTAACTTTGTCTACTTCTACCTTATACTTTATAATTTTATATGAAATTTAAAATATCTTTATTGTGAATGAAAAAGATGTGTTAAATTCACAATAGGTACCTACTATTTTTTAGATTCTAGATTTTAAAAACCTTGATATTGTACCCGACCTCTAACTTTAATTTTTAAAGTTTTTTTTAAATGCGCTGGCGAATTCAAAATTGATATCGCCTTAGCGAGCAGGAATTTTAGAGTTTGTTACAAAATCAGGATTATACGCCTTTTCCAGAATATAAATACATATGTATACGTGAGATTCTGAATTAGGAGGAATTTTAGAGTTGGATTCAAAATCAGGGTTTCAATAATTTGTTTAGCGGGGGTTTGGGGGCGGCAGCCCCCTCTATTTTTAAATTTTTATTTGTTGAAATATGCATGTAAAAAATTACTGTTTTTAAAAAATAGTTTGCCATTAAATTTTGATTTTTGGAATTATTTTTTTTGGAATTTTTTTTTTTGGAATTATGAAAATGGAATTTCGGAAATGGAATTTTTTTTTTGGAATTTCGTACCCAATCCTTTGTATTTTTTTTATTTATACCTGGAAACATATTTATAAAATATTAAAATTTTTTTTTTCAATAATAAAATTATTTAATTCATTTAAAAAGTACGGCTGAAAAAATTGTAAAACATATCAACATTTTTTTTTATACAAAAAAAATTACAAAACAAAAAATTTTTTATTTCATAAATGCTTATATCTTCTAAACGCTTTAATATAGACATACCTTATGTGTGCCCAAATTATAGAAAAAAATAAGAGCTTTCCAACGATGTAAAAATATTTAGGGGGTTTCTTCGCAAAATTTTGAAAAATATTTTTGAAAAGGATGTTAAAAATTAACTTTGAACTACAATATCTCCAAAACGGCAGCATCGTCATCAAATAAACGATAAAATATTCTCCAGACCGTCATCTTAATTATTAGCTTAAACTGAATACATCATAATATTTAATCGGCTTAATTTTTCCCATACAAATATAAACATCCTTTTTTAGAGCAAACTATTTGACCAATTTTAATGAAACAAAAACCAAAATTAAAGTTTTTTTTGTTTTCATAGGACAATGATATTTTTTTTTAGAATATTGCGTTTTTCAGGTGAAAATCCGTCTTTAATTTAACGTAAATTTGAATTTAACGGTCACGCTTTTAAAAGTTGAGGCTTATGACTCTAATATTATGCGCCGACTTTCTGTGTAAAAGTAATTCATTTTCGGTTTTAACTCGCAGCTAAATCTAAATCAAATATTATATGCGCCGACTTATGTATATCTTTCTTTTTTTTGTTATGTTCAAATATTCAATGAACAAGGAGATTTAAATTTTTTTAAAATTTTTTTTTTTTTTTGTTTTTTCTTTATCTTAAAAAGTGAACGAAAAAAATTAGTTCAAAATGAAAGCAATACATTTGGTTTATACAGTAGTTTTCATTTATAACGAACTCGGTTCAATTTTAATTATAATAAACGTAACACTTTTTGCCAATGAATTAAATTTTACCTAAAAATGTAAGTTGTTTATTACATTTATATTTCTTTTATTTGAACTTATTATGTCTAATAATATTGCTTGGTGATTATTTTAGTATTTTTATATGTATTTTTGAATATAATAAAAAATCATAATAACGCATCAAAAATACAAAATAAATTTCATTACAAGAAAAAGCATATATACATCTATAAACATAGAGGTGAGGCTGACACATCAAATAAAAATCTAGCAAATGAGTTCAAAGTGCCCATTCTAGAATTAGCACAATCTACAATGTTCAATTCTTATACTAATTTTTCAAAATTCACAGCATTCTTTTAAAACGACATTTTTTTTTTACGACGAATATTTTCTGTCTCTTCATGATCGTTATAAGCGAGCTTTACTGTATTTTTTTTTTTTGCTATATGTTTGCAGAAACAAAAAAATTACATTTCTTAGGAAAAATTATGTGTTCTTTAGGAATCAACCAGAATAAATGCATACGGCGTGCAGTTTCTGTCAAAAAATTTTGAAATAAGTAGGTATGTTATGTACTGTACTTCGGAATTTAAAATTTTAAAATTTGACAAAGCGTATAAAAATATTGTAATTGTTTTTTCTGATGTTGCTACGATTAAGTTTTCAAAATAAAATATGTTAAAATAATATTTTTTTTTTAAAAAAACATGCATTCCAAATAATTGAAAATACCTATAATATGTTCGCAAAAAAAAACTAAAAAATAATCTTCAACTGAAATAAAAGTTGACGTATAATTTCTGTCAAAAAATTTACAAATAAATAGGTACATGAATTTACATGAGAGCTGTTCGAAATGAAAATAATACATTTGGTTTATACAGTAGTTTTCATTTATAACGAACTCGGTTCAATTTTAATTATATTAAACTTTACACTTTTTGATAAAGAATTAAATTTTACCTAAAAATGTAAGTTTTTTATTACATTGATATTTCTTTTATTTAAACTTATTATATCTAATAATGTTGCTTGGCGATTAATTAAGTGTTTTTTATTTAGTTTTGAATATAAAAACAATCATAATAACGCATCACAAATACAAAAAAAATATCAATAGAAGAAAAAGCACTATACATAGACTTTAGGCTGACACATCAAATAAAATGTTAGCAAATGAGTTCGAAGTGTCCGTTCTAGAATCAGCACTTCTTTTAAAACGACATTCGTTTATTACGACGAATATTTTCAGTCCCATAATGGTCGTTATAACCGAAAAGTACTGTATTTTGTTTTTGTTTGCAATTTATTATAATACAGTAGGTAGGTACTAAAAAAAAAATTTTTTTGTAAATCGTAAATTGTGGTTGCTTTTTGTTAAGTTTTTTGTAAAATTAAAAACCGAATTCTGAAATATGCAGAAACTGAAAAAAAAAAATAATATTTCTTAAGAGAAATGATTTGTTTCTTATGGATTAGCCAAAATCAGCATGTACGGCATTCAGTTTCTGTAAAAAAATTTTGAAATAATTAGTTACGAAAAAAATTTACATGTAAGCATACGCGACGTTTTAAATTTTAAAATTTAAAAATTGACAACGTGTATAGAAATACATATTGTAATTGTTTTTTCTTATGCTGCTGCGATTAAATTTTAAAAATAAAATATTTTAAAATAACATTTTTTTTTAAATAATTTAGTTTAAAACATACAAATATTCTAATAAATTGAAAATACCTACAGTAGGACAATATGTTTGAAAAACTAAAAAAATTATCTTTCTCAAAAAAAGTTATTTGTTCCTTAGGTCCCAACCTAAATAAAAGCGTACAGCGTATAATTTCTGTCAAAAAATTGAGAAATAAATAGGTTCATAAATTTACATTAGAGCAGCGAAAATATGTTGACAAAATGTATAAAAATATTATTATTGGTTTTTCTTATATTTCTAATATTATGTTTTAAAAAATAATATTCTTTTACAATAATTTTTATTAAAAAATATATTATATTCAAAATACCTATAATATGAATTTAAAAATATTTTTTGTAGGTACTAAATTAAAACATTCAAATAAATATTTTTGATAAAATAAATATTGTACGCGTGTATCGATTTACCGATAATGGATATGTAGACAGACGTATTGACGTACTGCCGTATAAAAATTGTCCGTCGTATGTTTTAGATTTCATTCTAATAATTGAAAAGTTTATTTCACACTTTCAACATCGAATAATGTTTTTTTTATAATAAAAAAACTATTAGTTTTACTTTGACAAAACGAACGAATTTTATATATCAAAATTGTACATGAAGATAGATAGGCGTAGTTTGTAAATGGAACGCTAATTTTTGTTTCAGGAGTACATAATTGTCAGATTATCATCATATATATATTTGACATTTTAAAACCACCTGTCATTTGAGAAGTTAATTATATTTATCATCTGCCGAAAATTATTTATCTACTCTGTCTGTCATATACTCTTTTACAAGGGCTGAAGTAGCTGGCAATAGTTGAGAGTAGAAAAGAGTTCCTCTTAAAGGAATAAAAGCAATAATATTTATTTGTTTTAAGAAACTTATGAGCTATGGCTCACGACCATGTATAGAAATATATTTTTGTCAATAAAAAACTTAAAAAATATTAAATAAATAAACTAGACAAAAAGGTATAAAGTAAACTAAGCAATTCGGAATCATTTTTCGCATGTTTTCAGATTTTTAAATAGGCATACATTTGTAGTAAAAATTTACCTATGTAGCTATTAAATTTAAAAATGAAAAAAGGGTAGGAAATATTTATTCTTTGATTTATTGAAAAACTTTTTTTTTTGCTATAAATCTTAAGATTGAAATTTAAAAAAAGACTTTGGTCAACTTGACTATTATTTGTACTTCTGGCAGCTTCAATATAATATAATACTAATTACTAAACTTATGAATTATGATATGTTATATTTTGTTGTACATATTATGTATTCATAGAGTTTTTTAATTAGGATACAGAATACGTACAATATAGTTCATATCGTACTAAAATGTTTAGAAAAAAGTACAGTTTGCTATATGAAGGACAGCATTAACTCGAATTTTGGATTCTTGACTTCAATAAATATATGTATATGTTTAGAAATATGTATTTATTAGAATAATATTTATATGTATTTAGAATTTTAATTTAATTTAACTGTACCAATTTATCCTCTCTTTAAAGTGGCTTAAGCTATAGAAATAAAACTCAAAAATCGGTACTTAACAACGTTTTAATAATTAAGAAAAATTATAAATTTTTTTTAAGCTAATTTCAAGCGCAAGAATTGTTGACAACACTGTTGGCATAATTTTTGTTATGTATAGTCTAATATAATTTACACAAAACGAATTTTATATGTTAACTTAAAAGCCAAAATAGCTCGAATTTCGAGCACAGGGCGATACTAGTATATATTAAACAGATCGCTAGTTATAACGGTTTTTGTAAAATAGACT
This sequence comes from Dolichopus griseipennis, assembly GCA_963082915.1. Classification (NCBI taxonomy): domain Eukaryota; kingdom Metazoa; phylum Arthropoda; class Insecta; order Diptera; family Dolichopodidae; genus Dolichopus; species Dolichopus griseipennis. The sequence goes on from OY720443.1 coordinate 83,092,194, forward strand.
AAAATAACAAGGATACTTTTAAATGTCCCTTTCGTCCTTAAAGGATAATATGCGCCATTAAAGCTATATATTTTTTTAAATCTGGCAACACCAGCTATCTTTTATATATAGTAATTTGGTCCTACGCGGATACTACTTAAACCTTAGAATTCCCGTCGGGTTTTCAGGAATTCAACTTGGAACCCTTGCAATTTAATTAGTAAAGCGATTCTTTAGACTAAAGCATTTTGAACATTTAAATTAGACTGAAGCTTCAAAAATTATTTTAAATCCCCAAATTAAAATAAAAACGCCTAAATTTTACAAAATAATACATTTTTTCATTACAATTTCATTTAAATAATAATATTTAATCATCATTGAATTTCTTTGTCAATCAAAATTCCGAATTCCGAATATCCAAATCATTAAAAGCAATTTTACTATTAATACCATTATTAATTTGATAACTAATTATTTCTATTTAAAAAAGAAAATAATTTCATTATACAAACCATAAAGATGTTAAATAAATCTTTTTATTTTTTTTATTTTTTGTATTTTAATTTTAATAAGAATCTTTCAGGATCAATAGCAGAACAACAACAACAATTCAGTAATAAATCGCAAACAAATGGTTATTGATCTCTATTAAATACAACAATAAAAAAAGTAAAATACAATTACAAAAATTAAATTTTATCCTGCTGATTTTCATGATTTTTTCAATCAAAAATTAATATACAAAAAAAAATTTATTTATTCATTACATGTGCATACACACCCACACACACACAAACATACATTCCAATATGAAGATGAATATAGAACAGTTTTGCTCAACTGCTCCATCTTACCTTTTGTGAATTATTGTTTCTTTCGTTTAATTTTTTTATTTTTCCAAAAAAAAACAAAACCAACAACAACAACAACAACAAAAAAGGATATTATTCAAAAGGACATTAAATAAATTTAGGCTATGGGTTTATATCATACCATAGGTACCCTATACCATTCTAAAGTACCAACTGTGTAATGTCAATGTTCAAGAAGAGGATTGTGGCATGCTGCTGTACACTATGATTCTAATAATATGATGCTGTGACCAAAAACTGACTAGACAGAAAGAGACCTTGGCAAGTTTTTTTTTTTTATTTAATATTTTTTTTTTTATTTTTTTTTTTTTCACATATTTTCTTTCTCTTTCTATATTTTTTTTGTTTTTTCAATAATTTTGTATCTCCTCTGTAGCTAACCTTCATCATTGTCAAGCTAATGGTTATATTTAAATGTTTTGAAGGGAGAGGAAAAGAGATGGAAATATAATGAAGAAAAATGGAAAATTCAAGTTGTCCTAAATGAGAGAGGAAAATGTGATTTTGTTAGTTTTGATTCAGTTTTTCTTATAATTTTTTTTTTGTAATTCAGGATAATGGAGAACTGTGGGGTATTATACTGTTGGTTTTTGCAATGGCATAATTAAGGAAGATTGGGAATATTAAAGAAGGAATATTATATCAATTATTATGAGGAATATTCTATTGATTACTTCTTTTTATTGAAACCGAAATGATTTTCAAAAAGTCTTGGCATAGTTCTTGCTTCTTTAAGTTTCTTTTCTATCAGAACTTTGTCGTTTCCGTTAAAAATTTAATAACAAAATAATTTTAGGAACCTTCTCTAAAGAAAACTTAGGTGTACGAAATATCTTAGGGCTAAAGTTTGTGCCATTCAAAACCACACAGATAGCAGTTGACTTAAATCTACTGGGAAAATCAAGTGTCAGAGAGTGCTATTTTCAGTTGGAGAAAACATCTGTAGAACTAAGTCAGAGGATAAACATCGATAACACAAAAATGTTAGTGGTATCCAGACATAAACAGAGAGAGAACCAAAATATTACTTTTGATGACTACGTGGAAGTAGTAAAAAGTTTTATCTATCTAGGGTTCGAAATAACAAGTGTAAACGATGAAACATCAGAGGTAACTCGAAGGATAAGCAAAGCTAACAATTCATACTACTCTGTGTTGAAGATACTGAGATCTCAAGAAATGAACAGAAAATATAAGCTTGAGCTGTAGAAATCTCTTATCAGATCAGTGCTATACTACGGCAGTGAAACGTGGACGATCACCCGACGGCGACGGCAAACCTACCTTCCTGTTTTGATAGTAAAATACTGCGTAAAATTATCGGGCCAATTTAGAGTGCGACGGAATGTAGAGCTATACAATATTTATCCCGACAACGATGTTTTGACATACATCAAGCTACAACGCCTTAGGAGGGTCGGTCACATACAACGTATGTACGGTCATAAATGTTTTGAGGCCAATTAAGTAAATCTAGCAAGATAAAATTAGAAAATTCAGTGCAAGGTAGTGCGTGCTTGCAATAAAGCCCGAAATGAAGGACATTTGATATTATGGTAAATTAGGTAAAGGAAAGAGTGTTTGAAAACAATAATAATAATATAATAAGTTCCTAATTTAATCCTTTCCAAAATTAGATTCTCTTATTCAATCCTTCAGAGATGTCATTGCCAGCTGCGAAAGCTGTTTAGATGTGTATTCCACTATCCGACCCACATGGTTTTAGAGTTTGATACCTTAAAAGGTATCAGGGAATAAAAAAACTCAAGTAATATAAGGGTCACACTTGAGTTTTTTTATTCCCTGATACCTTTTAAGGATGCCTGAGACCATCCATCTGTCAAAAAAATCCAATTAGACTACCCACAGTTGACAGGAATATTTTTATAGAATCTCAATAGAGCTCGTTATTTCTTTGTGTTAAATAAAAAAAACGATATTAATGTTAATGACACTGTAAATAGGTAGGTCAGCAATAAGAAAAAAACTAAATAAATATTTTTTAGAATTTTTTTTTTTTTTTTTTACTGATTATTTGTTTTGTCATGAATAGGTAGTCATTAGGATGAATACATAATTCAAATTTGAAATAAGAGATTCAAAAAAAAAAAAAAAATTAAATTATTTAAAATATTTCATTAAAAAGGACGACAACAGATAAAAATTTTTTCACTGTATTTTTCCCCCTCATTCATTCACTGATTATAGCTGGAACAATTTCTAATGTAAATTCTATTAGCAATATTAAATTAGAATAAAAAATTGAGACTGTTTATTCTTCTCTCTATCTTTTATTACAATTTACTTGTACAAGTTACTATATAGATGAACCTTAAGTATTTAAACTTAGCCAGATCCTGACATTTTACAATATGAAAATAAAATTTCTATTTAAAAAAATTAAAATAAAGTTTTTAGAAATTTAAATTGTATTTATAATCAGTATGATAATTATTTTAAAGATTTTATTGTTAGATTGAAATTTATTTTACCAAGAAATGTCAAGTGATTTTGGTATGAAACCTAAATGCTGCAGAGCTGGATATCATAGGCTGATTAAGAGAGAAGGGGCAAGGTTATACTCCTTGTTAGGAGGATGTGCAAACTTTTGAAATAAATTCTGAATCCAAATTGGATAGATTAATTTTTAAATAGCAATTGATATGTTTGTTATTTCTAAGGTATGAAGTGCCCAAACATGGGTATACCAGCAGAATGGTATAAAGATTTTGGATGGAAATTTTGATGACTAATAAAATTAACTTCCACCATAATGGGCTTCTGATCCTAAGATCCTATGACACGTTATAGAATTATTGCTATTATTAATATTGTTAGTTTTAAAAATTATTAATCCATGGAACACTACTGCTAAGAAAATTAAAGTTCAAAAAATACTAATTGTTATAACAATTAAAAAAATTTTTACTATCTCAACTAAAATATGGAACTTTTTGAATAGAACAATACATGCAAATTCTAAACAAAAGCAGAGAGAGTGGATTAGATTGTCTCAATTCTAAGATACCCACACCATCATGACATTTTGAGCTACTCGTATATTATCATCTGTTTAACTACTTTAGACAAAATTTCAAATACACTACTTATTAAACTTAGTTATATATAAAAGAAAATATAACTTCTTCCAGTTAACATAACTAAACTTCAGATCCTTAGCTTCATTAGATATTAAGTTTTGCTTTTATTAAGACATAAGTTGTATGGGAGCTACTTGAATCCAGTTGACTAATTGAACCAACCAAATTTTTCGCAAACTTTAGCGTTAGCACTCAACTTCTTTTGGCAAAATTTCCCACCTTTAAACATTTATGTTTATATCAAAAAAACAGATGTACTGGAATCTGTTGAGAAAATTTGTTGGATTTTAATAGAAAAGACGTTTATTATTTTAAAACGAATTAAAAGTAGCAGAAAACTGGAATTCTTTCCTAGTCCGAGTTATGTAGCTCGTGTAGACAAACAGACGAACGGACAAATATATTATATACTTGGATTTATATATATATATCCCCTATTCTTAACAGCTTTACAAACAGTATATTTTATTGAAAGCTCAATTAGATGTGAACAAAATTTATTTTAATTAATTTTTCCTCAAAAGCTTCACCTGTTGCTGCCACGTGAGCTTTCATTTGTGAAAACGTGAATGAACATTATTTCCCACATTAAATTGCTGATATCTGCCAAATTCAATTTTAATTAAAATTTTGAAATAATTTATAAAAGTAATATGATCTTCGCGAGTGTGTTTTGTTAAATTGGTCTGAATATATAAGAAGTATTAAAAGAATGGCTGCATATAACTATCTACTGCACCCCCTATATTAGTTTATTAAAGATGGCCTGTCTATTGACATAACTAACACATCTCTTCACCCCTTCTTTTTCTTTGATTAATGACAGCTTTATACCTTTATACCTAGTATTAACACCTTCCAGATCATTTTCCAAAATGAACTATTGACAAAAGAAAATAAAGGTGAAAATGATTAATTAGCAAAAGCTTTCCATTGGAAAATTTTATTTCAAAATCTTTTAAAAATTTATTTACAAACTCATTGTGATCGTATTTATTTTATTTTTTCAATTATACTCCCATTCTAACAGTAAAAAAAAAAAAACTTTTATTTTTTTCAACAAATCATTCTAAATAAAAATATTTAAAATAATTTTCCTTCTAAATTAAAAAAAAACCCTTTTATTTTCTACTTCAAAAAATTTTTTGATTTATTCAAAGTTTTTTCTTAATTTTAACTCACTGTTGTTTAATTTTTTTATGAAATACTTTTTTATACAATGTCTTCATTAATGATGGCGAGACTTAAAATGAAATTGCGAAAAAATCAAATCTATATACGTATATATACATATTAATAATATAAATTAAAAAAAAATAAAGTTTCTCGTAAACCCAGACACCTGAAATTAACAAATACTCGTACTCCCACTTACAACTTTTTATTTCTATTCTTTGAAAAAAAAAACAAATTTTAGTATGCCTTAAAATTAATTACGCATTTTTTTTAGAATTTCATTGAAGCAATCATGAGGTGATAAATTTTCATTTTTAAATTTGTATTCCACTAAAAATTAACGCAATTAAAATTTATTTTTTGCAAAGGTTTAGAGTGGCCACCTTATTTCAAAAAAAAAAAAAAATTTCATTTCGCTCTTCACAGTTTATTTGCATTTGAAATAAAATGAAATAACGGCGAGGTCAAGTTCATAAAATAAAAATCCCGTTATATCATTTTTTTTTTGTTACAAGGATCATTTGAATTACTAATCACTGTTAAGGTTTTGCTTAAAGCTTTTTTAATATATATATATATATTAAATATACATAATATACATAAATATACATAATAACGCGTTAATATTATCCTAAGGTCAGGATTAATGACACTAAACACTGTTTCTATATACCGTTATATTGATGTGGTTTGTGTATTTGCTGAATAAATTAAAATGATTTTAAACTAAAGTGTGGCAAATAAATGCAAATTTACATACAGACGATTCCTCAATCTCTCTAAATTTTTTTTTTTTTTTTTTAATTTTACCGTTATAAAATAAAAAAATTCCAATGGACAGTCATATTTGTTTATTATATAGAATTTTATACATACATACATAGTTAGTCGAACAGTAAGTATTACAGTGCAGACGTATTTTGTACAGTAGACGTACTTTATACGGTAGGTATAATAATTGAGGATGGTAGAACTTTTTACTAAAATTTTTATTAAAAATGTCTACTAACTTTATCCTGGCATCATACCTGTGTGTGTGTGTACCATTTTGATGAGTGAATGAATAAAAGTTTTTTTTTTTTTTGATTTATGTACGATAAAATTTTATTATTTGAATCAAGTGCTAAATAAACAGAAAAAAGTTTTTTCTTTGATATAATTTTCTCTGTGTATGTCTATTTACATTTTGTTTTTTTGTTTTTTTTTTTTTTTGTTTTTTTTATCAGTAGTCGACTGACAAACAAAGTAAACACACAATATTGTTTTTTTTAATGGTTGGTAAAAGTAAATGTTTTATTTTTTGAATAAATTTTTTTTTTATATATGTATGTGTGTATGTTTATGTAATTTGCTTTTAGTGAATAAGTCAAAAATTTTTTTTTTGAAAATACAAATTAAAACAAGTATTAATAAAACCCTTAGGCAAACTTGTATAAAAGTATTAAAGTCATTTAAAGGTATATAGATATAATAAATGTATGTATATAGATAATATAGATATTGTATAACATATTATTCTATAGAACTCTAATATTGCATATAATGCAATTTTTACCTATATTAAAGTATAGGTATTATATAGAATCGTTTTTCCTAGAACAGGCCTACAGTATTGCAAATTCAATAGATTCTAGGTATTATAGAATATGCCTACGGTAATCTATAGATTATTAAATCGTTAATTAGTTTTAATTGTATTTTTAATGACACAGTGGTTATATAATGGATAATATAGTGGGTAGAGTATCGACCTTTAATTTGAAAGTGATGGGTTCGAATCCTTGTAATATTGAAGAGCAACTTTTACCTGTTTTTCAATATAACCCAGCTTTCATTCGTCATAGAGTTATGACTAATAATTAATAAATCTATGTATTTAATTAAAAATACAGTAGAGTAGTATTGGAAAAAAATACAAAGTATAAAAAAATAATTTAATTGGATAATATAACTCACAGATACAGATTTACTATATAATAATTAAAATATAAAATTATTACAATACATAATATTATAACACAAGCAACTATACCTATTGGCAATGTAATGGTATGTGGAGAAAGAGTAAGGCAGAGTAGGCTCTGTCAGCTCTGGGATACCCGTATGACCGTAGTAATACTTTTGCAGTTTTTCGAACGTTTTCCTCTTCACCGACTAAGTTTTATTCTGACGCAGGCCATTTAAGTTAACTACTTTTGACAAAATATCCGATATCCAGCTTTGTATACAGTAATGCTTACATAAAATATGAAGTTGTATGGCAACTATTCGAACCCAATGCAGTAGAGCAACCAAATTTTGCACAAACTTTGGCAACAAAATTAAATGATTTAAAATTTTTTATTGCCAAAATAATAACTTTAGCCATAAAACTAAACGAAGACTAAACCTTCCAGTTTATATTGTAAACATCTTTTCAATTCAGAATTTTAAGACACGTGAACTAGTAAATTACAACTCTTCATCTACCTGTTATATTATTTAAATAAATTACAATAATCATTAATTTAAAAATATTAAAAAATTTGGATCTTTCGATCGACAACTTGAATCTATTGACCTTTTAATGACTTCACCAAATGTAAAAGCGTCACAGGAAATGCCGTTATGAAACTATTTGAGAGCACACAAAAAATTTGGATCATTCGATCGACAACTTGAATTTATTGACCTTTTAATGACTTCACCAAATGTAAAAGCGTCACAGGAAATGCCGTTATGAAACTATTTGAGAGCACACCCGCTTTCTATATTTATTCATATTGATTAATATACACTAGAATTTGTTCTTCATTGTCCGCCCCTTAGAGTTTGGAAGAATGAACACAAGTACGAGTTTATTACTACAAGTATAGTGTAATTAGGAATAAAGTTTTTAATAACTATAAGTAATAAACATTGCTAACAACAGCTTTAGTAAAAATAATGATAATATCAAAGCAAAACTCTTTTCTTTCATTCACAACATTCTTTCATTATATAAATAGTCATCCAGTTTTTCTTTATTTTGTGTTGCATTGTAATTATCCTTCATCCTTTCATTCAAACAAAAAATATTTCTTTAGTTAGATCTTAATAACTTATTCAGAGAATTTTTATTAGTTGATGTCTACTGTCGATAACAGTTATTGCAGTCAATTAATATGGTTAATAATTGTATTTTCCGTTGAAAGGGAAATCAAAGAAATACGTACACTTAGATTATAATTCTAACTTGTTATTAGTAATCTTGGATCTGGGATATTTTAATTGCTTAACTTCAGGTGAATCCAATGGGTTTTAAAATTAATTAGAACAGAAAAAATATGAAATGCAACCGATTTTAAAAACAAACGCAAAGATACTTGACAAGGCTAAGCTATGTCGAAGTGAGCAAATTAAACTTTATGATTCAAAAGCAAGTTTTTGAAAGCTTTAAACAATACAGACTAGTGGTACCAAATGCTTACTTCCAGGGGTTCGGAACGAAATAAAATTGATATATTTTCGGAATGATATTTTTTCAGGAAATAAAAAAAATTAGGTACTTCTATTTAAGATATCGTTCCGAAACCTTGTTCGAATTAAATGTTTATAAAGTTATTTTTGGAACATTTATCACAAAAACTAAGGTTCCGGTAAAAAAAAGTTCCTTACGCCTTTACAATTTTTCGAAAACCAAAAAATTTAATATCCTTGTTTCTGGGATCCAGTAGCCGGTAGATATACTTTAAAAAAGGTAATCACACATTTTTTAGTAGAACTTAAGTACATCAAGAAATATTAAAAAAGTTAAACCAGCCCCAACAAATGGCTCTCAAAAATATAAGTTGGTGACTTTTCCAAATGTTTTTCACCTTTTTAGTGCTTCCTACAGAATCGCGTGTTTCTGATCTGATCGGCCCGCCTTTTTTTTTTATTTTGAAGAGAACAATATGTTAAATAACGATTCAATTTTGCTTCAATATCGTTTTGTTCCGGACGCCTGCACACTATTTATATAAAAAGTTCGTATATTTCTGTTGTATTATAAAATTGAACTTCATCAAAATTTCTAAATCAACATATATGGATACCAATTTGCTGTAACTATAGTGGTAAGGTCTGATGACTTCATTTTTGAATAAAATAATCCAAAAAAAAAACTAGGTACTTTAAATAAAAGGCGAGGATTATACAAGCAAAATGATTAGGAAATATTACATCATCCTACAACACAAGACCCACAAGATTTGTGGTACCTAAAATATACATATGCACCTACATTTTTACAAATTTTTTTTTGGATTGAAAGATATGGTATACCTATGTACAAAGCAAAAAGGTAGATACCGTATTAAACTCGGATGTTGGGGAATACAATATTTAGGGATCCTTATTATACTTACTATGCATCACATCATCATCATCATCATCATCTCAATTTGAATATAGGAATTAAAAATTATGTTGCTGAGAGATTTCTGATTTGGTTGTTTTTTTTAAATTTAGGTGGTTTTTCATTTTTACATCGTTTTTCCTCTTTTTTTTTTTTTGGCCTTTGGGATTTATTAAATTTGACTTTTGGGTTTCAATTAGGTGTAATTTGTTAAAGAAAAATATTTTAATATAATTAAAATTAAAATGTATACAATGAGAAAGAAAGAGAGAGCGAAAAACAATGTTGTTACTGAATTTTTAAAATGAAACAATTAAGAAAAAATGTTGCAAACAATAATTATTGTTGTTGTTGTTGTTGTTTTTTTTTGTTTAATTTTTTACAAGTGAGAAAAACTCCCAGATGCCATGTCTTTTTTTTTTTTTTTGCTTCTCTGTTGCTATAAAATTTTTATTAAGTGGTGAATTTTTTTTTTTATTTTTTGTTGAGTTTTTTTTTTGTTTGTATTTTTGGTGTTGCAGAGGTTTGTTGGGGTTTTTAATTTCTTTTGTATTTTAGGTGGCTTTTTGTAACTAAATATTTTAATTAATTTTTTTTACTGAAAAATTTGTTTTGATTTTTTTTTTGTTTTTTTTTCATAAAATGAAACAACAGAGATTTAATTAAAATGTTTATATTAAAAAAAAAAAATTAATTGTATTTTTTATTTAATTTTGAACTTATTTATTTACATAATTTTTACAGAATTTGTATGATTTCAAAAATATTTGATGTAGGTCCGAGATATAGAAATTAATTTATAAAATTGCATATACATTAGGTTGATTTTGATTCTATTTTTAGAAATGCAAAAATTTATGAATGGTAGTGATGGATTTATAGCTGCATAATCTTTTGAAATTGGAAAATGAGTTATGAGTTAGGGATTGATTGGCTATGAAGAATATTTTTTTACAAGGATCATGGAAAACATCGAAAGCCAATAATTGACAACGTATTTGACACTGTGTCTCTAACACATTAAAACCTTTCCCCTTTTAAAATTATATTTAAAGATGGGGACCTCGATAAAAATGTACAGTTGGATTTTGAGGATGGAAATTGGGAAAAGAATCTTTAGGAATTAGATAAAGGATCACGTAGGATAAATGGAAAAATTTGGGGGGTAGTATACTAATGTTCTTCATAAACTGAATTAAGTCGTACACATACAAATTTCCAATTTTAGGGAAAACATGGGACGGAATATGATTCCATAATCTCGAGGAAGTGAGAAATTCAAGTCTGTAGATTTACCACAAGTTCAGAGAAATAGGTAAAACAATAATCGAATTTATTTCTAAAAGATTTTTATATCCTGCTGCTGCTTCGGTGAAAAATAAATGAAAAAGAAACCTTTAATAGTTTCTCCCATGCCAGTTGTGCTAGTTAGGACCAGAGAAACAACGCAAGGAAGTAATGAAGTCAATTATCTAAGCGAAAGCATTCAGACAAAAAAGAATCAAAAATAAAACTTAAGTATAATAGTTTTAATAGGTAAGATTTTTGGTCATGTAAGTGGTATAAATATGCTACACACCTGGAGTCACAGTCATAAACCAGCCACTTCACCCAAACAACTAATGCTACAATTTTAAAATTAATTATTTTCACTAACCCATTAATTATTTTCACTAACCCATTGATAACGTGATACAGGTGACAAATTTGACAAAATTATTGATGCAGTTGTCTGACATTTTTTTTTTTATAGAAAACCTTTAATTTCACTTAGGTACCTTTAATTATTTTGTAGGTTTTACAACTTTCCATCAGTAGATTATAATTGTCAGACAATTTTTATGAAAAATGGTGCTAATCACTAACATGGTGCTGAAAACTTTTCAACTGAAATACAGGGCGTTAATCAAATTTTTATCAATTTTATTGACAACTACTTTTAACAAATTTGGCATCGACTGGTATATGAGCCAACTCATTAAAATATCATAAATAACTTCCATTAAAAATTAAAAAAAACAAAAACACTCAAAAAAATTTAATATATTAAATTATATCCACACAATTTACAGTTAGAAATATAAAAATTAAATCTTTAAATCTAAATCAAATATAACAGCTAGAAAATGTGTCAAATTAAATGTTAAAAAAAAAAAACACAATTTTATTCAATTTATTATACGGTAATTAAATTTGTTTTTTTTTGGTTTTTACTTCATAACAGTAAATTTAATGTTATAACATGTCCGCCTGGCATATTAAAATAAACATTTTGATTTTTTTTTTCTTTTACACAATTTTCTGTTTAAGATATCAAAAGAAAAATGAAAGAAAGAGACGGAAACAAATAGAAAGTAAAGCAAAAAAAAAAATCAACCTTGACATAAATTTTCTCAAATCATCATTTTTATTTTTGATTTTATATTTTGTTTTTTTTTTTTTTAATATTTTTTGTCTCTTTTTGTTTTTACATTACAAAAACAAAAACAATTTAAGCTGTCAACTGTTTTTTTCATACATTTTTGTAAATATTTTTATTACCTTTTAAAAGGAAACTGTCAAGAGTTTATGGTTTTTCTATTTTAAAGTCACGTATATATTAATATTAAGTACATTATTATATTATTACAATTTTTATATATATAATATGTTACATCTATCTCTTTCTTTTACAAAAATAATTTTTTTTTAATTTTTAATGTTTTCTTATTTATTTATAAAAATTTTAGCACAAAAATAAATTGCTAAAAAATAAAAAAAAAATAAAAATTAAGTTAAAATGGCCAAAAATATTACACAAAATATATAAAAGATTTAAATATCCTTACAGATGTTTTTTTTATATTTTTTATTATTTATCTTATTGTCCTTTTTCTTTATTGTATATCTTTCCCTTTCTAATATATTATCTTTGCAATATTATATACAATAAAATTATTTGCTTCTCTTAAGTCTCCTATTAAATTTTTAAATTGAAGAACGGGACAAAGAGGGACATTATATAAGATTTCCTTTTGATATCATTTGCCTTTTTTGATTTTATTATATTTTTAAAAAAAATTATAAACGTTGGAGTATATATTATATAATATGTATACATGAATTTATAAATATATTACACATGGTTGTGTCAAATTTTAAGAACGTTATAAACTGAAATTGCTTTTAAAATGTTGCTAGTCTTTATTTTTATTGAATCCAATTGACCCAAAATATATATATATACATTATACATATATTATAATAATATTAAAAGAATATTAGAATGTAATATTGAAGAGTGTATGACATATATATTGGAACACTTTGAAGAAAAAGGGGCAGAAAATGAAAAGAAATTATCAATAAAAAATTAAAGCATTTAAGAATTCTTTATTACTTTATTACTCAAAAGTCCCAACAAACTGGTCAAAGTTTTCAAAGAAATTGAATTTATTTAAATTCATAGGTCTAATAAAATGTTGACTAAACATATTTTACTTTGTTGCTCTTTCTTTATTAACTCTTGCCATTAATTTTAGGTTTCTCTATGCTTTATTATAGTTTTTAGTTAATTGTTCATCGACTGTCCAGAAACTATCAGTATTCCCTTCGCTATTCTGTGGCTCAAAACTCTTATATTGATATTCAATTTGTAAAACCTATATTTTAAATTGTTGACCTTTTATCATATTATATTAATTTAATTGCTTCCAAATGTAAGTCAACCTATATTTTCGAGCATTGCAGACATCGAAAGTTACAAGCATTACATACACCATGAACTATGACATCAAATTTCAGCGAACCAAAAATTAAATTTTTTCGTAGGATCTGAGTATAAATATTTAACTTTCGGTATTTTATTAGAACGCTCGCATCTTTCCTGAGATTTACTCCGTTACATTTTCTTAATAGCGTTTTTGAGACACTCTGTACATCAACTTATAACATAAAATATTTAAACAATCCTCAATATAGTAAATCCATATTTCAATAAAAATGTTTTGTGTGGTTTTGATTGCAAAAAAAAAATGAATTATAAATTTTTTTTTTAATAAAACGAACCTCCGGATGAGATATTATGTTTCTTTTTAGACTCTTTACAGTTAGTATACACTTTTTAATATATATAAAATTTATGATTAAGAATATCTTGTTCTTAAACTGTTTATTGTCATCTTAAACATCACAATGTTCTTTAGTGCATTGTTTCTTCAAAATAAACAATTCTTATTCTGTTTTTTTTTTTCTAAATATAAACGTGAGCTTTACAATAATGTAATGGGCAACCGGAACAACAGTAGCAAATAAAATACAACCTTAGAGAATAATGTAGGCAAAGAGGAGTAAGATGAATATGAAGAAAAAGCCCATTAAAATAATGGCATATGAAGAAGATATTAAAAAAAAAAGAATAAGAGAAACAAAAAATCTTAATAGCCATATTATATATTTATATGCAATATAAGCCCAAATGTTTTGGCTATTCAAAAAATAAAACGATAAGAAATAATATATGCAAAAATATATAATACATATATAAAATAAACATCCCTACATCCTTCCATTCAATACATATATATGTATATATACATTTAAAAAAAAAAAAATTTTTATTATTTTGAAAAATCGGTAAACAAATCAATTCCATTTTAAAGAAAAATAAAATATTATATAATATATACATAATATATATTTTAATGGTTCCATTGGGGCTTTTATGGTTTTAAATGTCTTAAATCATTTTCCATTCTTTAGAGTAGGTCCTTTCATGTCCTTATTACTGTTTTTTTTTTCGTTTTATTTGTTTTGTTGTTGTAATTTTTATAATCAGAGAATATCTTTAAATGTCATCGAACGATTTAAGGAAGTTATTTATGATATATTAAGGATATAGGAATTCAGGGACCTGAGTTTTTTATTTCTAATAATTTCTTGTTTTTGTTGTTATGGCTTTTTTGAAAATTTTAAAATTGATATTTGGGGGAAAATTTTAGGTAATTTTGAAAATTGGAAAATTTTTTTTTTATTTATTTATTTTATTTAAAAAAAAAATAAAATTTGGATTTTGATTTAATGTAAGAAAGGAGCAAAGAAAATTTTTTATTTTTATAATTTATGTTATATTTTTGATTTTGTTTTTTTTTTTTTTGTGATTTAATTTTCTTGTCATATAAATTAATGAAATGTACATGACGGAATGAGAATAAAATATAAAATTTGAAATATGAATGAATAAAAAAGGAAAAGAGTTGGATATATATTGCTATAGAGAGAGATGGCAAAAAAAAAGGACGAAAATAAATCAATTTTTAATTTTTAAATTACAATATAAATGTTTTAATCGTGATATGAAATTTGAAATAAAGTGAAATGATTTTTTCTGAAATTTGTATTAAACTTCTTTAAGATGAAAATTTTTAAATATTTGGAGTTCGGAACTTAAAGAGTTAAAATTACGAGAGAATTGAATGGTAAGAAGTTGATCCTTTGTTAATATCTAGTATTATTTTAAATAATCAGTTTTTTAATTATGGGACGGTTTTAAACGAAAACTTTTGTGAACTAGATGCAAGGCATATTATTAAATAAATATTAGATAAATAATTATTACCAGACTGTGGGATTTTTCAACTGTCCTTGAAAAGACTCCATTCGTTTCAAATTTTAAGTTCTGCCTTGTTTAAAAACGAACCATTTCATTTTTCTGGGAAATTTTTTAACTAAGATAAATAGAAAATTTTTTTCTATATAAGTTCTTCAATCGTATATTGTTCAAGTTCTTTAATCGCACAGGCTGGGGGCAAATTACTTTTAGGTTCGTAGCAAAAACATATTTTGTTACTAAAGGCATATCTAGCTCTTCTACGGACTTCAGATAAAAAATAGTACAGTGTATGTACAGAAAAAAGTTGTTTATACAAAGGTTGGGTATGCAATTCCATAATCCTGAATTTCCCAAACCTAATTTATCAGAATTTGTATCCAAGGTCTTATCTTGAAAAAAGTTTTAAAGAGGCTTGATTTTATGGTTTGAAAATTGCACATTACTTAAAGAAACTTCAGATTATGTCAAGACCATGTCAATAGCTATCGATGCTTTCCACAGACCCATAGATAAATAATAAAAAAAAATTAATTATGCCTTGGACATTTTGACTCGTACAAATATTTTTTGAAGGTTAATTGAGCATTCTTGGAATTCCACATAAATAGTTAAAATGCAGCGAAACCATTTCAGGCAAGCATTTTATACTCCACCATTTTAAGTCTTTAAGTTTGCTATAATAAAATAATATTTATCAAGAATCTATGATTTGATTACAAATCCTACAAACCAAAAATAAGATCTTTCCAGTTTAAGATTTTTTTCAATCCATTATTTAAAATTTTTTAATTTGTTAGATTTTACAAACCAAAATTTATAATTTAATTAATTTAATTAATAAATTAAATTAATAAAAATAATATTAAACTAAACATTCTACTGAAGTAAGTTGATCAGAAATACCATTTTATAAATTAAAATAATTCTTCCGAAAAAAACAACCAATCGCTCATTGAACCCTTTAAACCTCTTATTTTTTTATGTTTATCTTTTATCTACCATTATAATAATTGATTATAAAAATATGAACCAATAATATTTTAATTTTTCCTTTTTTTTTTGAGGAAATCTTTAGATACTATACGTTCATCTTAATTTTACAAATATATACAACTCTATAGATATTATACATAAATTTTAGAATTAAATTAATTTAATAATTTTTCAAAGAATAATTATCAAGTCTTATGTTTTAAATCCCTTTATTTTTTGTTGAAGACAAATTTTTAGATTTAATTTTTTTTTTAAACATATTTCGGCAGCATATTTTACAACAGCCTATTTCGGATGGGCTACTTTAGCCTGCCTCATGATAATAAAATATAATATAAAAGGGGTCAAATTAAAAAAAAATCCTCTAAAACACTCTAAAATTCTTCTTAATCTACATAATCTTCTTTTTTTTGTTATGCCCGTTTTAAAGTATTTTCAAAGTGTATACTAAATATGCCATTACGTTTGTGACGCAGTAAAGTAGGGGAGTAGATAAAGATTCGAAGGTATCGATCGGATCAAAATCGAAAAGTAAATCGATCTTAATATTTATATTACGTTTGTCGGTCTACACGGCAACTCAAAAAATAAAGGAGCTATATGATTCTGAAATTTTAACAGATTTTATTCGAGAGTCGAAATCCCATTGAAATCCAGCCAGTTAGCTCAAAGGATTCCAGTAGCTGCCAAACATTTTTATGAATATTATGAATATTACTCTATATCTAATAAATCTGGGTGTCTGAAATTTGCCAAAAATTAGTTTAGTTTTTGGGCAAAGTTTGGGCAAGGCTTAGTTCGGGTAGTGCAGCGAGTCCGAGTAGTTGCCTGTATTGAAGCTTTTTTATACCCGTATGACTATATAGTCCAAGGGTATAATAAATTTGCCATTACGTTTGTGACGCAGAGAAGGAGGGGGGGTAGATATAGACTCAAGTGTATGGATCGGATCAGAATCGAAAAATAAATCGATTTAGCTATGTATGTCCGTCCGTCCGTCCGTCCGTCTGTCCGTTTGTCCGTCCGTCATCACGATAACTCAAAAAGTAAAGGAGCTAGGATTATGAAATTTTCACAAATTCGTTTTTATGCAAAAAACGGAATCGAGTTTTAAATTCAGCCATTTTGGTCCACGGGTTCGAGTACCTGCCATACAACTTCTAATTTTATATGAACATTACTCTATACCTATGGAAGCTGGGTGTCTGAAATTTTGCCAAAAATAGTTTAGTGTAATGGCCAAAGTTACTGCAAAATTTGGTTGGTCTACTGCAAAGGGTTCGAGTAGCTGCCATACAACTCCTTCTTTTATATGAGCATTACTCTACACCTAATAAAGCTGAATGTTTGATATTTTGCTAAAAGTAATTAACCGGATGATATAATGTATATGTTACGGTCATACGGGTATCCCAGAGTTGACACAGTCTACTCTACTACACTCTTCCTCGTTTTAATATAAGAGTAACTTTATATAATATATTTAAACTGAGCAACTGAAATATTGCCAAAATATATTGACTATGGATATACTTATAATAACTATAAGTACAGTTCAACCTTTGGCCATTATGGTGTAGCACGTTCAAATAGCTCCCATACAACTTTTATATATTCAATCTCTATAAGTATGTATTTCAAATATTGCCAAACATAATTAGTCGGAGGTATAATGTATGTATTACATTCATGCGGGAATCCTATAATTGACAGAGGCTACTCTCCTTGTTTTTATTTTTAGAAAGTATTCTATAAATTTACTTTAATTCCAACATTTTAATTATTCGGTCATCATAATCATCAGTAATAGAGAAGTCGGATCCCTTTTTGCTGGTGCTGTTGAAAATAAAATGTCGAGTTGAATTGTGAAAAAAAATACCAGTATAAAAACATTTTTAATGTTAACCAATAATGAATGATTACTAGTGATCCATCATTTCAATCATTCTTATATTGTTTAAATAAATATTTATATATATATATATATATATATATATTTCTTGTTACTTAAATAAAGTCTATCATGTTGTCTCTTTTTTCTTTTTTTTCTAAAAACATTATTATAAATTTTTATTTGAAAACCGATGATGATTGATGTGCCCATAGATTTCATTTCATTAAAAAAAAGTAAAGAAAGAGAAAGAATATAAAAATAAAAGTGAAAGTAAAAATGAATTTACAGTTAGTTTAGATTTTTGTCTTTTTATTGTTGTTGTTTTTTTTTTTTTTAATGAAATAGAAAGTGATGATGAGATGAGTTATTATGATGAAAGATATATAATTTAATATTTTATTACTTTATTTAAAGATAATATTATTAATATCTATAGATTGAAAGGTCATTATAAATTTTTATTATTAGGAATTAGGAAGAGAATTTACAATAATTTTTTGTTTTTTTTTTTTTTGTAATTTTCTAAGAACTACTTTTTGTTTTGGGTAAAGTTATAACGAATGTAGGTCAATTTTGGTGTCTTGAAAGAATGATGAAAGAAAAAAGGTCAAATCCTTCTTCCAAAATTTTGTTTTTTCAATTTGGAAAAAAAAGTCTGAGTCATAAATAAGACCATTTAAAAGATTAGCGGGAAAGATTGGGAATTTTTAAAATTACCTATAATCCAGATTTCAAATCAACTCTTAAATCCTTTATTTTTCTGGAAATCTTCAAACATTACCAGAAAGGTCCAAGTCCTTTAGTAGTGCAACACTTTTATCCGAGAAGAAAACTTCCCTCAAAGACGATTTCCTCACCGCGTTCCTAAGCAACGAGATAAATATCTAAATTACTTACGTAGTACAATACCTGGGACTGGGAAAGTTGTAGGAAAGAATATTAAGCATAAACTCTCTCAGGGAGTGAGTCAACAAAATTCAAAACTGCCTCTCCTCTCTGGAAGCCAAAATAACTCTACTGTATATAAACATAGCCGCTTCTGCTAAACGACGCTTATACTTTTATATGAAAATATAAATATTCTGCTAACAGTGTAAGTTCAGTGTAAACAACTGCACCTACGAAGTCGTCCGGAGCCTGACGTTTATTTCTAACAGGAAACTTTTCGAAATTTTCTGCAGCTTTAATTTTTCGAGTAGATCATCAAAAAAGAAATTATTTTATTTGGAAAACGTACAAGTCACAAATTCGGCCTTATTACTTGTGACACTATTTCACATTACACTTTACTTACCATAATAATTAAGTGAATAATAATAAAAAATCCGGGACGTTGAGATTGAGGAATTCGAAAATTTTTCTAACTGATTATTTTTATGCAAAACAAAAATATTTTTATTAAAAAAATTTTCAATAGGGTGATAAGATAAAGATACAAAATTAATTTTTTTTCCATTGGTGACATGGTTAATATAAAATTTAACTTTATGTTATATATTTTGATAAATTACAATTTTTTTTTTATTCTGTTTTTATTATGATTTAATTTTCAAAATTATAAAAAAAAAAAAAATATTGATTGATATGAGAACTGTTTTACAGGATATACTTTTTAGCCTTTGATAAAGGTTAATCCTTTGTGGTTTATTGGGGAACGTTGGGACTCAATATTTTAGAAGTAAAAAAAAAAAATTTAAATTTTAAATGAAAATTGACACATTTAAAACGAACATATTTTTAAAATTTAATGAACTTGCTGGTAAATAATTATTTTAATAACAATTTTGAATATTTAAATTTAGTACAGTAGCTGCAAAACAAAATTTAAAGCAATTTTTAATGAAAGGATTTTAGTTTAAACAAAGATTTGCCTAAAATAAAAGAAAACGGGGACTCTTACAATGAGTGAACATCCTCTTTTAAATAATTACTTTCCTTCCCTTGGAGAGAAAAGAGCTTCTACAAAGCCTCTGTATACCTCTTTTTATTTTGTGCTGGCGACTTCATTTGCTTCCACGTTTTTTTTTGCTCTTTCGATTTCTTTTATTTTTTTCTCAATGTTTTAAGCGCTTGCTCTTTCTTTTCCCTTGGGGACTCAAATTGAAGGTTGCCTTGGCGACTAAATTATTTTTTTTTAGCGCGTTACTAATCCATTTAAACTTTCTCTTCTAAATTGATAACTATAGTTCTACGGGTTTATTTTCGTCATTTCCACAAATCTTGTATTGAAATTCTCCGTGAATATTCTACATATGATGAGCATGACATCTGTTCAGGAATACCAATGTTTTGAACTAAAATTTCCTGTAACCAAATATTTTTGGTGACCAACGCTGCCTTAAATCTATGCCGATTTGACGCTTGCTTCGAAAATCCCAAGTTTTGTAGTTCTGTTAATTTGGGATTATCACCATATCTTCCATAGCTTTTCAACTGACCCTTTTGTTTTCTTGATTTTATCTTCAGCATCTTCTAACGCTCCGACCCAGTTGTAATTATGCATCCCAGAAAGTTGTAATTTGGAACATGTTCTAGCAGTAAATAATTTACATTAATCGGTGTGGTTTGTATAATATTCATTCTCATTGTCTTAGTTTCCCTCAAAATCAATTTAAGCCCGATATCTGCAGCATATTTAGCCATCCTGTCAATTTTAGTCTGCACATCTCTGTGTGGATGGACTAAGAAATATATGTCGTTGGTATGGTTTAGACCATCTAATATATTAATGATGAGGTACCAGTTTATATCACTATTAGTCCTATTTGTTTTTTTCATGATTTTATCCAGTACTACATGGAACAACAGCGATGACAGAAGAGCCTTGTTTCAGTACTTTTAATAATGTGATTATGAATAAACTCAGATTTAAATAATTATAAATAACTTATAAAAATTAATCTTATTTTTCAATTTTTTACTAATAACTTATAGCTTTGTGTTCAGACTATTCACCTTAAAGAGAGTGCAAAGAATTTCAATCCACTAAATTTAAAATCAGAATTTTGCTTTTAAATAAATTTTTGCATATTGCTTTAATAAAAGTATTTTAACGCTTACTTAAAATATCATTGAAGTAGAAAAATTAAGGGGTGGTCAAACTTAAACTGTGCACCCTTTAACATTTTTCTAAAAAAAAAAAAAAACCTTAACAAACATTTTATTTTGCTTAAAATTCCACGCTCTTGTGTATCTTGTGCTTCTGAATTATTACAATACAAC
Organism: Dolichopus griseipennis; assembly: GCA_963082915.1. NCBI lineage: Eukaryota > Metazoa > Arthropoda > Insecta > Diptera > Dolichopodidae > Dolichopus > Dolichopus griseipennis. The sequence continues at coordinate 83,113,381 of OY720443.1, forward strand.
TATCTGATAGATATTTAAAATATTTTTTTTTTTTAAATTCACCAGACTGAAGTCAAATCAATGCCCCATACAAATATTTCTACTTTTGTTTGTTTTTCTCTTGATTGTTATTAAAGTTATAAAAGCGTATAACTGTAAATCTAAATTACAATACCATGAAAGATAGATTACATTTAAATTCGAATTCGATTTTAGTTAAAAAATAATAAGAAAAAAAATCCGCTCAAATTCCAAGAAGAGTTTTTTTTGTACTTGTATTCGTTGTTTTTTTTTTTCTTGTAAAATTTTACAAAGTATTTAACAATTAAATTTGACATGATCTTGTTCTTTGGTTTGGTTTTTTTTTTTTGTTTTCAACCCTAATTTTGCAACAAACTTCAAAATTTATTTACTGTTATAATTTAAAATGCAAACAAACCAACATACGTATAGGTAAATTTTAACCATGTCATATGATTAAAATCTGTTATTTGTGTTTGTAACAAAAGAAATATCCTGAAGGTATGTATATGGTTTACGAGCATATCCTTGTTCTGACATTCTTCTTATTATTACATTTATTACTATTGTTGTTATTATTTTTATTATCCATTTTTCTTGTAAAAGTTGTCAAACAAAAATAAAAATTACGCGAAAAAATGTTTAAAATATTTTTGTTGAGCAAATTAACCAACGTATTAAAAAAATTTGAGCCGATTTTTAGCGCAATCTATGTAACGGTAGTTTGGTTGTACAATAATTCATTTTTTTAATCGCTTATCCAACTCTAAAACAGCGGCTTGGAGTTAACATTTATATTTATTCGACTGGATCAACGTAATACTGAACCTTAAGTGAAATTCTGCTTTTAAAGCTTTTGGAATTGAAACTAAAGGTTAGAATCTAAAGAACTAAACTTCCATAAAGAAGCGAGGGTTTTAACAGATTTATCTAGCTTCTAATTATAATGATAGATATGTTGCATAGCTTGAAGTGCCTAAGAACTCGAAGTGGAAACTTATTTAGTTATATAGTATTTTTCAATAATTGAAACATAAGCTTGGAATCTTTTAAAACACCTTCCTTGAAATAGGGGAAATGACAGGCTCTCTATGCTAATTAGAATGGAAAAAGTGTTGCATACTTTTAGGTGCTTAAGATTTAATTTTAAAAATTATTTAATTATCTACTATCACTCATCTTTGGGCTTCTTCATCTAGACATCTTCTAAAACTGTAGGCTGGTAAGATGAGAGCATTAAATCAAGCGGTGAAAATAATTCTTCAAGACCCGCTTCAAGTTTTCTCTTATCTCCCCCGGCTTCCTTATCAAAACCTCTCAAATTTATAAAAAAAATTAAAACCGAAGCGATATAAACGAAAGCGACTTAAATATAATTTAATTCCCCACTGATTTCCTTCAAAACTTAAAAACAGTGAAATATTATAATATGTAGTTGGTTAGTCAGTCTTGCGTTAAAACTTTAAACATTTTTAAAAAAAACTCAATTAAAAGGTAATTTAAGAGTTAGAAAACATATTTTTAATTTTTTAAAACGTACAGGCGACATTTTATTTAAAAAAAAAAAATGTTTTAGTTAAAGAAAACAACTTCCTTTCTAAAAAAAAAACAAAAAAACCAACAAACAACAAACATGAAAGCGTGGAAATAAAAAAAAAATAAAAAACATTTTTAAAAAACCGCACATAGAGTCACGTTGTTTTTTATTTTACAGTTATTTACAACTTTAAAGAAAAAAAAAAAAAAAAAAACAATAAACAAACAAATGAAATAAAAACAAAAAACGATTTCATAAAAAAAATCACGACCCCTTCAATATTGTCACAAATGATTGTTGCAATAAACAATTCCAAAACTCCAAATGAAAAGTATAATTTCAAAATTAAACAAAAGAATTTTTTTTCAAATAACAGTAAATATAACGGTAACGTGTATAAGAACACAAAACAAAAATAAACCAAAACCAAAAAAAAAAAATAACTGTTAATTTAACCGTTAAGATCTGATATTAAAAAGAGTAAAATAGCATAACCAACCATTTGAATACCAAACTGTGTAGTAGGTATATGTCTTCAATTAAATTTCCTGAAGGGTTGATTTTAAAATTTGTTGTTTTTGTAAAAGGTAAAAGAAAAAGTGAAGGTAGACTTTCAAGAACCCTTTCATAAAGTACTAGTAAACTAATATTGAATTCTTTATAGATTTTCCAAAATAAGATAATAATACAAGTTTAAATTGAACATAAGTTTTTGTTATTAGATATTTCAAGTAGGTAACATTTATTCTAAAAGTTAAGTATACATATATATAAGTATGTAAAAAATAAGTTATTAAATTTGTATCTTAAGGGGTTCTTATTTTTAATTATTTTATTTGTAATACTCATATCAAGATTTGAACAAAAGACTCTTTTAAAAATCTACTTGCCTCACCCTGTACAAAATAAAATTTATTGTATCAATTTAATGTCAGAATCATACGAATATTGCACATACGATAGTGGTAAGAATTCTTTTGTTTAATTGCGAATATACAGAATTCGAATATCTTAAGATATTTTTAGATTCTCTAATTAAATGCAATAAATCCAAAAAAGAGTCCCCCAATCCCTTTAAAATAATAAAATAATTTACAATATTAAATTTTTAAAATAAACATGAATTTTTAAAATTACAATTTTTAAAACTATAAATTGCTATTTACACGCTTTATCTATATATATAAAGCGAAAGTTTGTTTATTTGTTTGTTTGTTTGTTTGTTTGTTTGTATGTAGCGAGTAGACTCCTAAACTGCCCAGCCGATTTTCATGAAAATTTGTATATAGGGATTTTGGGGTACGGAAAGAAATCGTGGCCCAAAAATTTTGCTCTAACGGACCGCCAAGTTGGGGCTGTGGTGCAAGTATTTAAACTTCTTTACATTGAGGCACTGTGGCTTTTTATAGATTTTTGCGTTACTTAACTCTAAATTAGAAACGATTTGACCGGCTGATCTCAAATTTTATATGTGTGAAGCAACAGGAAATGGAGTTGAGTCTGTTAACAATCGGTCCTACGTTTGGTCAAAAAAAATTTTTTGGAAGTAAATTACGTCAAATTTTGGAAAGTAGTTTGTACTGCTTTGAATTACAGAAAGTTTCAAAAAGTACTAGAATATAATCCTAGAAAAATCGTTTTAAAAAGAGTACTTTCATACATTTTAAAATTTACATGTGTAAACCGTGTGTAACTTTTTGCAGTAACATCAACTTCAATTAAACCTCCATTGAGAGGCGCAGCAACGCGCACCGGGTATTAGCTAGTTAATAATAAAAATATTCAAATAAGAGGCTATAAAATGTAGTTACAAAATGCTTCAGGCACACTAAAAAATTTAATTTATTGTTTAATTTTGTTTTTAAAAATTACTATAACTATACCTTTATTACATTTTAACCTTCATCTCTTACCTTTAATAGGTGTACTACTTAACTGGAAAATATTTATCACCTTTTATTATAATATTTTTCTATTTTGCTTAAAAAAACCGCGACTTTACTATGATTATTTTTAACACTTCTTTGTTTTGCAAAATTTAACGTTATTCAAATTAAAAAACAAACCGTTATGAAAAAAAAAGAAACAATAAAAAAAAAATTATGAAAAAGCCACCGGAAGAGCATAAATTTTGAATAACGGTAAATCCTTTTGAGTGTTCTAGACTGTTAATGTTACCTGATTATTGTTTTGTATTTTAATTTTTTTTTTTTTCGTTAATATTTAAAAAGATTTTCTAAAATAACGGAGCGCAAATAATAAAATTTTTTTTTCAAAACTAAGTTTTGCATTTCCTAATAATGAAAATTATAATACTGAATATAAAATTTCAGGTAAATTTTTCAAAAATGGGCACTTGCCAAAGGTATACCTACCTACTGAAAAAAAAAAATATAATTTTATATTTTCTGCAGTTATGCCAATTTAACTTTAATGCATTTTCCTTCAGAAGAGAAAAGAAAATATGAATGCCTTTTATTATTTTGTGAACTTGAATTATGTGAATTTATTTTTAAAAGATATTTTTTTTTAAAAAATAGGGTTGCCAAATTTTATTAATTTTTTTGGAAACATAATGTTCACTTAAAAATGTAACTAAAATTAAAATTTCTCAGGTTTATGTAATTGTATTAAGATTCAAAATACGGTTGGGTGGCACAGAAGTTAGAGTGCCAAACTTCATGCGAAAGGCCCGGCTTCGGAAGTGAAAGTGAGAAATCCAGTGAAAGTGAAAAAACTTGTACCTTGGGTTCAAATTAATGGCTTAATCAATAATTAATTGCTACACATCTCTAATAAAAAATACAGTAGTATAACAATATAAACAAATGCAAAATATAAACAAATAATTTTATTGAATGATATAACTCACAAATATACATTACCATATAACTCCAATGTAAAATAATAAAATTTAAACAAAAATAGAGTTGTATCTATTGCAAATCTAAGACGTTTCTTCATGTTATAAGGCCTAGTAATATTTCATGATTAAATTGTATGTGGAATTCATTAAGATCAATTCTAATAATATGAATGTAATATGACCCCCTGTTCCAACATGTACCTATGTTATAGACCGGGTTATTAGCCTAACAGTTGAACAGTTAGCGCTTAAAAAAATATAGCTATACATGTGTAAAATTACTTATAGTAAGTATTTTCCAATACTAAGTTATATAAATAGATAGAAGTCAAATTTATTTTCAAAATTGGAAATTCTTACATAAAACACTTCTCTATTTTAGTTTAATTGTGTTAAGTGCTCAACAAAATAAATTAATTTAAATAGTGCGACCCAATGCTCGAAATTCGAGCTACAGCAACAATATTATAAATTATATTGCATATTTATTATCATAATAGTTGATTTTCGACTCCCTAGATGATGGGTTGATTTTTTTCTTAAGAAACTTCAGATATAGACAAGCTTAAGATATTAAAATAATTTAATTCTCCAACATATGCATTAGAACTGCAGATAACTTATTAAAATTTTTCCAATTAACCTTTTTTGTTTCATAAATATAATACGAAAAACAACACGGGAAGTTGAATTGACATATTGGAAACTTAGAACTCTATATTTTCCAAAAAAATAACATCTAATAAATATGTAAACTAACATCTAACAAATTTAGGGCTGGATAGCACAGCTAGAAAGCCGACCTTACATTCCATAGGCACCCGTTTGATTCTCAGTGTAAAAGTGAAAAAACTGTTATCTGGTATTTGAAATCGACTCAGCTACCATTTGCAATTGGGTTCTTCATAATGGCATAACCAATCATTTAATAAATATATATCTGTAACAAATATATATTAATTGTAAAAATGTATTAATTTAAAAATTATAAAAATATACAAAATATAAACAAATAATATAATAAATAATGTAACTCACAGATACAGAAATACTTTATAATCTAATAATAACATGACTGCAATATAAGTAAATAGAATAATTGTATTTAATGAAATATTACAACATGTTATAATGTTTAGTATTACCTCATATTTATTTTGTATATGAAATTCGATAAGATCAAATCTAACAATAAGAATAAAATATGACACCTTGTTCCAAAGTATATAGCATGTAATAGACAAGCTAATTAGCCTAATAGTTGAATAATTAGTACTCAAAAAATCAAAATACTATCCAAGGAATTCCTTTACGAATAAGTGTTTTATCTTCTTCATATCTTGTATCTGGCAACACTTTTTCTTATTGTATACCTAACTGCTGTAACATTTCCATTCATAGATGAAGGGTTTTGCAACGTAACAGCGTTCACACAAAAATATTTTGTCGTAATTTCAACCATTGTAAAAGAGTTGAATGTTTTTTCTCTTTTTCTATTTGTTATTTGTGTTTTTCTTTACAGTGTCCTTATATCGGTAAATCGCTTTTCATGCTATAACAATATTTTTCACTGCAGTTTATATTTTGTTTTTTAATTTGTTTTTTTTTTTATATTTTATTTACAAAATACACTGACTGTAAACTGACTGTGTACTGTGTACACTGTATACAGTGCGCTTTTGTTTTTCATAAAACACCTTTTTTAAATGACTTGAAATATTTCTAGGTTTATTTTAACTTTGTTTTCTTTTACTTAAAGTGTTTTTTTGTTTTGTTGTTTTTTTGTATTTAATAAAATATGTTTTATAAAAATTTAACAAAATTCAGTTGGTTGGAAAAATACTCCGACTTACAAAAAAAAAAACAAAAAACAAAATATCAAAAGAATAAAAGAAAATTATCGTGAAAATGTGAAAATATTTAAAAAAAAATAATAAAAAAAAACTTTTTAACAATTCAGTTGCCTGATTAAAAATTATTTTGTTTTTTAATTTTTTTTTTATTTTTTTTTTTTTTGGATTCTTATGCCGCTTCTTGTGAACATAATTCTTTAACAATATTTATAGAGAATGGGGACGAGTGCCATGTTGAATTTTCCATTTTAAACCATTCATTATACAACAAGGGTGAAAGTAATTAAAATGCAGTAACTTTTATATTATGTTTTTTTTTAAAATTAAAGATATTTTCGCGCCATTTTTAAAACAACAAAGAGATTTTTCAATGATTGTGAATTAAAAATTTTCATCTTAATGATATTCTACTGTTTAATGGATTTTGGTTTTGTGGATTGACTTTTGAAAATGTATAATTGTTATAAAATAGTTTGATAAAATTATTCTTTAAAATATACAATTATAATTCTTATAAATTTTAAAAAATTCTTCAAGATAACTAATTTTGCCATTAAAATAATTCTCCTTACCTTTTAGATGCGGTTTTTTTAAGTTGGAGAAAATTGACTTGAAGGAGAGGGAAATTTTTATTTTAGACTAATATTTTTTTCTTCAATATTTTGATAATGCAGAAATATTATTTGTAATATCATAAAAGATTTAAAATATTGTTATAAACGCAAAGGGAGTTGTTTAAGACCAGAAAAGGAATAATAAATGGTAAATTGTAATAATTTCCTTGATAAGTAAATGCCTCTTAAGGTTATTAAAAGATAAATATTACTTTTAAGTTATCAAAAATTTATATATTATGAGAAGTTAGCTTTTTCAGTAATATCCAGTAAATTTTCAGTTATTATCAGTAACTTTTCAGTAAATTTTTTTTGAGAATTTATTACAATATTTTAATATTATTTAAATAATTAATTTAGAAAAGTTTAATTTTTAAGCAATTTCCAGTAACTTTTCATTTTTTATCAGTATCTTTCCAGTCATTTTTCAGTTATTATTGATTTTATTATTTCATTGATTAATTTAGAAATATTATATTTTTAAGTAATTTCCAGTAACTTTTAGTTTTTTATTAGTATCTTTCCAGTAATTTTTCAGTTATTATCAGTATTTTTCCAGTAAATTTTTAGTGAGAATTTATTAAAATAAATTGATATTATTTCATTGATTAATTTAGAAAAGTTTAATTTTTAAGCAATTTCCAGTAACTTTTCATTTTTCATCAGTACCTTTCCAGTAATTTTTCAGTTATTATCAGTATTTTTTTTTTTCAGCAAGAAAAAAATTACATGATATGATATAGAGAAATTTTGGCAGTATTTTCTGATCTTCTAATTTATACCTCATAATTGACAGTATACCAATATCTTTTAGTGAAAACATTCATTTATAATATTCTTTTCTTTTGTAATGAGGTGGAATGTCTTGACTTTTAACATAAGTCTTTACAAAATATTTTAACTTCTTTTAAAGAAAATTGATAAGATTTTTGATTTAAAAGTTTAAAAGAATAGATAAGAGACTGGGGCGTTCTTTTAAAGCTAAGAAGATAAAAAATATCACAGAGAAGAACTCGAAGGAAACAAAACAGAAGAACACTCATACACGAATATTTTGTTTTAACTTTCTATAGGCTGATTCATTGTTTCTGTTGACTTTTAATTTCATTTCTAAGTTCTACGCTTTGCTATTTTGTCTTTACAAAATTATAAAATTTTTTTATCTTATTAGAAAATTTTTTAATTACTTCACGTTTCTATCAATAAAAAAGAAAGAAACAAAAATTAACAGTTTTGTTGAATAAAAAACGTTTAAAAAGACCAAGAATGAGTCAAGGTAGAAACGGATATTGAAAATACCAGTTATTGTAATTTATTTTCGCGCGTTTTATTATTCCTATTTTGTTGTTCTGAATGTTGGTGCGGTTAATAGATAAGAGAGCGTTAATTACCGAAGGAGACGATATTAAAATTTTAATAACCTTAGGTTGCAAAAAAAAAAGAATATTCAAAAATAATAAAAGACGGCTTGGAGGTGTACGCTTTATATTTTGTAATTCATGTAAAATTATAGATAATAATTTTTTATGAATGTAATAATGACTTCTTGTTTTAACAATAAATTTCACTTTCTTTCAATATCATTTTATTATATTTTTGCACAACTAATAATTGTAATTTTTGTGATTCTTATTGTGTTTTTTTAATGCTAATAAAATTTAATGACAATTTTTATTTCTTTTGTGTGGGTAATAATTATTTGCTACGAAAATTTAGTTAAACTTTAAAATTTAAAATTGAGGAACTTTCAATAATCTCTTAAAGAATTTAAATGTTGCGGATTATCTTATGGTAATTTTAAATAAATTTTTTTCCAATTTTATACCTGTCAAGCCTACAAAACATTGCTAAGACGATTGGCTCAAAACTCAATTGCTAATACCAAAATTTTTATGTAAATTTAAAATAGAAACTGATACATCAGTAATTTCCAGTAATTTACTAGTTATTCTCAGTAATTTTTTAGTACTCTTTTTTAATTTAGATAATTTCGAATTGTATTTAATATTGTTTTTCTTGATCAATACCCCATTAATTTTTTAAATGATAATACTTAAAATGTTGCATAACTTTACAATGGAACACTAATGCATCAGTAATTTTGCAGTAATTTACCAGTTTTTCTTAGTAAATTTTCAGTATTTTTTTTTTTATTAACAATGCTTTTATACTGCATTTAGAATTTGGATAATGTCTCACATGTTTTTCAATTCTATCATTTGACCTGTATTTAAAAATAAACTAAATATTCTACATGTTTCAGAATTCGATCATTGAAGCTCTTGCCTCAAGAAAATAAAGTTAAACTGTAAAAGAATTATATATTATCTATAGAATTAAAAATTTTTAGATTAATTTAAATTCCAAATATTTATCCATACCCATAATTAATAAATCAATTATATTTTCTTATCAATTTAGGAAAAAATCGTCTTTATCCTCAATATTCATTAAGTGGATCTGAACCAGATGATAATGTTGCTAACAATATGTTAAGTAATTATCATTATAATAATAGTTTAAAATCACAACAACAACAGCAACAAATATTAGGTCCAACACAACAACAACAACAACAACAACATCATTCATTGGGACATAATCAACATGCTCAACATAATTTATTAGGTTCAGTTGGACAACAAAATTCAAATACAACTGGACGTAATATATATAATAATCCATATACACCAACACATCAATCTGCATCTTCACATCCATCTGCAGCTGTAATATTAAGTGGTAAATCATCATCAAGAAATTCTGATAATTTATCATCAGAGGATGCAACATTAACTGATACAGAAACAGCTTTAGCCAGGGATAATACATTACTTGTTCATAACGGTAAGTGAAAATTCAACTCCATTGATTAATTTCAATAAATTCATATATATATATATATATTATTTATATTATTAAAACTTTGTAAAAAATATGCAATAAATAATTTCAAACACAAAATGTAAATTAAGTACACTTTTAAAAACAATGAAATAAAATTAAATTACAAAAAATAAAAAATTACAGTTGAAAGTTAAAAAATCTTCCCAAATAATCATCAATCCCAGCCTTAAAATTATTTTGATTTTTAATAACTTTAAAACTTCCGTTATTTCATACAGTTTTAGTTGAAAATTTCGAACTACATTTTTGTTCTGATTCCACTGAAGAACTTTTAAACACCACCAAACGCAGTGAATGAACAATTTTGCTTATTGGTGCAAGAATTGCATCAAACAATTCTATCAATGGTTCCAATAAATCTTTTATTGATAATAGCATATTATAAATTAAAATTAACGGTGGTTGTATAAATCCGTTAAAACAAACAGTTAATAACGGTTTTAAGAAATAATCAGCAGTTATTTGAAGAACACCCACAAGCAAGGATCTTATCATAGTGAATAGTAGAAACCGATAAGCTTGTAAAAAAAAAGATATAAAAAATGTGACACCAATTTGAAGACTTCCGAAAATCTCGGCCCAAAATCTTGTTGCATAATATGAAGTTTGATGTGCTACTAAACCCGAAATAGCACTAGGATTATAATCAGTTGCTTGCAAATATTTAGCACTACCATGATCAAACCGGTATATATCAAAACGATCCTCCAATGTCATTGGCATAAATTTTTTACCGCTTTCACTTTTTTTTGAATGAGAACTTGTTGAATCCGATTTCGGAACAGCATCACTCGGATTATTTGTGGCATTTTTTTTTCTAAAGGTTTTCATGAAACGATTCATAAACGTTTCATTGGTATTTGCTTCCGTAGTTGGTGGTGCTGGTGGTACTTTTGTTACTGCTGGTGGTGGTGGCTTTGGTGGTTCTGGCGGTTGCATTGTATTCGATTTATGTAAATCATCATCAATTATAATTGTGGTTGATCTCGGTTGATTCATTGATTGATTTTCATATCTATGTAAATCTTGTTCATGCGGTACAGGTTTATAGAGGGGATGACGGTGGGATGACATTATATAACGTCCTTTGCCGGGTGAAATCTCAGTTAAATATATATTCGATTTTTGTATTATATCATCTTGATTTCCTCTAAACTTTGTTGTAGATGAATTATGACTAATATCCTGTTCTGATTTAAGTTTAGGTTTCTTTTTGCAATTATTATTATTCTCAGATTTTGAATGTAATTTAAATTCAATTGTCATTGGTGATTTACCATCATCCCGAGACTGTTTCATTTTATACAAACCAATATAACTACGTTGTGAGTTCTGGGATGATTGTAAATTAGATGAATCTTCCGACATTTGTGAATTATTATCATTCTGTGATTTAATTGATGTTGTACTACGTTGTTCAACTGTTTCCATAATTTCTGTAAACAAAGTCTGTGATTGATGATATTCAGAATTACGTGAAAATTGTTGGAGTTGTTTATTAAAATTTTGTAATGAAAATTCTGAATCTGGTGGATAATTTTCAGAAAATATATGTCCTCTGGTTAATGTACCACGATTACATCTTTCGTCACTGTCTGACATTTTTTAAATAGTGATAAGTTCTTATTACTTAAAGGTATTTATAAATATTTATAGAAAAGAAAAATTAATTATTTTTTATTTATTATAAACAATAAATAAAATTTTTATGAAAATTTATTTTGATATTTTTAGAACAAATATGACAGACAATTAATTCGAAGTTTGCATTTGTATTATGGCTATTCGATATAGATATTCGAAATTATTGAAGAGTTCTGAAAGAAGAAATGAAAACTGTTCCTATTTCTAGATTATAGATTTGAGTATCGTTTTAGATTGGTTTTTCGATATTCAGACTTCAGAGTGCTTTTTGCGGTCCATTTGGAAATGAAACGGAAGGTACTCTTTTGTTGTTTGAATTGGTGAATAAAGAAAGTTTTGCGTTTCACATTTGGCATTTAGGGGCATTTTAAAGAATTACTTAAAAAACTTAAAACAGATATCTGAAGTCATATTATTTGAAAAATAAAATGGAAACTGCAAAACAAAATTTATTTAAATTTTTGACATTTTTCAACCAAGAACATTAAATTAATATAAAAACCATAATTACATCATTTTCAATAAAGTTTCTAACTCTAAATATTCATTTTCTGGTAATATATATGATAAAGATGAATCCATAAATTCCATAATAATCTCCATTACTTATCTCCGTACCTTGAATCACTTTTTGACTTTTTAATATTTTTAATTAATTTGTTATGACATTTTAAAAAAATTGACAAAACTGTCAAACGTATACATAGAAAAAAAAGAGTAGTCTGAGAAAAAGTCTTGATTTATTCCACAAAAAAAAAATTTACCATTATTAAGACGAGCTAGATATAGTGTCAAGGGTACGTATAAGAACAGCATAAAAAAAGCGATCGCACAGAGTGTGTCTGTCCGTCCGTCTGTCAACATGATAAATCAAAAACTAAAGGAGCCAGGTTTTCGAAACCTAGACAAAGTAATTGTTAGGCAATTTGTAGGTTTCCTATTGTTTTAAGTTAAAATCGGACAAAGGCTTCGGGTAGCTGGTAAAAAATTTTTTGAACTGATATGAATATCTTCAAAACTAATAACTAAATAGAAAACGAGGAAGAGTGTGGTAGAGTAGACTGTGTCAACTCTGAGATACCCGTATGACCGTTTTATAAACATTATATCATTTATAAACATTAATTACTTTTGACAAAATTTCAAACATAAAGCTTTATTAGGTGTAGTGTAATGTTCATATAAAAGAAGGAGTTGTATGGCAGCTACTTGAACCCTCTGCAGTAGACTAACCAAATTTTGCAGTAACTTTGGCCATTACACTAAACTATTTTTGGCAAAATTTCAGACACCCAGCATTAACAGGTATAGAGTAATGCTCATATAAAACAGGAAGTTGTATGGCAGCTACTCGAACCCACTGCAGTAGACCAACCAAATTTTGCAGAAACTTTGGCCATAAAACTAAACTACTTTTGCCAAAATTTCAGACACGTAACTGTAATAGGTTCAGAGAAATACTCATATAAAAAAAGAAGTTGTATGGCAGCCCCCCGAACCCATGAACCAAAATGGCTGGATTTAAATAGCGATGACGGCTATTGCAAAAAAACGAATTTGCGAAAATTTCAAGATCCTAGCTCCTTTAGTTTTTGAGTTATCGTGCGGACGGACGGACAGACGGACAGACGGACAGACGGACAGACGGACAGACGGACGGACGGACGGACATACATAGCTAAATCGATTTTTTTTTCGATTCTGATCCGATCCATACACTTGAGTCTATATCTACCCCCCCTCCTTCTCTGCGTCACAAACGTAATGGCAAATTTATTATACCCTTTGCCTATATAGTCATACGGGTATAAAGAACACAAATGTAGTTAAGTTATTAGTCGTTTAATTGTGCAGTGGTTAGAATGTCAGACTTTTAATTAAAAAATCTTGGTTCAAACCCAGGTTGTATTAATATTACTTTTTTAATTTCATCTTTTTTTCTACTTATTCTCTTTGTAATTAAATATAATTATTTTTTATATGAGAAATTTTTATTTATTTTAAGCACCATAGTGGGTATGTACGAATATCTAAAAGTTGACAAGGACAACTATAATCTTTCTCGTTTCGAAAATGACATTAGATAGAAATCTTTTAAAATTTACAAATTTCAATTAACTTTCTATTTAAAATATAATTAAAAATTTATTTAATTTATTTTATAATTAAACGTTTTTTTTTTTAAATCTATCTTATTAAATTTCCCAAACTAATTATTTTGATAGTTAAATATTATTTAATTTACCTCCTGTTTAAATAAATTAGCATGACTTTCTTTTAATCTTCAACCATGATTTTATTTAATTTTTAATTTTTATTTTATTTTGTTTTTTTTTTTTAAATAATTATTAAGATGTTTAAAACCTATTTCCCTACATTAAGTCCATTTAATAAAAAAATTCCATTAATTTTGTTTATAATATCGCGCTTCACTTCTTTTCGTGGCACATTATCCTTTCTCGTATATCCTTTATATTATGCAATAATTCTTTATAATTTCTTGCATTTATAAACTCTGCTACTAATTTTTATTTTTAAATCTAAAAACTTATCATTTTTTTTTTAACATAAACTTATCGTCCTTGCAAAAGCAAAGAAAACAAAAAAAAATAAAATTGTGTAGAGAGTAGTTAAAACTCTTTTAATATAATCAAAGAAGACAGAAATTCATTTATAATTTGTTGTGATTGCCAACATTTAAACGATTCCGGAAATAGAAAATAAAAACAAAATAACAATAATAAAAATTCTAAAAAAAAGTTAAAAAAATTGCAAACCTTAAGACTCGAAAGAAAACATATAACCAGAGAAACATTTTAAAAGTTTATAATCGTTAAAAACAAAGAAAATCACACCATAAAAAATTGAAAAACCCCGAGCTTTATTCAAGGATAAGAAAATAAAACGAAAGGATAACTATTATATTATAAAGTATATAGAAAAGAAGTGATAGATTAACTATATAATGTATGTATCATTGTTATCGATTTTTATTTTTTATTTTTTTTAAGTGAAGGCTAAGGACTAGCTCTATAACAGTTCAAACTATATTATTATAATAAAGTTTTAGTGTAAAAGTTTATAGAGTAAATAAAAAAAAAAACAAAAAAAAAAAATAAGAAAAATAAAATGAAAAGAAATCTAAAACCATAAATCCATCAGTTTGCAAGCAATTAAAAATAAATCACTCTCATGTGACTATTTTTCATTTTCTTCGTTTTTATACCCGTATGACTACTATATAGTCAAAGGGTATAATAAATTTGCAATTACGTTTGTGACGCAGAGAAGGAGAGGAGGTAGATATAGACTCAAGTGTATAGATCGGATCAGAATCGAAAAATAAATCGATTTAGCTATGTATGTCCGTCCGTCCGTCCGTCTGTCCGTCTGTCCGTCTGTCCGTCTGTCCGTCTGTCCGTCTGCCCGTCTGTCCATCTGTCCTTCTGTCCGTCTGTCCGTCTGTCCGTCTGTCCGTCCGTCCGTCTGCACGATAACTCAAAAACTAAAGGAGCTTGGATCTGGAAATTTTCGCAAATTCGTTTTTTTGCAATAGCCATCATCGCTATTTAAATCCAGCCATTTTGGTTCAAGGGTTCGGGTAGCTGCCATACAACTTCTTATTTTATATGAGCATTACACTACACCTAATGAAGCTGGGTGTCTAATTTTGCTAAAAATAGTTTAGTGTAATGGCCAAAGTTACAGCAAAATTTGGTTGGTCTACGGCAGAGGGTTCGAGTAGCTGCCATACAACTCTTTCTTTTATATGAGTATTCCACTACACCTAATAAAGCTGTATGTTTGAAATTTTGCTAAAAGTAATTAACCGTATGATATAATGTATATGTTACGGTCATACGCGTATCCCAGAGTTGACACAGTCTACTCTACTACACTTTTCCATATAGATTTTATAATATTATGTATTAGCATGTGTAGATAGTTTAGATACAAAATTTAAGTTTGTATATCTAAAAAGTTTTCTAGCCAATGGCTGTTGTATTTTAAAAAAATTTTTTTTTTAAACTTCATTTTCATTTCATTTGGAAAATTTTTTTAAAAGTAATTTTTTTTTGACGATGAGTTTAAGTATCATTGTAATTTTCATTTGAAATTTTTTCAATTTTAAATATAATATCTAAAATTTTGAACTTCATGTCTTGGGTTAGAGTTTTTTAAAGGTATTAGATATGGTCGCAAAGCGCTTAAAATAAGATCCATTTTTGCAATCAAATTTTTATTTATATTATAAACAAATAATTGAGCCGCGACCGTAAGTGAACGAATAAGCGTATTAATATATATGATGATGGTGTTGTCAGTGATAACCATTGATAATATTAGATAGTTAATAGTATAGTAGAAGTCATTTAGTGGTAAAGTGGCGACTTTTCAATCGAAAAGTCTTGGGGTGCCTGGTCGGATCATATCTAATATAAAAATATAGTGAATATTAAAATAATTTAATAAGAAGTCCAAATGTCAAATAGACAAAGGATTAATATTATCAGGCAATATTTACTATTGTCTGGTACTACAAATAAATAAATTTATATAATATAAGTACGTCATACCTCATAAACCTTGAAGTCTGTTAAGCAGCGACATTGCAGAATTCTACAATTATCCTTTGTATTTTTTTTGAAACCTATGAACAGAAATTTTTAAATGTACAATATGATTTAGCTTCAAAAATGTTATCGTGGAAAATGAAAAATTATTTGTCATAGTCATTGAAACGAACCTGAGGTTTGTAATAGATTTCGGTTTCATAGAAATATTAAAATATTGTAAATTGGGAACCAGGTATTTAGTATTATCTAGTGATTAGTATAAAAACAAAAATCAAGGAAATATTGGGTACAATGGAGTAGTTTAACATTTTTGAGACAACTTGAAACCTAAGTTGCTCTTACTATTGCTCTAATAAATAAACTCTAAGCTATGTATTTTTCAACAATATTTCGAACATAAATTCCATAGAACAGCAGCTTTAAAGCTAAATATTAACGAATATACGAAATAAATACGAACGAAAACGAATAAATACAAAACCATGCAAAATGTTCCCTATCCTACCATAATTAT
Source organism: Dolichopus griseipennis (assembly GCA_963082915.1). Lineage (NCBI taxonomy): Eukaryota > Metazoa > Arthropoda > Insecta > Diptera > Dolichopodidae > Dolichopus > Dolichopus griseipennis. The sequence continues at coordinate 83,129,893 of OY720443.1, forward strand.
TCGAATAGATTAGATTTCTCTAAAATTTATTCGAAGACTTTTAAGAATATTTTTCATTAATATAAGAGAAGGTTTATAAGTTTTACTGTTATATTCTAAGACCCCTCTGTTAGATGTTTTGGTAGATCAATTTTGACAATATATGATATTTTAAAATTAAAATCTTTTGATTCGTATTGAGTGATTGAAGTCCAAAACTAGTTAAAGTCATTTAGTCACCAATCTTCGACTAAAACATCCTGACGTAATAATTTGTAGCTTAGGGAAGTTAAAAAAGTTATATTCCGAATAGTTTGTATACAATTAAACTTAGCAAATTCCGATACGTAATTATGATCACAACTTTCTTTTGCGAAAGAGGTCTTTAAATCTTAAGTAACTTGCTGGGGAAATAAAAAGATAAAATATAAATAATAATAATCAAAGATGAATTTAGAACTTTTATATCAGAACTCAATACAATCTTAAAATTAATTGTTTTCAAAGATTTTAAATTTTTACTTCTGGAATTTAAGCATTTTTGGGTGCTATTCTGAAATATATTCAAATATGTTTTTCGAAAAACATATCCCTTCTTAAATTTATATAATTAAATATTTCAAAAAATCTTCTAGAACTTAAAATATCATTTCGAGTGATTTGAATCTTTAATATATTTCCTCATCTTATTTTCATAATATTTGTTATGATCCATATTTTAAAGTGGTTTGTAACTTATGGTTTGTTTTCAGAATACTTTAAAACTATATTATTTCACTAATCAAACAAATACATATATGACGTTATATTATTCAGATTTATTTCTCTATAAATAAATACATACACACATACATGAACAAAATAACTTTTACTAATTTGTTAAGTTTTATGGAAAAATGTTAAAATAATGAAAAATATATAAAAATCTTGACTTTTCCGAATCCATAATATGGAAATTAGTTTCTACATCCCTTATATACAAATACAAACATACATTAATACATATATAATATATTTTATCTAATGTTACAACATTCATTAATTAGTTAATACAAACACTCAACAAAAGAACTATACAATATTCGTGATTTTAATATATTGGTATTTCTCTAAAAATTATGATTTTATAATGATATTGAATGTATAAAAGTTTAAATATTTATCAAAAAAACTTCAAATCGTATCCTATATTGACAGTCTTGACGTGGAGAAGGAAGTAAGAAAAACCAACTACTTACTGAATTTACTAAATCATTCAACTAATATTCAAAATAAGGGTATCTAAAGCTGTTAAGTAAATTGGAATAATAATGATTAAAGTTAAAAATTTATTAGAAATATTCAATATGACTATGCAAAATTTTACGTGCTAAACTGACATACCTAGACAATATCTATTTTTAGAAAATTACAACAGCAGTACAACACATACAACTGCATATGCAACTTTAATTTTATTAATACCATTTTCTGTCATTTCATAGAGTTAAATATGTTTAAATGGAAAAATCAGATGAATTCTTCCTAAAAAAGTCAACATTATATAAAAAAAATTTGACATTTCTGAACTAGTTTAAACTTAGTTCTTTAAATTTTTGACAGAATCGATTATTTTTATTTTAGATCATTCGTAGTTTTTGAATTTTTCTTATCCCTTTCACGAATTTTTAATTTTTTTTTTTTATGAAAAATTTGATTTACCAAAATAGAAATCCATAAACAGTTAAAATGGAAGCAAACATTTAAATTTAATTTACTGTCAAAATTAAACTAGTGATTTAGTGCGAACACTTTTTTTGAAAAACAATTTATTTGTTTCTAAATTGTAGTGTGAAAAAATTTAATCATAACTAAAACAGCATATAAAATTTAATTATATTTTAATATCAGACATTTTTCAGCTAATTATAAATTTTCAATATCAATTACACAAAATAGCCTTAGAAAAAACATCTTTATGGTAACACTATTTTTAATAATTTTTTAAACCAACAAAATAAATATTGATAAGCAATGGTTATCTTTGTTTAAATTCAAACTTAAAAAACAAAGAACCAATGAAAATCGATCAATAAAATAATTTATCTTTTTAATGTTCTCCATTAAATAGACCATCAAAGATATATTGCCATCATTTGAACTTACAAAAAAAAAACAGTTAAGAAATTATTTACTATATAATTTTTCAATTTACTTACTTCGATTCTTTTTGGATGCAATAATGAAGCGATGAAATAAATTTTAATATAAAGAAATAAAAAATCTAGTCGAAACTTAAATTACACTTTTAATAAAGTGTTTAGATTATATGTAAACAGCTTCCAGTTAAGACAAACAATTCGATAGAATGCATTAAAGGATCGAGGATCGAGTTAATAGATCTGTAACTAAGTTACATAACTGGTTCATATCTCAGGTTCACATTACTTTAGATACCTATTGTTGCTAAAGAAGCAAAAAAGGTAAAAAAATCAATTTGACTAAGGAATTTTATAAAGAGTAAGAGCTAGTAAGGAGCTCTCCATAGAACTATAAATAATGACAACAGGTTTGCTGCAATGTTTACTTTTAATTTAAAAGCGTTTAGATCAAATCTTTTAAAAAATTTTAAGCTTCAAACCACTGACAAATAATAATAGAAAACTATAGAAATTAAATGCCAGTCATTGGATAAGCTTAGTTGCAATATGAATACGTAATCAATAATCTATCAATGACATCCATAAATACTACATAATCCCTTAAAATCTTTTAAAATCCCTTAAGATTTAAAGATACTTTAAAATATTGTCTCCTACACAATTTTTATTTTCCATTATTCAATTTAAAAATTGTCCTCAGATGTTGTTGTTAAAAACTTTTTATAATTGCTCCTTCATGATATGCTAGAATATCTTGAAATTTCAGCCCACCCCTTCCCACAAAAACTTCTCATCAAATTATTTTAAAATGAAAGTGTAAATTTTAAATTGATATCAAATTATTTTATCAAAAAAATTGGGGATGTCAAAAAGTTTAACTTATTTGATTGTGTAGATAATACAAAATGAATTTTATAAATGAGTAGCACTTTAAATCAATACTGTTAATCTGAAATAAACGGTAATCTAAAATAACAGTAAAAAAATATATATATAAAAAATTTTACGCATCCAATCAACTCAATGATTTTAACATCAAATTGAAATGTTCATTTTTTAATTCTCCCTCTCTGAATCAATTTTAGTCCTACTTCCTCTCTCTTACTCTTCTCTCTCTCTCTCTGTCTGTAATCAATATTTGTTCTCAATATCATCAATAAAAATTATCCATGTCCAGATAACGGAAAAACCTTTATAACTTCTTTTACAGGAATTGCTTTTTTTTTGTGTTCATATTTTTAACTGAAGTTTTTATTTTTTTTTTGATTATAATTTTGCTGACAGGTTCAGTAGAAAAAATAATTTTTTTTTTTTTTTTTTTACCTTTTAAGATTTAGCAGTGCTTAAACCGTATAAAAATCCATAGAATATAACGTTAGTACAGATGAGAAAAAGTGAAAAATAATGAAAGAGACAACATGAGAAAGTTGAGAAAAAAAAAAGGTTAAAATAAAAACAAAAAAATCAAAAGTATCATTTTTCTGCCTGTCACGAAGTGACAAATTAACCATGACTTACTCAGAAAAAAAAAAAACAAAAACAAAACAAATATTAAAACTTTTTAACAGTATCTATATAAGAAAGTTAAGGTAGAAAATAAAAGTTCTATTCTTTTAATTTTTTGTATGTGTAATTGTCAACCCAAAAATAAAAACTTTCTTCTGACGTTTCATTATACCCGTGCATACATATATGACATCGGGTATATTAGATTTACTCCTCCGTTTGTAACGCATCGATCTAGACGAGCTAGATATAGTGCCAAGGGTACGTATCGGCTCAGAATCGAAAAATTAGTCGATCTAGCTATGTGTGTCTGTCCGTCCGTCCGTCCGTCCGTCCGTGTGTCAGCACGATAACTCAAAAACTAAAAGGGCTAGAGTCTTGAAATTCACACAAAGTCATTTTTAGACAATTTCTAGGTTCCCTATTGTTTTTGGTTAAAATCGGACCACGGCTTCGGGGAGCTGCCATACAACTTTTTTGCACCAATATGAATTTCTTCAAAACTATTTATACTACGGGGATGAAAATTACACACGGTTAGTTTTATAATGACTCCGGCACTTATATGAAGTTTCAAAATGTTAGGGCCCCATTTTCGGGGGGCTGCCATACAACTTCCTTGCACCAATATGAATTTCTTCAAAACTAATTATACTACGCGGATGAAAATTACACACGGTTAGTTATATAATGAATCGAGCACTTATATGAAGTTCCAAAATGTTAGGGCTCCATTTACGGGGGGCTGCCATACAACTTCTTTGCACCAATGTGAATTTCTTCAAAACTAATTATACTACGAGGCTGAAAATTACACACGGTTAGTTATATAATGAATCGAGCACTTATATGAAGTTTCAAAATGTTAGGGCCCCATTTTCGGGGGGCTGCCATACAAAGTTTTCGATTCAATAACTTTGAATCTAATGAAGCTACAAGGTTAAAATTAAAATTGGGCAGATAAATTAATAGGGCAAGTTACTTGGCAAAGTTGGACATCACTCGGACCATCAGACTTTTAGGGTGGGCCAATTTTTTTTTTTTTTGTTTTTTTTTTTTTTTTTTTTTTTTTTTTTAAGCTGAAGTTATGGGACAATGAATGAAAATTTTTTTTTTTTTTTTTTTGTATTTGTTTTTTTTTTGTTAATTTTTTTTTTTTTTTTTTTTTTAAGCTAAAGTTATGGGACAATGAATCAAAATTTTGTTTTTTGTTAATTTTTTTTTTTTTTTTTACGTCAAAATTATGGGGTAATAATAATGAGTTAAATGTATAAGGGAAGTAAATTACGGTTTATTTTATACACCGTAGTGGGTATGCACGGATATCTAAAAGTTGACAAGGGCAACTATAATCTTCCTCGTTTTTCTATTCTTTTTTAACATTTCTTACAGAATTTTTTGTTGTTGTTTGTTTTTTTTTTTTTTAACTTTAAAACTCACGACTGAATTTTTACTTTTATATCCCAAATGTGATACATTTACTCAAATTTTAATAATATGTTCAGATTAGCATGTTCTGTCAGAATTGCACAATAGTTAATATTTTATAAAAATCTTTTCGTTCATAGAATTTTTTTAATTATATTAATGTATTTTTTATTAAAGATATACAATTATTAATTATTGATTAAGCCATTAATTTGAATCCAATGGCTAATAATACCTTAGTTGTTTCGAAAACCAGAAAAGTTTTCAACTTTCACTGGGACTCGAACCCGATCTTATGGTTTCAAAATCTATACAGTGCACATTTTTTTTTTTAAATTTATCTTACAATCAATTTAAATTCATTAAAAAATGAGGAAGATTGTAGCTGTCAACTCTTAGATACCCGTGCATACCCACTGTGATGCATAAAATAAATAAGAATTTCGCATATAAAATATAATTATATTTAATTACAAAGAGATAAATAAAAAAAAGATGAATTTAAAAAAAAACAAATATTGATCCTACCTGGGTTTGACCCGAGACGTTTTATTTTTGTCCGGCGCCTTAACCACTTGTTTTTCAAATAGTCCACCATTAAAAGATTTACAATTTAACTATATATTTTGTTTTGTTTTCTATTTAGTTTCTATTAAGTTTTTAGTTTTGAAGATATTCATAGCTATCAATTTTTCCCAGCTACTCGAAGCTTTGGTCCGATTTTAACCAAAAAAATTGTCTTTTGTTTAGAAATTGTCTAAAAATTACTTTGTATAAGTTCTGCAACTCTAGCTCCTTTAGTTTTTGAGTTATCATGCTGACAGATGGACGGACGGGAACACTCTGCGGGATCGCATTTTCTTATGCTGATTGGATACGTACCTTTGACACTATATCAAGCTCGCCTAGATCGATTCATTACAAAAGGAGGAGTAATTTTAATATACCCGTGGCCTTATTTGTATGCACGCGTATAAAAATTCAATGGCCTACAAAAATGGCATTTCTAATTAAATCTTAAAATTTTATTCTTACATTACCACAAAAGCTATGTATCGTTATACCTCTCCATAACAGATCATAGAAAACTACAAAAAAAAAAATAGATGATTGTGGAAATGTGTAATTGCATCATAAAATTGTTATTTAAGTGTATACCTATTATACGATACATATAAAAAATTTATTTCATGCCATAATTTTGTTTTTATCTCCTCCTTCATCGTCCGAATGTCATGTACTCCTAAAAAACTTTTATTATGATTACTTAACATAGTACACCCAAAGTCCCTATCAATTCAATTTAAAGTTAACTTAATAAAGCAAAGCAAATTTTCATCAAAATTTTCGGTTTCATTGAAAGATTGCGAAAACTTTAAGCAGAACCGAATCAGTTTTTAAAGTGAATGATAAAAATTTTCTTCATTTCACTCATCTTTTATTTTATTTATCACCACAATTTGCTTTTCTTTCTCTGTCTAACAATTCCCAAATGGATTTACGTTTAATGAAAGGTCATTTTACCTTTTTATTTTTTTTTTTTTTGGTTTGCAACCAAACTGAAGATTTTGGGTTTTTCATGGTATGGTGTCTTTACAGTTTTTCTTCTACTTTAACTTCATTTTTTTAATTTCTTTATAACACCAGTTTTAAATGGTAATATTGCCCCTCAAAAAAAAACAACAACAACGAAAAACAGAAAACGATCCTTAACCTGATTTATGATGATTAAGGATATAAATAGTAGTAACAGTAGTAAAAATAGTGCTAGTAAAGTATTACCAAGTATATTCAGGTAACACTATACTTATATTATTATATAGAAAATGTTGATACCTTCTCTATGATAAAAACAAAAACAACAACAACAATCAAAATAATAAGACTATTATAAATTTAATTTAAGTATATTTTTCAGAATGTAGAAGCGAGATAGAAGATAGTAGAAGATAATGATTCATTTTGTTTGAATGAATGAAATGATGGGGGCACGAATTAGTTTTTATAATATATAGGTATATTATTGTCGATATGATAAAAGTTCCCAAGTCAAAATTACCCACCGGTAATTCTGATTCTAAAATATGCCAATCTCCCCGAGCATTTTAACTGGAATGAGTGGGTCAAAAATTACTCTGAGGAACTCACTTAAATGACTTGTGACTTCATAAACTGAAATATTTATTATTCACTTAAAACAAGTATCAAATCAAATAAGAATTTCCAAAATTTATGAAAGTAATAATTATTAATAGAAAATAATAAATTTTATGTTAAGTTCATATTGTTATTATAATATTGTTGGAACTCGAGAGTTTGGCCTTTTTCAAGAAATTGTTTCTAATTCAAAATTATTCATGCACCAATTCATCAAAATCCTGCAAAAAGCGACTTTGATTGCTAACTTTCTAACCAACTTTAATCAGCTTCCTAATATAGAATATCGCATAGTCAAAAACATCATTTAAAATTCGGCTATTCAGTCACCAAATTACCGGTCGGTTCTCCATTATTTGTTTATAAATTTAAAGAACAAATTAAGTGCGAGAATCTCTCAAATTTTTAACACTTCGCGACTTTAGTAAATTCTAATTTGCTTTTCATCCTTTAATTTTTTCATAAAACAACTACTTTGTTTACTTTTTAATTTTGGCTTTATTTCTATTATATTATATAAATTCAGATTTAATCACATGTTTCAAAATATATCAGAAAATTATGTCTCATTCTTTTATTAACTTTTGTCTCTTTCATTTGACTTTTAATCTCCTGGGCATCTTTCGCTCATTTTAGGAATCATAAGTCTCCAGTGGCTCTTTTGACTCCGGAACTTTTGTCATATCACTCTATATAATATACGTTAAAAATAGATTTTGTGGTGAAAATCGCTACACTCTTTACATTAAATACTGTCTAAAGTATATAACCTGAAATTGTTATTTTATTTCTAGGTAAAAACTTTTACAATCTTTCTGTCTCTTTCTTACATTGGTACTCTAAAAAAATATTACAATAATAGCCAGAAGCAATGGGAAAAATAAACACTTTTTACGACGATGTTGGACTTAAATAGTGATAATGAACGGGGTGTTTTTGTTTTTTTATTTTTTTATATCTCTCTACTTATAGTGGTTTTTGTTGTTGTTGTTGTTGCTGTTGTTCTTGTTGTAGCTTAGTTTGTTTGATGATTTGTTTTTGTTGTTGTTGTTATTATGATGATGAGTTCTCCTGAACTGTTTTTCTTCATATTTGTTTCAGGATATTCTCATAGGATATAAAATTTGATGGGTGTTTGGGTGTTTGGGTGTTAAAATATTATATAGAATAAACAATATCCCTTGTTCACTTTTTTATTTCTATCTCTTTCTTTTTATTTGTTTTTCACTTTAATTTTATCTGTTGTTTAACTGTCCTACTCTCTCTTCTCTCCCTTTCTCTTTTCTTTTTCTACTGCTTATTATTAGCAAGGAGTAGACCATAATCATTAAAGAATGTATAAAATTAAAATGAATAAAATAATAAAAATAAAATAAAAAAAGAAAAATCCTAATGGCTGGAAAATAAAAAAAAACTTACAACTTTTTGAATTTAATGAGATAATTAAGTTGTTTTATAAAGTATTAAAGTTAAAAACCATAATAAAATACCTACAAGTTATAAGAATAAATAACATAAAGATGCAGGCAATGAAATATAAGAAAAACTACAATAATACTGAAGAACATGAAAATAAAACTGAAGAAGAAAATTCTATAGATTTTCCGAGAAAAAAAAAAAGAAAAAAATGATAGGATCTGATGATAAGAAAATAAGAATTAATTTTATTTAAAAACTAAAAGAAAAATTAAATACTTGGAAGAATGAAAATAATAATTATAAAGAGGTTGCATAAAATAAATTAAATTAAAATTTGAATTGAAAATTAATTGACCGTATTTGAATGCAGTCAAAAAACTTTTAAAGTTTTTCAATAATATTTATAAATTAATCCCACATAGATACTATATTATGAGAAATACCAGTTAAAGAAAAATTCACTATGAATATCAGGACTCTTTTAATAATATAACATGACACCTAAAGTAAATCATAGTACTATTAGATTTTCAAAATAGAATTTTTTTAAGAATGCATATAAGAGTTTAGATTCCATAAAAAAGACTCAATAAGAATATAAGTTTTCTAAAGCTCAAAAGAAGTTTTTAAATAGAGTTGAACTATAAGCGTACATGATTTTTAACTCTGTAAGGCGGGGTGGGGCTACTTTAATTCGTATAGTAAAAATTAGGTTATGAGAATCGTCAAGAGTGTTATAGGAGTCTTATGAGAACATTTTCCAATTTTATAGAGTTTTTCTTTTGGAAAATGTTACTTGGGGCTCGGACTCACAGGCAAATATAGAAATACCACTTAAGGGTTGGAAATTATAAGTTTCCATATTATTATTGTACATCAGTATTTGACACGAATCTTCAAAATGAATTTTCATTGGGTGTTGAATTATCCGCTATATACGAGAATCGAATCGCTCTAATTTAAAGGAGTTTGATAAACTCATTAATTGAGGCACACAAAAGCTTTTGAAAGATATTTTCTTGTCCATTTAAAAACGCTGCGATTCACTTCAAACGTTTAAATTTTGTAAATGTCTTCCTTAACACTAGGATGTCAACACCAAATTATAAAGTTAAAATCTGGTATCCGTCCAACGACTAGTAGAAATATTTTGTTGCAAAAGAATTTTGTATACAGCTTAGATCCAAAAGAAAGTTTACAAAATAATGTTTTTTGGGACTAGTTCTCATAAATGAGGTCCTTTCATATTAAATACAAAAAGTAGAAAGTTACTAATATAGTTCTGCTTGAATATTGTAAAAAATTATAAAATTAGTTCAGTAAGGTTTTAAGTCCATTAGTTTTTTCCATTACTCTTCAAAAGTCCAAAAAAAGATTTTAAGTCCATTACTCTTCAAAAATTTTAAATTTAAATTATTTTACTATTTTAATTTAATTTATTTTATATTTTATTTGAATTTAATTGATCTAATGTTATTTATTTACATTAAACGCATTTAAAACTTCCAATTTGCATCAAATTACAAATTTTAAATAGAGAATGAAAGAAAAAGACAAAATGGCTGGAAAATTCTAGATTCTAAACAATATTAGTACAAAAAACAAAAGGGAAATAATGGTTTTTGTAAGCATATTGTATGAAAGAAGAACTCTCCAATAAGATGGTTCTCGGTATATCTCATCTCCTATATAAAGCTCTCACCTCCTAGATTTTAGAATATTTACAGATTTTTTCCTAACTTGTTCAAGATCAACTCCAAATGGTTCTTCTTATAATATAAATAATTTTTTTTTATTTAAAATCTCTTAGAAAAACGAAATTTACAAAATATGCATTGGAGTGCGTTCTGTTTTACATTTTTTTACTATATTTTTTTTTTCTATCGTAAATTTACAAAATTTTTCAGTTTTTTTCTGCTCACCCCTTTTGTACTTTTATTTGTGTTATTTTGTTTTTAGTTTTAATTTAACTATATTTTTATTTTAATAAAGTTAAAAAAACTAAATTATTTACATATTAAATAAATATATATATATTTAAAGTATTCAAGATATAGTTATATAGAGATATACTCAACATATGTTTGCATAATGAATAAAGTATGCGGAAGATGCATTTTTTATAAATAAATATGTATAGTATGTCCTTTACTATAGTTATACAGTTAGACTCGTATGCAGACAACAGCGGTTTTTGTACCAAAGCTTTTGAAACTCTAGTTTAGAATTTCTGAATACTTTTGTCATAGTAACAGTACGTCAGTCTATAAATCACAGTCACAATTTAATCATTTGCCACATTTCAATCATTCTGCTACATTTCAATCATTCTGCCACATTTAATCATTCTGTCACATTTCAATCATTCTGCCACATTTCAATCATTCTGCATTCTGAAAAATCGTTCGCTCACAGTCTTAGTGTCCGCTGCCTTAAGACAATGATTCTAACTAACTACGTAAGTCATTGGTATAGTTGTCTAAAGATTAAGAAACTTATACAATGTTTAATAAGTTTTAACAGAAATCCGCAATGCCATCTGCAATTATTGTAATAACCTTAAAAAGGTCAACAGACAGTTCACCCAAATTATACAAAGTTTAGAATAAGTAAGTCCAAATGATTAAAATCATTGCTTAATCATTGTAGTAAGCCCAAATGATTAGAACTGCTTAAGTTATGGTTTTTAACCTTAAAATTAACATTTGTAAATACAAAAATGCAACTGCAGTTACTGTGACGCGAACAATTTTAAATGATATTTTTATTTTTAATTTAGTTTTAATATTTTTTTGTATAGTTTTCAATGTTACACAGACATTCCAGACCTCGAGTACCCACTGTTTTTTTTTAACATTTGTATTATATAGAATTCTATTCTGAATGAAAGCTTGGTTCTTTTTTTTTGCACTTTTGAATGCAACAGAAAGCAGCAAAAAAAATGTTTGAGCAAAAAAAGGAAAATACATATATTTTAACTAACGATATAATATTTAGTAAATTTCCTATATATGTGATGCCAAATATGTTTGAATTCAAGTTGTGGACACTTTTTTTTCTGGGTTTTTAAAAATGCATTTGTTGCATTCAAAATGGGTTCGTTTTTTTTTAATTCACTTTTTTAACATGGATACAAGTTATAGGATTTGGTAATATACAAAAAAAAAGATAATATACGATATTTTTGGTTGGTGTACATAATGTATATAACATAGTTTTGCTAAAAACCATAGAAACTCTTCGCCTTTTCCAATAAATTTTGTTATATTTGAGACACTTGAAAGCTATGCAAACAAACTGTATAAATAGAAGGGGTTTCCTATATTATTTTGAGTTTTGTTTAAAAGCTTCTTGTTGCGTTTTTTAATAGATTCAGTTGCAGTACAAAATTTAAATATAATTATGGAGGAAAAATTATTTATAATTTAAACATAGGGTAATTCCACATTTTTTTTGTAATTTTGTAATAAATATAAAAATTTCAAGCTCGTCGTTTTGCTCCATTTTTCATCCCATTTTATATAATTTTAAAGCTTTGAAAATGAATGAAAATTAGAAAATAAAATTCCAAAACGAAAATTGTCCTAAAAGGTTAAATGGATATTAAGCGTTAATTTTAAAAAATTATTTAATTTAACTTTACCTATAAATTGAGTTTTGACAATTTGTAGTATATAGCATCGATTAATCCAATTATAAAAAAATTCTAGGTATAATTTGTTTTTTTGCTCTAAAAAGCTTAGTACTGATTGTAAATAAGTCTATATTAGCCTAGATCCAATAGCCACAAGAAATAAAAACGTACCAATACAGAATTTCTGTTGCATCTAAAGTCTCACAAAAGATCCTAATTCATATTGAGCAAATATCAGTAAATGTTAAATTAAGAAGCGTTGCTTAGATTAGATCTTATGAATTACACATATGCACATATGCACTTACTACGTAAGACATTACCTACTAGTTCTTATTACATATTACATAACATTTCTACAATTTCATTAGTTGAAGATTCTTTCCCGCTTCATATATAGCAATTAAGCTTGTTTACGTAGCCGCTCAACTAAAAATGAGCTTCATCATTGAACACAATTTTCGGAAAAAATCTAATATAGAACTGAAAAACTTGAATAGAATTAAAAAATCAAGGGGCTTCGGTGGTGAAGTGGATAAGCATATGGCTTATTTAATTAAGGATTCCGGGAATTATTGAAAAGTAATTTTTCTTTACAAATCACCATGGTGACCCATTATATAATATGTATAGTAAAATATAAAATAAATGATATAAACAAAATAAATAATATTACTTATAAGGTAATATTGTTGGACGCTTTTTTTTTCCTGTTTTACCTCCTGGGCAGCATAGGACTTCCGCAAAGCTTCTGTATCCTAGAATCTATTTCCATTTCTTTAATCGGTTGTTCACTAAGCTAGATGATTGATCTGCTGTAGCTATTCCACATGATTTTCAAACTCACGTCTTGTGGAAAAGACGACGCCAAATTTCTCCGCACTGCGTTTTTTGGAAATTATTATCAAAAGTTTGTAAAAGTTGTTGGGGGGTAAGTTTTTCCATTTCCATTTGTCAATTCTTCTTACTGAAATCCAATATAAAAAATGTGGCTTCAATCTTCAAGTTAAATTTCTTTCAATTCAATTAAAAGATATATCATTCTAAAAAAAAAACCCTTTACATGTTCAAAATTAAATTTCTGTTACTTATATGAATAAAAATATAAAATTTAAATTTAGAAATTAGAATGATAAAAAACAAAAATCAAAACAAAATAAAATAAAATTAAAATAATATTAAAATATATAATAAATGAATTACTAAAAACTGCACAATACGCTATCTCCTATCACTCTTCTTACTTATGTTTAAAAAATAAAATTTAATAGAAAAAAACAATGTTTGTATATAAATAATGTTTTTATTTAAAAAAAACTTTAGAAAGAGATAGAAATAGAAAATAAAACAAAACAAAAACTTTACAAAAAAAAAAATTCAAAGAAAACTTGCACTTATACTCGAATAATATTGAATACATGCAAATTTTATTATTTGTGACTTTTAAATTTATTTTTTTTTCTATTCAAAACTTTTTTCATTTTCTATTTCATTTTTTTTTTTTTATTTTCTTACTCTTTCTTTTTATAAGTTCTCTTAAAAAAAAAAACCAGTTTTATTTTCGTGTGTTGCTTCTTGTTCAAAATTTTTAAAAAAAGTGATCCTTGAAAATTTTTTAGTGGTGGTGGTTTTTGACTTAAAAACAAAAAAAAAATGTACTGAAAAATTGAGTTTTTATTATATTGTATAAAAAATTAAATATAAATGGTGAGTTCATGTTCAAATTATATATATAATATATATATATAGGTATACATCAGATGCTGTACCCACCAGTCACCACTATGATTTAACAATAACATAATATTGTAGAATAATCTTATAAAATGTACCACCATTTGTACAAAATAAATAAAAACTTAGTAAAATAATATTTTGTCTATGAGGATGTGTGTATGTGTGTTTGTGTGTATGTAAGTATATTTTTATGCATGCAAAAACTTTAATGAAAAGGTTAAGTGGAAAAAAAGAGTACAAGAACAATTAAAGATATATATTTTATATAAACTTAATAATATATAGGTATATAATATATATATATATATAATATATATATTTAATTGAAAGTATTAAAAAAAGAAATCAAAGTATGAATTGAAAATTAAATAAGAAAGAGAATGTAAAAAAAAAAAAAAAATATTTTAAAAACTTAAAAAGATGAAAGAGAACCAACCCCTAATTAATATAATGTATGGGGAAATTTGTTTAGATTTTTTTTTTATTGTTATTGTTGTTTTTTTTTTTTTTTAAACTTCCGGTTGGGTGAATGCATCCGTACAAATATAAACACTTAATCATTGAAAACATTTCTTTTTTTTTTTTAAATACTGACATGCACAATTTTACATATATACAAACTAACATACATATTTTATACACACATAAAATGTTTCAAAGAAATTGAATATATATGTATATTTATATAATATATATATATATATATATTATATTTGATTTTTAAACAAATTTTTTTTAAATAAACATTTTAACAAAATGCATCCCAGGGTAAACAATTAAGTGGTAAAATAAAAAAAAAACAACAACAACAATTACAAAAAAACAGTGAGTGTACATAACAGTGAAAGAAAGAGATATATAAGTTAAGTGTATTAGTAAAGTAGAGATACTAGAGATATCGTAAACAATTAAAATAAAAAAAAATTTAAATGATATCAAACTTTTGGATGTTCATTTTGTTAATTTTTACCTTTTATCTATTATATTATGTAATATATTATTATATAAAAACTTATTTATATACTGTTGAATAATTTAATTTGTATAAGTATTAAAAAAAATAACGGTTAAATTGAAAAATTAAATAAGAAAATGTATAAAATTAATGTTATAAAAATCAAGGACATTTTAATAATATAAAAAAGCAGTAGTACTTCATTTTTGCATTTTAATTTTTTTTGTATACGAAATTTCATTGGGATGGGAAGATATTTTTTTTTTTTTTTTTTAGGTAGAGGGGGGTAAAGGGTTGTTTTTTTTTTTAAATTAATATTCAAACTCTCACTATTTTATTCAGAAGTACCTTGTTGTTCTTACTTACGAATATATAATTAGCATAAAGGGTTTTGAAAATAATTAGCTTATGTGAGGTTGTTTTTTTTTTATATTATATTTTTTCCATAAAATGAGTTTTAGAGGTTTGAATTGTTCTATGGCAAATGGTGTTGAGTTTGTTTTTAATTAAGTTAAAACATATTTTTATTTTAAATTAACAAAAAATAAAATACAAAATTGAAAATATTAAATTAAAATTTAAAACAAAAAGAGATCATTATAAAATATATTTTAGAAATTTATTTTTAATGGAAGGATTAAATTTGGAATATTTTTAATGGAAGAAAGTCAGGTTTTATTATAAAATTTTAAATTTATTTTAAAAATAATGCACAAGCCTAATATTATTATAGTTGTTAATATTAAAACAATGCTTTACGTTATTTTATTATAATTAAGATTTATCTTAATGAATTCGATAGATGCAATTCTAATAATTTACAATTGGACAAATCCAATTCCGCTCCTCTGTGTAATTGGACAAATTCAATTAATTCAATTATACTCCTTTAATGAGTTTTGTTGTTTTTCAAATAAGATTTGTTTCCTTTCAAATCAATTTGATGACTTTTGCATATCAATTAAAAACTCCTCCACATCCTGGAATCCAGAAGTACAACGTACTAAGAACTAAAATAGGGGAAAAAATTTACCTAAGTCCCAAAAATTGACATCTAAATTTTTTAGGTCTATTCTTTTATTTCTATTTTAAATATATATTTTAAATTTTCGATTTATAATGGATGACTGTAACTTATTTATTAATAGCAATATAGGTCACGGGTATAGTCCCTTTGGTTCGGAGCTATATCTGATTGTTAACTGGTCAGAAGTATATTCAATACAAAAGAGTCTCAAAACATTGATTTTTCTTAGGGTTCATTTATGTTGTTGAGTTCTGGTAAGAAAACTATATACATGATTTAAATAGAGGTGCTTATATTGGAGCGTCGCTTTGATCATCGGTGGAACTTCTGATCAGTGAAAAATTTATCAGGTCATTCCTTTATGACAAGAATGATAGAAACCACCATAACAGGTTCATTTTAGGATAAGTTATAGAATGAAAATTTTGAATTTATTATAATATTCGAACTAAATTTATATTTTTAATATAAAATTCTACATTTAATATAAATATTTCTAGGATTTTCCAAATAAATGAAATTTTTTTTGGAAAGAATTTAAAACTTTTTTTCAATTTAAAAAGTAAAATTTAATTCAGTTTATGGCTACAATCGAAGCTCCAATATAAACACTCCATTTAACTTCATAGCCTTTTCTATACTCTTATCGATGCTCTCATCTCTTATTACGCAGCTTCTCCACAAATGCACCCTTAAAAGAAGTCGCTAATCCGACTAACTAAGTTAAAAACAGAATATAAGTTTAATTTAAGATAATCGATGTTATATATTAATCGATATGAATTACCAAGCGAACGGATTCTCAATATGTATCCTTAAGCAAGCCACGAGAGTCCTTAGAACAAAATATACCTTTTACAGCTTCTTAATTATTATTCTCATCTAAAACATTTCTTTTGTCATTCGGTTTTTATATTCAATTCACTTTTTAATGATTATTACCTTTCAACCTTTAAATTCTTTAACATCAGGACATCAATAGCACCAACATAATAAAAACTTTCCATTTTCTTTCAATTACTCATAAAATCACAAAATTTCACTTTGATGTTCACTTTTCAATTCAAATTTTCTTTTGTTAATTTTTCATTTGATTATTAGAATAATCCAAAAAAATTAAAATAATATATTTATTTATTTATTTAATTTCTATTATTTATAAAGAGGATTACATATATTCAAGTTCTATTGTATACCTACATAAGTATATAATTATTATAAGGACATCAAAGAAACAAATGGACATTTTAACTCTTCCTCTTATTATAACTTTTATACAAATATTCCTTTTGATTAATGTTGGGTCAATTTGTGCAAATAAAAGAAGTTATGAATATAATAACTAGCAAAAGTAACTATAGAATTAAAAAGAGGGTAACCAATATTTTATTGAAAATATGTTAAATAAAATAACGTGTTCATAATTTTCAATCAATAGAATAAATAAATAAAAATAAATAAATAAAATTAAATAAATAAATAAATAAAAACAATATTGCAAATAATCGAACTAAATTAAAGGTCATTGACTAAAACAACTATTAAATGTAAAGATCCCGAAAAAAAAGTGGCATGTGTAGTGATGACTGATTACAAAAAATATAATACTCTTCGGACATTATATTTGTCGTGACTCCTTCTTTTTTTGTTCTAGAAAATTATTTTTAGTATTAATAAATATTAAAATGTCTACAAAATAAATATAACAAAAGAATTATCTTTTGTTTATTTTAGAAAAATTAAAATAAAACCAAATTGATTATTTTAAAATATACAGCGAATACCTAGAAAGCAGTGAGGAATGGAATAAATAACGGTATATATAAATATATATAAATTTGTGTTTACAATTTACGCTTAAAATCGGTTAAGCAGTCAACATACCCCTTTTTCTTTAATTACATCTTTAAATTTATTTTGATCAAAAATTTGTTTGAAACAGTGGTGTAGCTTCATAGTAATCAATGCGTCAATCAAATGATTGATCCCCAAATGTATTAACTTTCTACCCATGCCTGTCGGAAATCTTCATATCCTTTAAGTCTTTAGTACGCCTTAAAAACTTTTTTTTCATTATATAAGATGTCCTAAGTTTTCACCTGCCACATCTCAAAAAAACAGGCGGGCATCGCTCCCCTAATGCGTTGCATTTGGTAAGGGATCAAAGATAAATAAATAAAACAAATTTCCTAAGTTGCCTTAGTTCTTGCACAACTTTATTTGATTGTGGTACGTGTAACCATATAACGATATTAAAAATATATTTTTTAATCAATCAATGGAGGTTGGACTTACTCATGCAAGCTTGTAAACAACGACCCTACTAAATATGAGACCATATATGCAACGAGTACCATAATTCTTTCTTTAGTACCTTAATATTTCTGTGGTAAAACTTGTGAAGCACCTCATTCGCATCATATAAAATATTTAATACACCTCTGTAAAGTGACCATTATCCTTTTTCTAATTTTGCATTTTATTTTATTTTTCTTTTTGTTTTTTTAAATGACAATTTAACTTATTTACAAGCGAAATTGAAGAAAATATTTAAGAAATAAACAAAGAAAAGATGAAAATAAATTTATTTTTATGTTTTTAGGTCAACTAGGTTTGTTTGATCCCTTTAAATAATTTACTATAAGTCCAAAAAGAAAAAACACAACAAAAAAAGGGACATAGAACTTAATTTTACCCTTAGTATTCAAAAAAAAAAAAACAAAATAACGAAAACTGAATTAGAAAATTATAAAAATCAACTTCTCCCACATTTTTCAAAATAAAATATTATTCATTTTGTGTTTTTTTTTTATTTGTTGTCTTTAGTTTTGTTATTAATACAACAGATTGGCCTTCTAATTTTGTGTTTTTAATAAATTTTTTTCATTGGAGAAAGTGACCATTATTGTATTACTTTCTTGTGGTACTGTTGTTTTTACAGTTATCAAAAGAGAACTGGACCTAATTAAATTTAAACATTATGATGTTTTAAATTAAGTTATGAGAAAACTTTTAAGTAACAAAGATAGGGGAAATGCTTTAAGGTGACCATTATTCGTATAAATTTGAGTGGTAAATGAATTTTTTTTGAGGATTAAAACTCCTTCTAATTACTTTTGAGTAAAATTATATTAAATTATAATTTGGGAATAACGATACTTAGAACAAAGCTTCGGAATTGCTTGTAAGAGTTATAATGAAGATCTAATCAATTTCCAAGCAAAATTTCTTCTTTACTCAGATAACGTTTCGCTAACAATAAAATACAATTTTATAGAAATAAATTGCCAAGTGTATTGGGTCTATGTAGCAGATAGAGCAAATCATTGAATAATATTTAGAAATATATGTGAAGATAACTTTCTGAAGGTTCTTTTCATATTTCCAAAAGAATGCTATTTTAAGATTGAGAAGCCTCTTTCCAAATGCAAGCATCTATTTTTTTTTCCTGCCAATTATAAAACCGCCTGGCTACTTTACTGCTATTTAACTTTATAAATTTCTATTTTGATGACTTCTTCAATCGACAGTCCTTAATCCATTCGTTCTTAATGTCATATTTCTCTTTTACACTTAATTTTCAAAATTTTTTGTTTTATTTTATTTTCTTCGGTCAAATTTCTTTTCCTTCCTTCCTGTGTAAAAATTGTTAAAATTTGAGGATAGCGTGGTGTAAAAGAGGTGAATATATATTTTTTTTTTAACATTTCATTTCATTTCTAATAGGACAAAATTCATTGATGCATAACACGCACCCAAAAATTTTTATATTTGAATCGTTCATCATTCATTACCAGGATTGGAATTCAGGACAAATCAAATATATTTTTTTTTTTATTTTTTTTATTTGTAAAATGTCCTTTTGTTTCCTTTTTTGAAAATAATTACTGTTTATGTATTTGTTTGATCCTTTCGATGCTATTCACAAAAAGCAAAACACAAACATAGAAAAAAAGGGTACAACAATTTTACCTTACCGCACCCCATCTGTTCTGCTTTGAAACGAAAGAAAAAATTATTACTTTTTAGCTAGCCAACAATAAAAAATAAAACAACAACAACAAATAAAGGATATTAGATTGAAAGGCAAATAATAATCAAATGGAAAGAGACAGAAAATTATTAATAACTTGAAAAATAATGCACGGGTCGCCACTAAAAAGCCAAAAACAATGTCTAGCTCTTTAGCTAAATTGAAATTGAAATGATGATACGATTTATGAGAGGGATGACCCTTTTAAAAATTCTTTTGGTTTGCGAAAATTGAAAGAATTTTGAAAAAAAAATTAATGATGTCTCAATTTTACTCTTTGAGTATTAAATGTTAGTGTATTTGAAAAGAGGGCCATTGAAAGAACTTTAAATTGTTTGAATAGCAGTGATAATGATGAAGAATATAAATTTAAAGGAAGATTTAAATATTTAAGGCACAAGAATTTAACTGTAAATATAAACAGAAAACAAAAAGGATTTAACTTATTTGTGTAAACAACCAAAAGATAGTGACTGCAAAAATGATTTATTTTATAAGAAAATTATTTTTGAATTTATTGCAGTGTCAGTAGATTTTCTGATTTTAATTTAGGGGGTAATGATTTTATTTGAAAATAAAACAGTTTGGAATTTTTGAAGGCTATATAGAATTGAGAGGATTGAGACAATTTAGAATCGTTTTGTAAAACTCAATAAATGGAACTTTTAAAACTGATAAAACTAAAAATGTTTGACATTGGCATATAGTCACTGGCGGGATACTATTATTAGTTTCGTGCTGTAGTGGCCTTAGAATTGCTTTTTTCCCATTTAAGTCTTGATCTTAAGTCTATTAATACTTAGAAGATTTATTAAATTACTAGTAAATCACATTGATAAGGAAACCATCGTCTTTTATGGAGCACTTTAATTATATATACGCTTCGTTACGCTAATTACGCTAGTATACAAAGGTAATATTACCAAATCTCAAATTTAACAAATGTTGAAACTGAATTCTCAATAACATAATCAGAGGACTTATACAAATAATAAATATTCTCAGTTATTTCTTGTAAAAATCTTAGTGGTATTAGAAATTCGTACGCATCGTAGCTTATAATTCTAACATTTAAAATTTACTGTTCGAAAATGCAAGTTAAATACTACTTTGTGTATAGATTCAATTTAAGTTTTGTTTAATTTCAAAACTATATACACGCACACGAACAAAAATCATAACCATACAGCATGAGATACAAGGAAGCAATAGTTAACAAGAAAGAGGAAAATTGCTGGCGAAGAGAGCCTCCACAAAGGGGCAATTATATAGATAAACAAAACTCAACGTCGACGACTTAAGAAAACCTTTGTAATAAAAAGTTAAACAAGAGAAATATAAAAACTTAATAAGTTGAATTATAATATATCTAATAATTTAAATGGCTGAGTGGCACATTGGTTAGAGTGTCGACCTTTCACTCGTAAGTTTGTTGTTCAATTCCTATAAAATTATAAAATTTTATCTGGGCCCTATTTCATAAAACTATTAGTCTAATATTATTAGTGAATTTACTAATATTTTATTAGTTATGGTTTCGAAATCGAAAATTAATTTATAAATTCTGTTCAAATGAACTAATAATTAATAATTATATATTTTATATAAAAAATGCGTTAATGTAACCATAATAAACAAATATTTTAATTTAATAATATAACTCACAGATATAGAAATACTATCTAATCCAATATAAAATTATACAACATATAACAAATTCCATCTATGGAGAATCTAAGACATTTTTACATGTTATAAGACCTAGTACTATCTAATTTTTAAAATATATATGGAATTTATTAGGTTAAGACCAATTCTAATAATAAGAATATATTATGTAGCCGCTATTCAACATGTACCTATGATATGAACATATATGATTATTAGCCCAACCGTTGAACAACTAGCACTTAAAAAACATATTATATAAAATCATTCAATGTTTATTCATTTATAATTAATTTTATAAATTTTCAATTATTATCTATTGACACTTAACATGATGATTAAGTAATCCTATAACAAATCAAAGAGTGTCAGTCAAAAAATTTCAAAATAATCTGACATTATGTATCGCAAAATGCATGATGGTGTATGATGCAATTAAAATGACAATTATTTTAGACAATTATATTAGTATATTAATACAGGAATTATTACTTTGATTGCTGAAGGGCTAAAAGTAAAAGTTAAGTCAATAATTTGATATAAATAATAACAATTATTCCATTTTCTCAGAATCTAGAATCAAAATTGTACTATTAATTGATATTGAAGGTTTTAACTATTAATTAATTGTAATTGCCCGAAGGAAAATTTGTCTATGTATAAATTATATTAATTTTAATAAAATCATTTCTGGAATAAATACAACAATTAAAAACAGGATTCTCATTAGATTTTAATGCTGTAATTTTTAGGAAAATTCGAACTTTTATAATGTGTATCACCCCAATATTGTCTTAAAACTCTGTTTTATAATTTTCAATTACCAATAATGATTAATTTAGTTTGTCGTACTAAGTAATACACGTAAAATATTTTCTGATTAGCTGTACCTGAAACCGAACGAGTTAAATAGAAGGTCTGATTTTTTTTAGTATGATATTGGGATAAGAACATCAGTACATTCTAGAGAACAGTTCAACAAAGACAATTTCTAGCTAATTAAAATTTAAATCAAATAAACTACAACACAATTAATTATAAAGATAGTGATTTATATTTGTTTTCGTATAAATTTTCATAAAAATTTAATTAATATTTTATTGTAATTCCTAATAATTCATACGAATTTTTCAATTTAACTCTAAATGAAAAATTTTCCTTTTAATTAGCAAAAATCTATTTTTTAACTGATTTCCTCTGCCTTAAGGAAATTCCTTTTAAATTAATAAAATTTTATAATTTTAAATAATTTATTGTTAAAATTCATCTGAAAAAAGCACACATCATTCAAGGAAACATTAATTTTAATTATAGGTATTTTAAAAGAAAACTTGGATATCAAATTCATCTTTAAAAATATATATAAATATATATATATATATATATATACATTGCTTTACCTATATATATCTATAATTTGACTGCATATTATATACATATATAATTTTAATAATAATTAAATACATTTAAAGGGAACATGGGGAAAAAACTAGGATAACAACTACTTACTTATATTATTATTATTATTATTTTTATGTTTTTATTGTTCTTGTCACTTTTAAGACATTAGGAATTATCTTTTCATTTCTGTCTATTCAACCTTTTTTTTTTTTTTTGGTTTTTTACTTATTTGTTCTTATGTTAAATTATAATGATAACACTCTTTATACACTTTTACTAGTATAATAGCCATGTTACACGCATAATTCCCTATAACTGACATTTTACACTCTATACTCATAAGAAATTATTACATAAATATACATAACATATAATTTGTTTATGTATATATATAAATAGGTATATGCACTTATGTAACATAAAGAGTATATGTGATGTGAAACTGTCATCCTCAATGTGTATCTTCTAGTTGTTACATCATACCTCTCATATGTATTATAAATGCTTCATGTATATATATAAACCACCATATTATATGCGTGTATAAATTGTTTTATAACACTATTTTAATGCTAACACTTTTACAAAAAAAAAAAAAAACAAAAAACAAGGAGCACCACATAAGAAGTCAATAAGCATTACACACGACAAAAATAAAAAAATACAAAAAAACACAAGTAAAGTACAAGTAAAAAAACGTGCAAAATTTTGACCTAAAACTAAAAGTCCTGAAGGATGTTTACATATACATTAGTATTTATGTACATGTGTCAAATATATATACATATACATAATTTTATATACATTTTATATTATATAATTTTTGTTTTTGTTATATAAAAGGTTATTCTGACACTAAATGTTCATCATTATTTTTTTTTTTTTGTATACAATATTCAACTACCCCATATGTATAGAAACTATCCCATATAAAATTATTCAACTACCCCACATATACAGAATATTTAACTACCCCATATATACCATAATAGAATATAACACTTCTTTAAAAATATCCTTCTGGTGTTATCCTTTTGAATTAACTAGGTAACAATATAACCAGACTTTTTTAACTACAATATATATATATATACATAAAATATACGTCTATATTATAATTGTTACAAAAGATACCGTAAAGGACTCTAATATTGTTCGGTCTGATGAAATTTGAACTAGAATTGAAAAAAACTGAAGATGTTGTACTAAATTTTGCAGCATACAATTACAATATTAGTATTATTAACACTTTTTTATTGAAGCTTTCGACAAGTTTTCACTCGAAAAAAAAGTATTTAGAGACAAGGCAGGTTTTATCTAATATAGTTCTAGAAAAAGAGAGGGATATCAAATTTGAAAATCGTATTAATCGTTGACCATTTAAAATTTTCTTAAATGTAACGGTATTTCCTTAACAATTTCTTCAAATACTTAAAGAAGATTGAATTAATCCTTCACTATTTTAAATTTTCTTAAATGTAACGGTATTTCCTAAATAATTTCTTCAAATACTTAAAGAAGATTGGTTTAATCCTTTACCATTTCAAATTATTTTAAATTTAACGGTATTTCCTCAACAATTTTTTTCAAATACTTAAGGAAGATTGGATTAATCCTTTACTATTTTAAATTACCTTAAATATAGCAGCATTTCCTCAACAATTTCTTCAAATACTTAAGGATGACTGGATTAGATAATCCTTTACTATTTTAAATTATTTTAAATTTAACGGTATTTCCTCAACAATTTATTTAAATATGCACCTAGTCTATATCTATTATCTTCACACATTGGACATTCCTTTATCAATTGTGAATCTAACAAAATTGGAACAAAGTTAAGTTCAATTACTGTATAAAGTCCAATTTTGTTAGAATTTTTTGTATATGCCTTGAAGAATTTGTCACATTACAGTTTGAAAGAAAGAAAGAAGATCAAAATACTATGAAAATATAAACATTATAACAAAGGCAACAAAAAATAAAACATAAAAAAAATATAATGAAACACAAACAATGGTGACCGAAACATAAAAATTAAAATAACACAAAAACAAACGAAAAAATAAAATAAACAAACAAACAAACGAATAAATAAATAGAAATAAAAAGAAGAAATAAAAACTAAAACACAAAACTAAAGCTAAAAAAAAAGAATAATATTCTCTAGAATAAGTAAATCCTCCCTTGACATGTTGATCCTGTTTAGCTGCAAAAGAAAAAAAACAAAAATAGAAAAAACAAATGGGGGGAGAGTGCTTTTAGCAGTCAACAACACCAGAATTAAGTCAATCTTTTCTTTTTATTTCTTGTTTTTCTTTTTATACACTTTGGTCTCCGACATGTCACCATACTTGAAGACGGTCCATGTAAGAAAAATGTGTGTTTTTTTTTTTTTTAATACAAAAACTTATATCTAAAGATACACAATATATATACACATCAGTATGCATTCATTTGTAGAATTGAGTTTCAGGAATATTTATATAAAATGTAAAATATAAAAATATTAAAAATATAAAAAAACTAAACTAAGAGTATGTATAGAGAGTGTAAAATGAATCAAAATAAAAAAAAATGTTTAACAAACAAATGAATAACAACACAAGAAAAGAAGTACATATCAAACATACACATCATCATACAATCTAAATGGTTCATTTAACCAATTTTATATATGAATTTGACATATAAATAGATTTGTAAATATCTATAATATGAAGATATATATAATATTATTTAATATATATATATATATATATACTAACAATAGGTACAATAGGTATATAATGTATATACAAAATATGTATTTTTAACTTTATTAAGAATTGTGAATATAAATAATTTTCTTTTGGGGACTATTTCTCTTTTCTTTCGTTTTTGTTTTTTTTTTTTACTTAAGAATGCCTTCATTTAACCTACAAGGGCCTTTTAATTAAAATATAATTTTTATGTGTATTTATGTTTTTATGTTTATTTCATAAATTTTTTTTTATAACTTATTTTTATATTTTTATTTTTTATAATATTCTATTGTTTTAATGTAAAATACCATGTTACATTAAATTTTATTTCGGGAAATTCTAATGTTCAACTCAGTAATGTTCATTTGAAGTCAGTATGGCTATAAAAAATTTAAAATATCTGAGCCATGGAATTAGTATCAACTTACAGAATTTAAAAGCCAAAGTAGAGGAGACCAGCAGTGGCCGGATTAGCTACGGTGCAGGAATCAATGCAATGCAGTATTTGAATTTGAAAGTCTAGACGCATTTTTACGAATTTGTGCACCCAGTACTCTGTTTTTTTAAAAACTCTGAAAATACATAACTTGGCCTAACAATACAATACAGTACAACTTATTATTCAAATAATCACTTATTCATCAAATAATTATAATCACTAATTTATAAATTTTAATTATGTACACCAAAATCGTATATGATGAAATTTAATTCAATAAAGTGTTGATTAGTAAAAAACCATTTACTTATGAAAAGAATTATTAATTGATTATTTGATTATTGAAAAGTGATTCGGTACAATTGGGCCCTAGATACAATCATAATCTATTTAACAATACTGGGTACTATACATAAATTCTTCAGGTACTTCTTAATCTACCACAAAATTACCTGTAATACCTTTGCCATTCAAAATATCATATCTATATATATAAAAACGAAAGTTTGTTTGTTTGTTTGTAGCGAATATACTCCAAGACTCCTGCTCAGCCGAATTTAATGAAAGTTTGTAAATAGCGGTTTTTGGGTACGGAAAGAAATCGTGGGCTAAAAATTTTTGCTCTAACGGATCGCCAAGTTTGGGCTGTGGTGCATTTAACACTTTTGTTCTTAAATGAAAACTGTTTGACCAATTAAATTTTGTATGCGTGATGCTCCTTGAGAATTTAAATTAAACCTTCATTGAGAGGCGTAGCAACGCTCACCGAGTATTAGCTAGTTATAAGAAAAAACTGGAACAATTGAAGATTTATAAAAACGGTTAAATATTGTGAACGGAAATCTATTGAAGGTAATCCCCAAAATTATTAGAAACGAGTTCTGATTAAATCCAAAGTGGATCCTTAAAGTTACATCAGTCTCTCAAACTTCATTTTAAAATTCCACCTAATAAAAAGTTCAATTAAGCGTTAGCCACGAAGAACAAGTTCTGATATCTGTATCATAGTGGATAATTTCTGAAATCAAAAAAAAATTTTTGCTACGCACAATCTGCATTAAGTTCCTAGAGTATTTTATAGACTTCCTGCTTCGCAAAATTCCCAGAAAATTTTTTTTCACACCTGCAAATAATCTGAAATTTGAAATTTGACGACATATTACGAGTATAATAATACACAATTACATCCATGTTATGCCTATATCGTTTATTTTTATATTTTCCAGAAATGTGAATTTCCATCAAATTTTATATTTTCAACTCAGATGAGTCTTTAACTACTTGTCTTTAAATCTATGTGAAACTTCATTCGTAACAAAACCTTGACAAAAACGAAATGAAATATATGTAGAATGCAGGATACTTATATTATTTTAAGTTCAATTACTCGTACTAGACTATTTTTGTTTGTTTTATTTCATTTTAATTTTTTTTTATCAAAATTTTTTCCAAATAGGACCTCATATGTTTATTTTCTTATTCATTATTATCTTTTATATTTTTTTTTGTTTATTATTATGATTTTTCTTACACTTTATACTGTTATTATTTTTTATTTATTAGACATTTTCTTGTGTTTTGTGTATTTTATCAGTTCGTTTTTATATTTTTATTAAAGTTTCTTTTGTTTTTCACTTATTTTTTGTTTTTATTATTTTATTGTTTTTGTGGTTTTGTTTTTTTTTTTGTTTTATTGCCCTGTCTTTCCTAGTTTTTATGTATGAATGTGTGTTTCATATTTGTAGGTGCTTTGAACTTAAATCTGAGTCACTAAAGCCACAGAAGAATATTTAATTAGTACTCAAAATTACTGTATTCAAAATTCAGTTAATTATGAACTGCCTACCAAAATTAGTTGTGATCTAATCCTTTTAACCCTTTGAAGATTTTTTCTAAATTTTCAGAATTTCTTTGATTTGAAATAAACTCTGAAACTCTGACAACAATAAGTAACTTCCAAAAAAAAAGAATCCCAGTTGTTATTTAAAGCCTAAAATCGAATATATACCAAAACGCAGTGTCTTCGATGAACTTTCGTAATACATGTGCTTAAAAAAACCATTATAAGAAATAGGACAATACAACAAATGTCGCCGACTAAAGATTAATTTTTTTTATATTCTGACAGTTCATTCATATAAGAACCCGGAGTGAAATGTCAAAAAATATGTTTTATGTCTTAACTCAGAACACTCAGAACTCGTTGTTTTGCTTTAATTTTTTAATTAGACCACGCCCATAACGCACTTAATTAAAGTATGTAACTTAACGAAACAATCTGGAACAAGCCCAAGCTCAATAAATTGACAGCAACTAGTTTGACATTTCATATCATGAATTTAATTATATACCTATATCTATAATTTTTAGAATTTTTTAACTTAATAGAAAACTCAGTTAATTTTTTGAGCACTTTTCAAAGTAGATTTGCTCTGAGCATTTTAAGCTTAATTCGGTCGTGCTCTAATCCTCACTCTGATAACGCGACTTAATATATACTGTGTCTTTTTTATAACTGTTGTTGATTTTGACATAAAAGACTTCAGACTTAAGAGTTTAGTGAATAGTTGGTGGAGAGTTACCTTTTCATTTGGGGAACTCATCACTTGAGTGTTATTACGTAGCGCCGGATCTGCATATGTGATACAATATGACATAATATTTACTAATATATGGATGTGTAGTTTTGTTACTCTTTACCAATGACTTTAAGTCACTTTTTTCTTACTATTTTCTTATATTTCTTTGTTTTATATTGTATGCTTTCTCCTTTTTTGGGAATCCGATATATTCTTTCATTTTTGTTTTTTTTTCCTATTACTATTTTTCTATATATATATATACATATTAGTAGTTTTGTACATACATACATACGTTTTGTAATACATACATACATATTATATTATTAAATAAAACTAAGGGATAAGGTATGAGGTTTGTCCTTCATTATCTTTAAAGACGGACGTGATTTGAATAAACAAAAAAATTAAAATAACAATACAAAGTACAATGGGATAAAAAAAGAAAAACTAAAAAAGAAGAAGAAGAAAAACAAGCAAAGAAAATTTTCCTTAAAACAAAAAAAAAAAAAACAAAAACCAAAATTAAAGAAATGAAGTGAATGGGAACAAAAGAAGTTGTTTTATAACAGGAAGAGTACAAAATTTATATTGTAATAAATATATATATATATATATATATATACTCATGTAAAAAGAAAATAGTGTAAATATATATTGAGATAAATTGAAAACTATAAAACAAGAGGTGAAAAGCTCTACCCGACCGCATAATCTTTAAATATACACATGTACAGTAACGCATACACACATACATACATAAATTTTTAAATTATATGGAAAAAGGACAAAAAAATTTTAAGGAAGAATAAAATAGTACAATTGATATGGGGATATTGTGATGGGATAATGAGGTAGGTATAAAAATATAAACTAAATATCAAATTAAAGAATCTGGGAATAAGGGGGACTCTTCTTTATAGTTTTGTTTTTTTGTTTTGTTTTTGTTTTATTATTTGGAGCAGTTAAATAAGACGGGAGGTTATATGTACCACTATATTCAGATGTTCATGTGTAAGGGATAACAGGAAGTTCATTTAATTGGGGTGTTTTGAGTTTTTGACTTGATTTCATGTTTCTTTTTATTAGTTTGTTTTTAATATTTTAACTGTTTTATTTTGAAGTTAAAAATTAACTAGTGCTTGATAGGATTGATTGTCCAGTTGTTTATTTTGAAATTTAAATCAAACGTCTTTTAAAGATGTTAGAAAGAGGGTTGATAAATAGCTTACGTTTCCTACGAATAAATACAGCTTTAAGACTTAATTTTCCAGCTGTATTAACTATACGAAGATAAAAACTCGAAGTTTTTAAGAAAAAATGGTGAATTTGATATTTCAAAATTGCATACTTTCAGGAGGTAAAAATATATTGTAATCTTTCGTCTAGTAACCATAAACGTTTTGAAAAAAATTATTACATTACTGAAAGTTACATAAGTTTCTCAACCAATATTTCAAAAAAGAATCTAATAAAAGTTTAATTAAGTCTTTTTTATTAAGAGTTCTTATATCTGTATTATCTTAAAAAATTGCATATTTGCAGGAAGTGAAAAATATTTTTTCGGCTAATGACTAAAAAAATTTGGAAGAAAATTATTACATTACTGAAATTGATTACTGAATCAGTGTTCCAAAAAATATTTTAACTATTAAGACAACCCAATAAAAGTTTAATTAAGTCTTAAGCGTCAAGTGACAAGTGTTTTTATATCTACATTAGTTTTAAAAATTGCATACTTTGAGTAGTTAAAAATAAATTTTGTTTTTTGGTCTAGTTATCTGTAGTTAAAGGCTTGGAAAAAATTATACTACAGCATACACTGCTTAGACAATAACGGTAAATACCTGCCTTTATTTTACTGAATCAGTTTTCTCTTTCTCCAGATTTTAGTTTTGATTATAAAACATAAAATTAGAGACCAGGAGGAAAGAACTACAAAAATAAAACAAATATTAAAAAAGGGACAAAAATTATATGATGATACAATATAAATACATGTAATAGTTGTACAACAAAAAAAAAAACAACAAAAAACAGGAAGAATATCGTACATATTATATAACATATAATAAAATTATTTTATTTCAATTACTTTTAAAAATAATAATCGAGATTTTTCCGAGCAGATAATGAATTTGACAAGACAATTTTTAACTATTTTTCAAAAAATGTTTCGTATATAGAATAAATAATGAAGGTCCTTTAAAAAAAAACTCTAATATGTTTGTGAGGGTATATGGTATTTGTTCCCATTGAAAATTATGTTAAATAATATCTGTATATATTATTTGTTATGAGTTCGAAGAAGACAAATTATCAAGAGAATCATTTTGGTTGGTTTTTACTAGTTTATTTTAGATAAGTTTTAACAGAATTTAAAGTGATTTAATTCAATAAACGTTCTACAAAAGTACAAAACAAAAAAATACATGACTAATCATTCAATGGTTAAAATTACGGTGGCCCTTTCTTATCTATTTACATTTATTTTTATTTGTTATGCATTAGGGATTGGGAGTTGGGGTCGGTAGATTCGTGATTAAAATTTTAAAGATTTTATATTATCTGTTTCTGTGTATTCAGTAGTTTTTTTCTTAAATTTCTATGACATTAATAAGTCTATTAATTTTATTTGTATAAAGATTAAAAGGTTGCATCAATTACATGATATAATTTAATTTTTTTTGTATACAATATTTTATGAAGATGATTTCCTTAAATTAGAAATTTTTTAAAATTTAGGAACAAATAGAGTCTGACTTCAATTTATTATAAATATCTTAGTTTTAATATAAAATGGTGTTAAAATCTACTGTATTTCCCTTCTGCAGCATCTTATTAGATAAAATAGTTGGTGTACATGAACGTTTGCGTAATACCAATAATACACTCACTCCAGTCAGCCATCGTCGCACTGTTGGGTCACTGATCTTATTTTATAGATATCTTGTAGGGACTAACACATGTTCTAAAGAAATCATACAACTTATGCCTCCATTCAAGATTTTCCAACGGGAAACAAGGAGAGCAACAGATGCTCATCCCTACGCAGTTGAGCTAGCCAGATGGCGTAACACGGCTTATGGAAATTCGTTTGTTATGCGCTCATCTCGTTTATGGAACAATATTCCACCAAATATGTTCCCGAAAGTTGATAATGTATATGTGTACGATTTACCTAAATTTAAGAAGAACATTTACTTCTTTCTTCTAAATATCCTATTAAATTTTTCACAACCCCCATAATCCAGATATTCCAAATAACTTCCACCATAATCCTAAATCGTTCCATATCCTCATCCCTGTAACCAAACTGTACATTAGTATTACAGGTTCCCTCTTAAAGTTTGGTTCAAAAAGGTTTGGTTTTGGTATGTTAAAATCATTCACTACCCAGCGAAACACCGCATAGTTTCAATGGGTGGCTTCCGAGCTTTCCTATCCCTCGAAAAAAAAAAAAAAAAAATCATCAAGCCAAATTGACAAATTATATTTTGGTAACTAATAGTAACGTATTATCATTTGCCTTTTTTTTTTTATTTTGTTTTTTTCATTTATTTTAAACATATACATAATATATAAATATTGAGGAAAACGTCCTTAACCTTGCTTTTGTAAAATACAGGCAAATTATATTGCGGACAATTACAACAGGCTTATCACACGTCCTCTATTTCTTCATTTTGCAAGTTGGTTTTTAGTTACATTTTATATTTATAGTTCATTAATCCTTTCGTGTACTCCGACTCCACACTTTGCTATGGAACCTTCGAAATTCATTAAATTATAAATAATATTTTTATCTAATCAAAATAACTTTCAGTAGTAGCTTTCTATAAAAGAACCTCCATAATGTAAACTAACAATTATTTTGGTTAGGTACCAAACATAAAATTTGTTAGAATTTATTAAAAAATCAAAATAAAAAAATATACGTATACAATTAATTAATATTAAATGAAATAAAATATAAATGATTTTAGAATAAAATATTGTTTCTAAAATTTTAAAATGTCATTTTTAACAAAGTGTTATTTTTCACTAGCTACACTAGTATATGATAACGTTTTCCCGGGAATGGCAAAGTTTTCCCTGCCTTGAAATATTTTTATGAAATTTAGCTTTAAAAAGCTGTACAAAACTTTCCAAAAAATCTTAAATTTATTTTTTAAATCTAATTTTTTATTATAAAAAAAAAAATGTTAGTAATCTTTTTAAATGTTAACGTCGTGTCGAATGGAAAAGAGCAACAACTGTATCTGCTATATATAAAATTGATGTAAATACACACATTGAACCCATTGCTAAACCAACCGCTCTTTCACCAGTAAATTCAGGATAATCACGTTCAGAAACATAAGCATTCCAATAATGTAGAGCTGTACCACCAATTGCTATCCACATAAATGCACCAAGACAATTCATTATTGTATCAGAAACACCTCTAAAAAATTAAATATATCATTTTGTATTAGTAAATCTAATTATAGGTATAGATCATAAATTTCAAATACAGACCTTTTGAAATAATCTGTTGGACCAAACAGGAATGCAACTAAAGATACAGCTGTATAAATGAAAAATCCAACCAATATGCCTGAAGCAATAATTTCTGATTCTGCTGTTTTTTCTTCATTTAGATTCCATGTTCCACCAACTCCAAGAAAATAACCACCATCACCAACTCTGTACATTATTAAGGCTGCTAAATTGAATATCTATACATAAAAAAAAAATAAATTTGTATAAGCATCTAGTGTATAATTTCTGTAATTTTAAATCAAAAATTGGTTTAAAAGTAATTTAATTCCTTTATAAAGGGTTTAATCGTAAGTAGCACAGTCTCCATGTATAATAGGCCTTGACAAATAAAAATGTCAGAATATATTATAATATTCCAATATATTGATATGGTATTAATGAATTTAACATACAATTACAACTACAGATGGTAGTAGATCTTATCTGATATAGAAAGTTATAGATTGGACTTAGTACAAATTTGTAGTATATACTATTTGGTATATAATTTAATATGGGAGTATGAGCTATTTATATAAAGGGTGGGCTATATTTTTTGAGTTAGATAATTGGTTTAATATGTATTAATATTTAGATATTGCTCTTATATGTTGATGATGACTAATAACGAATAACAGCTGATTGTAGCATATAACACTGATTCACTATTACTATGGGATTCGAATCTGTACCCTTCCAATGAGAGGTTGTATTCTAAGCACTTTTCACTTAGTTTTATTATCGAACAGACCGTCACTCCAACAACATGATTTTTAGTTCTTTTTTACTTATAACAACTAATCATTGTATTAATAATTTTAACACCCATTTGTATTTGTCATTATTTTAGAGTCTAGACTCTAGACTATGTGCACCTATGTATTTCTAAATATTTAATTTAATTTTTGTAACTTTTTTTTCCACCT
This sequence comes from Dolichopus griseipennis, assembly GCA_963082915.1. Taxonomy (NCBI): domain Eukaryota; kingdom Metazoa; phylum Arthropoda; class Insecta; order Diptera; family Dolichopodidae; genus Dolichopus; species Dolichopus griseipennis. The sequence goes on from OY720443.1 coordinate 83,164,190, forward strand.
GAAGCGAAATTCGCCTTAAGAAAATAAAATAAACAAAAGATCTACAAAATTTTTTACTTTTATATCTTATCTCGAAGTTTTTTTTTTTTTTTTGAATTTTTTAATCTGATTAAATTTTTATGTAATATGATTCATATACTCGCATATTTGCACTCCATTAATTTAAAAAAATAATATAATTTAAAAAAAAAAACTTTTAATTATATAAAAAACTTTTAATTAAATTGATTAATTAAAAACTCAGCATAATTTAATTTTTAATTATTTTAATTTTAATAATTTTTATTAATTTCATTTTTTTTTTTAAATACTTTTTAAATCAATTAACTTTTTACCCACCAATTTCAAAACTTTAATTAATAAAGATAGAAGTGTTTCCATATCCGCCATTTTGAAATTGTATTTTTATTTTTTTTTTAATTAATTCAACACAAAATAAGAACTCAAGTATTATACAATTAATTTTCAATGCAATTATTTAAATTAATTATTTTTTTAGTGTTTTAATATATTAATTATTTTAATGTTTTTTTTTTTTTTTAAATTAAATTAATATTTAATTTTAAATTTTTTCTCTACAAATTCTAAAAGAATTTGTTCGTATCAAACTTGAACGTTATCTGCTGAAAAAAATATTTTTAAAAATTGACTAAGCCGAATAAATAAATTTATTGTATATTAGTTACTGTATAAATAATATTCAATATTTTTCACTGTTACACCTGTTATCAACCTGTTTTAAATCTGGAAAGATAAGATTAAGCCATACATTATTTTTAATTTATCGTAATATTTTTAAAGATAAGATAAACTATACAGGTACCAATCCCATAATATACAATGAATCATAATATGTGATTTTGTATATATAATTTGTTGAAATAATAAAGCCCTATATTCTAGCTATATTATACATTAGATAAGATAAGATAACACTTGTTTTGACATAAATTCCCAAAAAAAAAGCTTTCTAATGTTAATGTTATGTTAGGTTCATGTTATTAAAAATGTTGTTATAAATTTATATGTAAATATATTGTGGGGAAAATGTATGATAAATAAATAACAGGTGAATCGTAATATTGTGAGTTGTGACAGATGAACAAAATATATAATTAAAAAAAAATATTATGTAAGAAAGAGATAGAAAATGTGTTGAAAATTTTTGATAGTGTTAGGTAAATAATAACTGTAGTATTGGATACTAATAAAACTTTTGAATGACACATATGTATATTGAAAATAAAGCCTTGTAACACTCTTGTATACATATATAATATTTTTTGTTTTGAAAGAATTCCCGTTATGACAGAATACAAGATCACAATGTTATGTTAAGTTTTATGTTATTTAAAATGTTGAAGTAGGTGTACGTTAATAATTATTTTATTAACTGGGGAAAATGCTAGTATGATTAATAACTAGTAATTGCGATCAAATTGCCTCAGGTGAATAAATATAAGTACCTAAGATTTTTTTTTAATGCTTAAAAGAGATAGAGATATAAAAATTAAATTAGATTCGAGTTGGTCTAATATTATTAATTACACATAATAAATATACTATTGATTACTAATAAATTTAGGTACCCATTAGTTTTAATAATTTTAATTTTTTGAATTAATTTGAAATTAAAAATTTTCAAAAATTGCACAGACAATATTTTGTGCGGTTTTAAATATTAAATTAACGGTATTTTAAGTGCTTGCATCAATATTTCACTAAATTGCCTAAGAGGGTTTTAATATTTTGAGGTTACACTTTTTGAATTAATCTTTTATTTTCAAACAATTAAATGTTATTTTTTCCAATAAAGCTTCTTTTAAAATAAATTCTGTTATTAGCTTAGGACTCGAATTATTCCACGCAAAATTTATTCTAGAATAAGGACAATTTAGTGCTTAATTAAGGTGTCTGTGATAAGTATTTGAAAGATCTTTAATTTCAAAAAAGCTGGATTCTCATGCCCAACAATTTTTATTAAATTTAATCAGCTAATGTGGTGAGGGATTTTGGATAGCCGTCATGTAACTGTAAAATGTATATTCTCATACCCGATGTATCCTGAAAATAATATGTTTGAAATTTTGTAAAATTTAAATTTACAGTCTAAAAAATAAAATTAAAATGATCGTTGATACAAACGTTAAGTATGTGGGAACAAATCATAAAATAAAACAAGAGCTTTCCAACGCTGTAAAAATATTCAGGGGATTTCAAGCCTTAGTTTTGAGATATTTGATGTTTAGAGAAAACGTTAAAATACTCTTCATGCCGTTACGTTAATTATTAGGAGAATTGAATACTTCTACAGATAATTAACAAATCGCCATATATTATGGTTTGTATACCAAAAGACCAAAACAACCAGGATACTTTTATAAATACTTTTCGTTCTCAAAGGATAAAATGCACCAGTAAGATTATATATTTTTTTTAAAAGCTGACAAAAGCAGCTACCTTGGAGTCATAGGCATTAGGTCTCGGGTACAACAAACACTTCAGAAGAACCAAAATATGTAACAAGTTTTGAAGAATACAGTTAATTCAATTTGGATTAAGTTGGCTCAAAATTTTTTTAAATTTTAATAAACTATATGCTGCCGATATATACAAAACCAAATTGCTCCCTTCAAATTGTTAAATACCTTTTTATCTACTTCCTCAAGTTACCTGTACATTTATCATTTTGTATTATAGATTCCTATTTCGAATTTAATCCCTTCACTTTAATAGCCTACTGTAATATAACCTGGCATCCACCCAAATAACTTTTAAACATTTTCACTTAAAATTTCTCCCCTTCCACACTTTATTTTGCAAATAATATGAAATCTTAACTACTAACTTTCACATGGATGTCCTTATTTAATTTAACCATAGAATCACTAAACATAATTATCCATTGAAATATATACCTTAAAGGAGTAGCAAAGGAATCTAAAAACAAACAAACCAAGACCATGTTATTCTCTTCAATTTTAATATTATTATAATATTCCTATTCTTTTATATTTAAATCAAATTTAATTTTGAATTTACATTCAAACAAACACAAATAAAATAAAAAAAAAATTATAAAAAAAATTTTTTTGTAAAAATTTAATTCTTAACCTAGATTCCAAAACAGTAGCAAAGCAATACACAAGCGAGATAGAGAGAGATGAATGATAGAAAGAAGGAGTAATAATGATGAAGTATTTGAGCAATAGTTAAAACCAAAAAGGCAAAAGCATAAAAAATAACAGGAAACTCTTGAAGAAGGTCTATATAAATTTTTATCCCGTAGGAAAAAAAAAGAAAACGGTAAAATATACAAAGAAATAAGATTTAAAAAATTACAAGCCTCGTTTACCTCCTGTTGTGTGGTACCAAACATAAAAACAAAATTATAGAAAACTCAAAATAATAAAAAGAAATAAAAATAATTTTTTAAATTAAATTGTACTAAAGAATAGAACGGCAAAAAAAAAAGTGTAGGAGCGTATAACGAAATAATCACGACCAACAAAAAAAATTATAAACAAAGATGAAAACTCCAAACACTTGTGAGCAAAATAAAATAAAATATGAACGAGATAGAATTACAAAAGAATAATTTTTGTTTCATTGTTATAAAACAATGGTAAGAAAATAATTTGCAACAATTATGAAATGTTCTATGATTCAAGGTGTATTGTATTAATTGTGTCTAAAGAGTATTTTCAAATAATAAAGGTAGATTATTTTCATAGATATTGTCAATATTATATAACCTATCCTAGAGTCTATTTCGAACTTTACTATGTTAACAGTTGGGTAAAGATGTAAAAGAAGTCAGTAAATCCATTTAAGATGTGAACTATACCAAGGAAACCTTCCTGATGTTTTTTGAAGATTTCCTCCTCATGGTATTGGCGACAAATAAGTGCACACTATTTTCGGATACCTAACAATATCAGTTTAGTACAGAATTGACACCTACTAATAGATATTCGACACTCGGCCTTTGACTTAAGAGTGAAACGTCGATAAAACCCAAGGTGATGAAAATCAATAGCACCAGAAACCAACACATCATACTGAAAACGCTACCAGTGGAATATATAAACCAGTATAACTTCCTTGACAGAGATGCAGTGGCAGATGTTCAAGAGACTCAATAAAGCCAGGGCAGCTTTTGGGATTCTACTTAGTATGAGAAAAATACTCTTCAATTCTTGTGTAAAAATTGTTCTTATGCATGTCGCGAAATATGGCTGATATATAGTATCATCAGCCTGAAGCTGCAGGTATTCATTTACAAATTTCTACACATCACATGCAGTATATTTCGGTATGCCAGAATAAGCAACCCCGATATATAGAGAATTTCAAGTGAAGAACCCACACTGAGGCAACAAGTAAAGAAAAACTGAAGCTGAATAGATAATCCTAAATAAAAATCACAACAACCGAATTGACATGGCCGTGGAATGGAACCTCCAATGAAGGAGAAGACTTAGATATCCAAATAATAACCTGAAACGCACAGTTCAATCTGAACTTGACCAATGCAACTTACATGAGACAATGTTAAAACATTAGAAGAAAACTGTATAAGATAAAGATGCTTAATCATTATGCTCCCTCGCGAAAAAAAAATAAATTCGATCCAAAGTGGTTTTTACCAAAATCGGCTCAGTGAATCTCAAACTACAAAAACACAGTGATTCAGCAATTACAGTTATTAATATAAAAATTTATTCGTTGTCCTTCTTACAAAATAACAGTAAATTTAAATATGCGAAAATAAAAACAAAAACAAATTTTTTTTTTTCATTTAAATCTTGAGAAAAATAAATTTATTAAAGGGAGTTGGGGTCTATTAAAAATTATTAAGGAACAAATAAACGGGAATACGAATACAACAAAAACAATAAATTAATAAAAAGTGTATAAAAGAATGAAATACCAATATAATAAAAAGTCAAGAAAAAAAAACAAAAATAAAAAACAAAAGAAATTATGATAAAGGATGACAAGTTGGATGATAACTTATTAATTAGTGTTGAGTGAAAATGAGCTGAAAATTAAACAATAAAAAAGTATAAACAAAAAGACAAATAATAGAATATAACTTTATAATAGAATTAAATAAGATGAAAAGTATTTAAAACAAAAAATAAAAATCAAAAAATATAAATAATAATAATTTAATAAAAAATTTGTCATCTCATTCAATTTCAATTTCAAAATAATCACGAATCATTTTGAAATATAATTTCATATAAATAAAAATTGAAAATTAAAATGAAATTATTTTTATAATAATATTAATTATTAAATTTCTTAAATTATTTAAGAGATTAACGAAACACGGAAACACGTGCAAAATGAAATCATGAGATTAAATTAATATAAAACGTGTCATCAAATAAATTTAATTTAAAGAAAGATTACCAGGTGTATAAGTTTTTATTATTACTTCAATCGCGTGATCTGATAACAGTGAAATTAATAATAAATTCTATTTTGAAAAATTCAACAAATTCTATTTTAACAAATAGGATTATTATTAATAATTAATCCAGATTAACCAAAATCTACAACATGGTTGACTTAAACCAATTCCCGTGTATTCACAACTTTCAATTTTAAATCAAAATATCCGTATAAGTTATTTTTACTTGAAAATTAATTTTTTTTCTGAGAAGATTACAAAAATTTTTTGTATCTTCTAGTTAAAACCTGAAAAATTTTTATAGTGGCTGCGGTACGATATCTGGTTTTTTCATAATATCGAAAATCAAAATCTTGTTAGATTCCGATACCTGATTAACTTTTGCATTTAAGAGTTGTAGATGTAATCCTACTCCGTTGAAATTGGTATTGACAGAAAGTATGTCTGATTATGAGTAACTGTCGAAGGAAGTCACATAAAAGTTGGTTGGTATTTTCGAACATAGAGTAGTACGTTAAAAATGTTTTTTCCAAGACTATTCTTATCGATCCGTGTGTTTCTTCCAACAATCTCTATACCGATCCCTATATATGTTTCTTCCCCTTCTCTAAATTAATTTCATTTCTTTTAATGTGTTGGATTATGTCTTCCAGTGGTGTCCACTTTTCCTTGAAATTTAAACGTAATTTTGATTTGGGAAATTTTAAAAATACGAGAACTTAATATAGAAATTTTAAAAAACGAGACATTGTACCCAACCTGTTTTTGACATATATACATATATAGAGATTTTTTGTGTACAAACCTTCGCCGCAACAAAGATTGTATTGTAGCTTCCATAGATTTTGTACAGACAACATACATAAATTCGTTTTTATAACATTCACCTGAAAGATATTCTTATAAAGAAATATTTAAGTTAAGTTTTATTAAAGCTAACGGCAGAATACTTCCCTAAATATATTAATCAAATAAATTTTTCGAATTTTAAAGATATATTTATTTATTAAACAGTTCTTTAAGTATTTTATTAAAAATCTATCAAAAGGTTTACATTATTTTGAAGTAAATCGGTAATATGAGTGATGTTAATTAACATCTAAACCAATTATCATAGATAAGGGTTAGGAATCAAGAACTTTTAGAGCATAGTGGCACAATAAGATTTTAAAATAATAGAGGATAAAAATAGCTTTGTAATTATAGTATTAAATGGAATTTAATGTGAGTAAAATTAAAATATAGTCGCAACATTTCGATCATATTAAAAATAGAATTCAACTATAAATATTTGTGTTCATTGTGCCATAACACATATTAAAAACTCAATAGCATAATAAATATTTTAATTTCGTAAAACAAAGAAAGGTCTACGGTTGTTAATTTATTTTCAAAAATTGAATTTAATAAATTTAAAAAAAAAAACAACATTAATAAAGGACTTATAAAAACAATTTTGAAAAGAAATTTTGCAGCTATACTGTCATCAAAATAACGGTATTACCTGCAATCGTTTTATTTCATGTTATTATTATTATTTTAGTTTATTTTTTATATTTTCTAATATTTTGAAATTATTTAAAATGAAAAAAAGAACCGCACAAAAAATTACTTGTATACAACTGCTGTCATAGTAGCTGCAGTTTCCAACTGTTAGTTCTAGTATTTTAACAATTATTATTATATTGCTATCCTATATGTCCTATGTTTTTATATTTTTATTTTGTATTTTATCTTCAAAGCTTTTATTTTGTATTTTACATTCACATCAACTCTAGAGTTTCATTTAATTGTTTAGGTCTGCAACAAAATACGATTAAGGTAGCAAAAAAAAAAAAAAACAGCACTTATTTTTTTCCATATTTATAAGTACTAGGTACTAGGTATAAGTATAATACTATTACTGTTATTATGAGAGTATTTTACAGATTCTATTCAATTTTTTTTTATTATTCCTGTTCATTATCATTATTATAATTTTTTATTTATTTTTATTGTATATTGTGCTATAATGCGCAAGTGATTATTTCCTAAAACGTTCGGTAGGTACCTAAAATTAATTTAATATGGTAAAGTAAAATGATGGTGCCTAAACTATGATAGTAAACTTATTATACGGTACACAGTACACACTATAATCTCCTTTAGTAGTTTGATGATGCTCGATAGGTATACGAAGGCAGGAAAAAATTGTTAGAGACGGTAGCTGCTGATATTTAAAGTCACTTATTGTTCTTATATGACTACTTTTAATACATTTTGTACATTTTTGTAATTTTTATGAATTGTTGTGGTATTTGATGGCATTTGCAAATAAATGATAACCATACCGCAGCATTTTAGAATGACAATATACCTATATAGGAGAATAAATAGATATGACAGTCATCTACTGTGTATAATTTCCTATACATTTTTTTGTATGTTCAGTTGAATGTAATATGATGTGCTTGTATTCTTGTATATTGGATGCGATTATTATATGGAAACTGTATGCAATTTGTTTTTAAATGATAATAATATGAAAAAAATTTTATTTTAGAATGGGTATGTATATTAAAATAACGGTCAATAATATCAAATATTATATATTGACTACTATTCAGAATAATTTAGGTGTTTTTTTGTATATAGTTATTTGTACAGTTTTATGTCACCACTAGGTTCTTGACTTGTTATACTCGTAGTTCTATATGCATATTTCAGTATTTAAATATATCGTCCCCTATACCGTAGAGATTATGAAATATATATACCTAGTGTAATTGAGTTTTTCAGGACCTTATTTATTATTGATGTATTCAATGATTTTATAATGAAAATTTGAACGAACATCATAGTGTCCATTCAGTTTAGGCATTTATGACAAAAATATAATGATAACTTTAGAAAGGTTCTGCTCTTTTCATTTTAATCATATTTAAACTGTAATTGCTTTTAATTAGTTAAGTTATTTATGTATGTGTTTTATCCAAAGATTTTATGAGTATATTGCGTTTTTTTTGGCGCAAAAATTATTAAATAATTTTACAAAAAAATATGATGAAGGCTCAGATAAATATTGTTGCATATCAGATTAATTTTAAAGTTATGACAGTCTATGTATAAAGTTTTGAATATTTTTTGAGCCCAATAAGTTTAAACCAATATTTGTCCAAATTATTAAATATTTTTTTAGAGAGTGGAAATTCTTCAAATACTTAACTTTACAAAATTGTAGATTTAACCTTTGCTGATCACACGTATATTTTAGTAACATAAAGATCACACCTGGGTGTCTCATACCCATAAATTATTTGAGCATTCTAAATCCAAAATTTACACCATATTTTAAATTTTGAAATTATTTTTGAAAATTTATCTTATTTTTTATATAAAAAGCACATAAAAAGGGAAAATAATAAACCATAATATTATCAGATGACATTTTTTTGATTTACTCTAACTTTTATTGAGAAAAATTAATCACTGAACAATTTCATAAAAAACTAATAAAAAATATAATAACAAAAAAAAAAAACATAGTTAATTCATTTCATTTTCAATAATATAAAAAAAAACAAAAATAATTTTGGATGTACCTGCTAAGAATTTTCTTAGCGAAACTGTACAATTTTGCTATTCAGGAAGTTACTTTATTCCAACATTCAATGCAACTTGCAGCTCTGTGCTCCATACACATTGGTTTCCTGCAACTATTGCACGCCAATTTAGTCTTCCTGTCTTTTCTCCACTTACAAATGGCGCAGCGAACGTTTTTTGGTAATACTATTACTCCAGATTGGTTATAAGTTATAGGGCTTTCTTCAACACCCAATATTTCACATATTTTTATCTTTAGTGATTTTCGCAAATTTACATTATCTAATCTGGTCTTCAAAAATGGTGTAATGAGGTACATCCCTAATTCCTTTAAAAATTCTTTTCTTGAGCTTTTTATTGAATTTGTAGCTAAGTTCAACAAAATCATGGCATTGATGCCAGATCCATCGAGCATTCCGAAAAATACTCTCATCGGCCAACGTGCTGTTTTTCTACATGTTGTATAACTCTTGCAAAGTTTGTCAAATACATCAGTACCGCCTTTCGTTTCATTATACATTACAATAACGTCTGGTTTTCCTGTTGTCAAATCAATTTTATCATCGTGATGCATGGTAGATAACATTAGTACAACCTTTTTCTTTTTTGGCGTATACGAAACAAGTGTTTTTTCATTACTAAAGGCAAATACTGCCATACCTTCTTCTTGTGACTTCAAAAATAATGGGGGAATTTCTCGTTTATTTTTGCGAATTGTTCCAAGTAAGGTTAAATTATTACTTTTCAACATGTCAGCAGCCTCGATTGACGTGAACCAATTATCAGTTGTTACGTTTCGATTAGTATTAAAAATTGGTTCAGACAAATTTCTAACATAATATGTTGGTACTGACTCATTTTTTAAGCGATCTTTAATTTCCCCAACATAAGGAATCGCGTTGAACATATAGGAAGTTCGGGCATCGTTTATTTGTACAATTTTTATACCATACTTATCTGGTTTCATCGGGTTATAGACAACGAAACTACATCTTCCTCTAAAGCTTAGCATCTGTTCGTCTATCGTGCAGTATTCATACGGTGAGTAATATTTTTTGCAATTCGCAACATATACATCAAAAATTTGTCTTATATGAGCAAATTTATCAGCTTGCCTCCGTTGAGGACGAGTGTTTTTGTCATCAAATCGTAAAGAAGCAGCTAAAAATTTGAATCTGCATTGTGACATAGTTGCACGAAAAATTCCATTGCCAAAAGCTTCTGACCACAATTCGGATGTATTCAAACCAGACGATTTTAGTACGCCTGCCAAATATAGTAAACCTAAAAACGCCTTAATTTCTAAAATGTCAGTTGGCTTATGATAGGTTTCATTTTTTATGTTAGCTGTTCTACGAGAAATTTCCTCATTTGTGTGGTTCGTAATAATTTCAATAACTGTTTTGTCAAAAATTAGATCCCAAGCTTCCCCTGGTGATTTCACATTCTTAGCTGTACCTTTTGGCCCTGGCAAATGTAAAATAATATTTGATGAGCTCGGTCTTCCCCGTCTAGATGGTACATTAGTGCTCCATCTAAGATGTTTGTATATCAATATCTGGTCTACAATTTTCAATTCCGCGAAACTTACCTGTACCCATTTTTGCCTTTAAGACTACAAATATTTCTTTGTTGTCTAATCACTTCATTTTCGGCTTCACAAACTTCATCTTCGTCTTCGAGAATTTCATTTATGATTAATTCATCTTCCCGTTCACCAGATTCATCTATATTTTCACTATCTGTATTTTCTGATTCTACATTTTCCATTTGAAATTCGCAAATACTTTCATCTTCACTATCACTTACTAATTCACCGAAAATATCTTCATCGCTGTCTTCTTCTAATAAATATTTTAAAATTTCTTCCGGGTTACACGACATTTTCACAATTTTTCTACTCGAAAAATTGATAAACATAAAATATTGCTTATATATAAAAAGTTACGAAAAAGTCATACTTGGGTATATTATACCCACAAAAAAGGTTACTTACCGATTTTTCGTCTAACCAGTAGCACATTTCAATCTAAAATGAAGAATATGACAGTTCATGACGAAAACAAAATTTACGTTGGGGAATTCCCGGTTTATTTTAATTTAACGGAAAAATATTTAAAAAAGAAAAAGTTACTGGGTATTTCACACCCAAGTATGACCATGTACTGTTAAAATTTACAAAATTATACTTTTATTTAGATTTTAAAAGTTAAATTGTTTTAATAAAGTATTAAATTTTCCTTTTTTTTTATTTCAGGTAAGCGCTTTACTTTAATTCATTTGAGTTTCCTTGGTAAGTTAAATGAAGAATATTGATTTACTTTTTGTAAGATTGAAAACTTTAATAATGCTGTCACTAATGCTGTCACCAATAGAATTTATTTATATATTTATTTAACCTCCTTTACCTCATACAATCGTCCTTTCCAAGCGCGGCAGATAAATACAGATTACTAATTTTACAAGTTATTATTATTTATCAGGGACTTCAGTGATGTATTTGATAAATATTTGCTTTATTAACCGAGGAGGTGTGGGTTCGATTCCTGTAGAGGATTCCCTAAAACAACATCTTAGAGGCCAAATACATGTTATATGTAAAATACATAATAAAGCGCTAAGTACTGCTTTAACTCGCATGCTCTAATGAAATGATCAAAATTAACACTTAGAACAAACCATGAATAAGTAACCAAGTGGTTGGATGGTAAGGGCGGTGTCTACGCTTTATATTAGTTTTAAGGATGTGTTTCAGGTGGTATTGAACCTCAAAAATCCAGGGAAATACTTTTTTTTATTTCATGAAAGCATCAAAATTCAATATAAAATTTTAACAGAAAATGTTGGGTTGTACAATTGAACCTATGTACGTCGGTCTTTTTCCCTAGTCCCACATAAATTATTTGAAAATATTGCATGTAGGATGCACAACGGGTCACTAGGTTACCTCAATATTTCATGACCTGTACTGGAACAGTGCTCAGTTAAAAACTAAAAGCATATAGATCTGTAATTATAATAAATTTATTTTATTATACTAAAACTTGTATAACGTAGAATTCTTAAACTTATTATAGAACTTTCCGAAAATGTTCAAATTTCAACACCTCTTAAAATAAATAATTGTGTCCAGTCCATTCGAAAAGTAATTAAAAATAGTTATTTGGCTGTGTGGAATCTTTAATAAACGTTTACAAGCATCTTTTATCTCCAAACGTAGTATAGTTACTTTTTCGATATCATATACCCAATGCTTTAATCTTAGACGCATATATCAGCCCCAATACTTCAACCCTAAAAGCTATTAAATTGTAAAATAAATCGTGCCTGAATTAAATTTAACACAAAAGCAGATCAAAATCTAATAAAACTTGAAAAATTTTCCGAAACAAAATCTAAACCATTTTGTAGAGGCATTCAAGTAAATCTTTATAAAAATCTTATATTTTAATTTATCACTACATTTTTTTTGCAGTTTAAAATTTTTGAATTAAAAATTTTTCAAAAAAAAATCCAATTTGAATATCAGTGAAAGCAAAGATGAACTTTTAAATAAAAAAACCAAAGGAAAAAAAAAACCGGAGAAACTTTAAAACAACAGATTTTTATTTTATTTTTTATATTTAAATTTTTTATCAGTGTGGTGTCAAATTAAAATAATTCACTCTGCTCCTATTATGTGGGTACTTTTAAAATTAGGTCATAAAAAACAAAAGTAACTGTAAAAAAAACAGAAGAAATAAATTTGTCCTTTAGAACTGAAGAAAAACAAAAAAAAACAGTAAAAAAAATGCCAACTCCTAAATTTATGCACGAAAAATTTATAGTTTCGTTCCAAAAACCAAAAAAAAAGAATAGAAATTAAAAATTATCTTTAAAACTTTCAAAATTTTTGTTTTTAAGTTTTAATTTTTTTTTTTTTTTTTGTAACGGCACACAATAAAAAATTTTGCCGCCATTTTTAAATTTATATCTGTATACATTGTTGCTTTTTGTATATAAGTACTGTTGGGAAACTTAAATTTTTACAAAAAAAACGAATTGATAATAATGTTGAAAAATAAAACTAAAAACAAAACTATGTAGAATGTAACGGTACTTAACAATACAATGTATATATAGGCATGCAATACAATATTAGGCCCGTAGGGAATTGAATAGCATAAATTGTATTGCGTTACAGAAGCTACATGGGAGCAATAATATGCTCTATAACAAACGGTACCCTCGTTTTTTTATTATAACGGTATATCCTCATATTAAACTTTCAAGAGTTTGTGGTTAGTTTAAAAATACAGCACTACTTATTGTAGTTGACAAACAGCTGCAGTTTTTTTTTTTGTCGTCAATTACATTTGTATTTTCTTTCTCATTTGTTTTTACAGTTATTTTTGTCTCCGAGTTTCCGTTTTTCCTATTTTTGGTGCTACAAAATATGCCCCATTTTATGTTTTTTTTTTGCAATTCTTGTTTTAATTTTAAAGTGTATCTACTCTGTTGCATATTGTAAGGGAAATGACTATGCCGTTATTTTTCTATTGTTTTTCATAAACTTTAATTCAATGTGGTAAACCGATTTTTTTTTTTTTTTTTTGAAAACTGGTATTCTTTAAAAAATAGTGAAGTAACACCAGTTGGAAAATGGAGGAACAACAATTTCACTGCCACCACATTTTGTCCTAATTTTGTTGTTATTTATTAACAATGAAATAAAAATGTTTTTTGTTGTAAGTTTTGAATGTTTGCCAACATTTCATGTAATTTTTAAAGGATTCTTATGTTGTGTTGCATAATTATAGTGTACCAAGTTTACGGTCGTTGTATAACCGTTAAATAATAAGAAAGAAAATATGAAAAAGTTTTTTTACAAGGAACTTTTTTCAACATTTTATTAACAACCAATTGCTGCAAGTGTTTACTACAATATAGTTTTGGGTTAATTGTTATTGTTGCTGTTTTTTTGTTTTTTTTTTTTTTTGAATTTTCTATAAAAATAAAAAAATAAAATTATAAACTAAAAGTTTAAATACAATTTTAGCGGTAAATAAATTTGTGCCATCTTTATTAAAAACAAGGCTATAATCATCGTCGTCATTATTATGAGAAATCATTATCAAGTTCAATTTTTCTTCTGTTTTGGTAAAAAAACATTTCCATAGAATGATTGAATAGAAAACCTTGGAGCCGCTATGGTACACTATAAGCCAAGAAATAAAAATTATTAAATTAAGTAGGTTATATTCAAACCTTCTTGTATTACCATTTCACAAAATATTAAGGTAACTTCCTCTTCCGCCGCACTGAAAGGGACAGGAGTGCTTCAATCTAATACCACATTGTATGTGACATGAGACTGTTAAATAAAATCAAATAAAAAGGTAACTTACTATCCAAGGTTGACATGGCTGGAGTGATAATGGCTGTACTCAATTTGTAAAGGATATGGTAAATACTAAGCATCTAATTATAAAATGAATTTTTATGGGGCAAATTTAAATTATTTCTTATGAAGCATTATGTTGCAGAACTTTCATAATATATCCTTGAGCTGGCCACCTTTAAAACTACTATTGCTACTTCTAAATGTGATCTGAATTAGGTTCCTGTACTTTTAAATGAAAGGGCGATCTTGTTATTCATGACATCGTTTATAGCGAAGTACGTTTTCAATTTGCGAATGTGACGTGACTTAAGGTCTCATAGTGTTAGAAGGAAGCACTTGAAGCATGTTTTAATTAAATAGTAAAAAGCCTGATGTTGAATGAACTGATGACTAAAAAGCATAAGCTTAATTTTTATACCTTAGGAAATTGCTTTAAACCATCTTACGAAAAACTACTGAAGACCTCCAATTTTTAATTTATAGAAAAGCATAATATTTCATTTCTAATCTACTATCTTTTCCTTCCATTCTTTTGGTTCCTTAATCTCTCTACCTCTTCTTTGTATTCCAATGTCATGTGACCTTAATAAAAGATATTGTTTTTCATTTTAAATTTTTAATTCAAAAGCAATAGAATTTTCAATATTCATCCTGTTTGGTGTTTTTGGTTCATATTTTATATACGGTTTAGAGTTTAGAACATACACATATTTTTTAAATAGTCCTTTGGGTTTGCATTCTTCCATATTATAAATCTCTTTATAGTTGCCCTCTCTCTTTCTCTCTTTCCTGAAAATTTAACAAAAACGGTTCTGATCTTGACTAAATCTAAATAAACTTATACAAGCATATGTATATATAGGTACTTCATAAATGCATTTCAAGTATTTAACATATATAGGAGCTTTGTATAAAATTATTTTGTCAACTTTGTTTCATCTGTTCTAAACTTTTTTTTTTTAATTTTGATAAAATTTTTGGTCCGTTTTAAAGTTGGTAAATTGTTGGGTCTGGTTGTTTTGTTCTTCTTCGGATTTTTAAACGATTTGTTTTGCAGTTTTTGTTTTTTTATTATTCTTTTATTTTGAGTTGTGTGTGAAACTTGACAAGGAAGGAAGTAAAAATTCACAAAAAACTTAAAATTCTGCTGAAAATTTTCTGGTGCAAATAAATTTATATGTGTTTTGGCTAAAATTAAAAAAAGACCGGGTTTCAAACGGGGTGGTAACATATGTAAAAGAAAATAAATTTACTTTAAAAATAACTTCATACATATATATTTTGTATTATGTAAGATTATTTTTACACACTACTTTGTTATCCTGTTTGTTTGTTAATTATATATGATTTTTATTTCTTGAAATTTAACTGTAAATTAAGGATGTAGAAAATAAATGTAACATATTTGTTTTTTGTTTTTTTTTTTAATATGTATTACAATTGTTTCGGTCTGGTGGAATTTTCCTTGTACTTTATATTAAAAAATTTAAGTAACTGTTGAAAACTCAATGTACTTTATGTTAAAATTTTAAGTAACACAGAAACAATGGAGTTTTAAATTTATTTAAATTTTTTTATAATGTAATTCAATTTTCAAAATAATTTTTTTGAAAATATTAAAAATTAGCTCAAGTTGAAAAAAAATTATATAAAGCTTTTTTTTCAACAAAATTATTTTTATAAATATAAGCGATAACAAAGTATGATAACGTTATCTATAGTTGAACCATATAAAGTAAATGTACTGTTTACGCTATCAACTCATTTGACAAGATTGTAAAAAAATATTTTAAATGTATCGAAATTAAATAATCGATTTATAAAAATTTTTAAAATAAAATGAATGAATAAAATTAAAAATTCAGAAATTTAATATTAAAAATTAAATTTAATATAATATTAAAAAACAAGTTTTCTAAATAATTAAATAAATTCAATAAAAATATCAGAATAGGAAAAATATGCGGGTTCCATATAACCTTATTTTCAAACTTGTTTATATATTTTTTAACTGTATATGTAGTTTAATTTTTCTATAAATATGTATTCAAATAATGCACAGTAATGAGTGGTGATTTTCGCCAAACATTACTAGTAAATCTTTAACTCCCGGGTGTTGGTAAAAATTTATTTATATGTGTTCACATACATACAAAACATATAGATGGTCCCTACCTATTTATTAATTAGATGGTCCCTATATATCAAATTTGAATTCCATATTTCAAGAATTTAAATCGCTTACTTTGTTTGTGTATAACTATAAAAATTTTTTTTTTTCAAATTTTGTGTAAGTGCAACAATCTCATGAATTGTTGACAACATTGTTGCAATAATTTTTTATTACGTATAAATTTTCGTGTAATATTAGTCTAATATAAATTATACAAAATAAATTTTTTATTTAAATGCAAATAGCTCGAATTTAGAACACAGAACGATACTAATTTTTAGTAAATAGGTCAAAAAAGCATTTTCAGTTGTTTTTAAATTTGTGCTACGACTTTACAAAATTCAACTCAGTGCAAAGATTTTAAAAATGTTCAAGGCCCTGTCACGAACCTTTAAATGTAGTTATGTTATTTGTGAAAATTATCAATATTGAGAGAAACCTTCGATTTTTTTCGATACTCGATTTTACCTTTTTTTTTTTCATGTTCGTTTTAGGTTATGTTTTTTTTAAAAAAATGTCCATTTGTACCAAGTTTCGTTTTCAATTTTTTGCATAAAATTTTTATCAAATAAATATCTGAAATTTATATTAAAATATCAAAATTTTAGCTCTCATGTCAAGTTTAAACGTAATATTTAACAAATTTACTTTGAAGCCTTTTAAGATAATATTTTGCAGTGCATCCATATAAGTTAAACTAAAGTATCAAATATAAACAAATTAAGAAAATTAATAATTATTTTTAAAAGTAACTTAAAAAATCATTTAATGGCAAGAAAGATTAAAAATCAAAAAAAAAAAAAAATTAAACAAAGAAATCAAACCTAGACAAAATAATCTCTTACACGTTTCTCACACATTCACTAAAATAAAGTGCTCTTTTACACAAAATACATACAAGTATATTTTGACAGTTTATCTTAAAGATTATCATAATAAAGTACAATTTTATCAATAAAAAAAATCTTTACTAATGTACCCAAAATTCAATTAAATTTTATTTTCAAAAATTCTGAACACTTCTCCTAAAATAATTTATTTTTGGTTCTTGAAATTTTTCCGAAGGACTTCATCAACCACTTTTAATATTTTTAATGAACCACCCATTTTAAGAGTGTCCACCTTCTTTTACAAAAGCATTAAATTTGTGCAAACATACCTCCTCCCCCTTCCCCTTTACTTTAAGTACCCTTTCCCTCTTATGACACCGTAATTGTCCACCATTTAAATACACTTATGTACACAGTCTGAATTGCCTATAAATCTTTAAAAATTAACTGTAATATTCCATAAAAGATTTTCAATTTCTTTTTATTTATAACTGTTTTTTTTTTTGCAGAATTGCAACAATAAAATAAATTTTTTTGGAATAAATTAAAATAAAAATAATAAAAAAAAAAAAAAATAAAATCAAAAATAGAATAAGAAATAACAACTTAATGATCCTTTTTTATATTTTGGTATTTTCGCGCCCAATACATACAAAAAAAAGACGTTTGTAAAATGTTAAAATATAAAAAGTATAAAAAGTATAAAAATAAACTTTTATTGCCTTTTCCGTTAACCGTATTAATAACAGTAGGCCATTTTATTAAAAAGGTCATTTTCAAAATGAAGGAATTTCTGTTTTCTTGTTTTTTTTTTTTTTTTAATAGAAATTTCGCGTGCTGATTTTTGTTATAATTTGTGGCAGGTGAGTGAAGAATTTTATGAAAATCTATACGAATACGTAGCTGTTGTCCTTTCATATTCTGTTATTCTGTAATGGGGACAAAGAAACTTAATATATATTTTATTAAATTTTTGGGTCTAACTCAGTCTATCTATTATTATTCCATTTTTTAATTATTTACTTATCTATTCGAAATTTTGACCTTTTAAAATATCCAATCTCCAGTAATGAAGTGGTATTTATGACGCGCGGTAAGGTTATTCTAAAGGTTTTGGTTCAAATTCGGATGTAGACAAATTTATTCGTAGGTGGTATCATAATACCACGCATATTGTAATTTAAAATTTAAAAAAACAAATTATTAAGAGGCGTTCCATGAGGTAATAGATAGCGCAAAAATATAGGGTATACGTGCAATATATAGGGTATACGGGATAGTATTTTGAACACTAGTTTTAGCTATTGAGTAATCAATGTCTTCGGGAATTATAAATGTTTCATGAAGTTGAGTGTTAGTCTACGATTTTTCTAGGATGCTTCCGAATTTGAATAAAAGTCCAAACGGGACAAAATATTAATATTAATTTAGTGTTTAGGGTGCGTTTAATTTGAAGCGGCGATAAGTGATAATAGCGTCGAAAAGAGGACAGTTTAGAAAATTCTATATTGTTAATCGTTGATCAAAACGATGCTCCAATATATACACCTCTATTTAAATCATGTATATAATTTTCTATGCTATGCTCTTTCCGATACTATCGCCACTTATCGCAGCTCCAATATAAATGTACCATTACCTACTAACTTTCCCTTTTAATTACTACTGCTACGCAAAGCTAAACACAATATCATCGCTTCTTTCCATATGAGTTTTCAACAAACTTTCAATTGAAAGTTCATGTCTGCATGAATTTGTGTACAAAAAAAATCTCTATTTCAAAAGTTTCTTCTGGATCGAATATTAATTTCAATTTAAATTTTATTTGAAAATTAGAAAATATCACTTTGAAGGATCTGATCACTGTTTTACAATTTAACATAAAATTAAACCTATATACCAGTACTTAAAATCTCCAATATTAAATATGGTTGCATGACACTTTACTAAACAAAAAAAATCTCGAAAATAAAAACCATGAATTTATATTTTGTGGAAATAATTCTGAATGTTACAAAATCCCGAAACCCTGAAGATAGTATTGAAAATAAAATCTCAAATTTTAGTTTTTATGGAAAAAATTCCGAATGTTACAAATCCTGAAAACCGAAAATCCCGAACGAAAAAATCCTGAAAAAAAAGTATCGAAATTAAAAATCTCGAATTTAAATTTTTATGAAAAAAATTCCGAATTTTACAAAATTCTTAAAATCAAAAATACCGAATTTGAATTTTTCTTAAATAAATATTATAAAATTGTAAAAAATGATTTTAGAGTAGGGTGCATATTTAATAAAAACAGTGAGCCGTTTTCAGAATATGCATTTATATTATGTCTCTGGAAGATTCTTAATTAGGTGGGATTTTAGAGTTAAATTTTTCAGAATCCGAATTATTTTTTTTAGAGATTTTTTTTTCATTGTTCGGGATTTTGGTATTTTCGGAATTTTGTTTTTTTCAAGACTTAAAATCATTCGAAGGACTAATTTTTAAGGATCAGAATTTTTTTTTCGGAATTTTAACGTTTGGGATTTTTATTCGAGTAAATATTCATAGACTCCTGAAATATACAATAATACTAATAGGGGGTTGGCATACCCATAAAATATAAATGATAATGATTACAACACAGTATCTAGTTAGAATAAAACGATGTCGTCGTTGTCTAATAATAAATTTAAAAAAAAAACAAAACGATAATTATAAAATAATTGGATTGTTTCAAAAGGGAACACTAGTAGGTGGGAATTTTCAAAAAAAATATTTTAAAAAAAAAATTTTTTGGAAGAAAATTGAACTTTTCTATTTTAGAATGAAAATCTATTTTAGTTAAATTTTCGACTTGATAGTATAAAATTTTCGATATATACTTAAAATACGGTGTATAATGAACTTCAAATTGAAAAATCTTTATTTTCAAGGATACGGTGTCCTTTTTGGTTTTTCTTTTTGTTTTCTATTTTTATTATTTTGTGAAATAAATTTTGATTTTCCTTTAATGTCTTTAACGGTTTCTCCATTTTTATTTTAGTACTTTGTGGAAATTATACACGATTATAAATTTTCAAATAAATGATAACACATTTTTGATGAACATTTTTATTTCCTTTTTTTTTTTTTATTACTTTTTCTTTGTTAACTGTTATTTTTTTCTACTTTTTTTTAACTGTTATTTATATTATTAGAAAATGGTTTAAATAAAAAGGATGGAGGCAATATGGGGTAAAAAAAAATACTATTAAGATATCAGCTATAGACAATTAATTGAAGACAATTAAATTTAGTTCAGAACAGGATATAAAAATACACCCAGCCGCATTTACAGTTGTTTTTTATTTTTAGAAAAGACGCGAAAAATTAGTGGGGAGCTCTGGGTATAGATTCGGATTAAGAAAATAACAATAGTTTCTTCAGATTTAGCAATATAAGGATTTAGCAATGCAGCTAGGGTACGAGGATATAATGTACAGTGGTAGGATATGTAGATTTAGCAAATTATACGTGCAATAAGTTATGCATAGAATACAAGTGGCAGTAGTGGGAGGGTAAATGGATAGTTAAAAAGATTAATTTAATAAAAGCACGCATTTAAGAATTTTGTGTTCTTATGTAAAACTAAAAATCAACTTAAACAAAAACGCAGGACAATAGTATCTAAAATCGATGTCTTCGACCGATATAAAATCACAATAAAAAGGATATTTTGAAGTTTAAAAGGAGGTTTTACTGTGCCTCTGATTTATAATTTTTAAGGAAATTTATAGCTATTCATTTGTTTATTTTTTTTTTGTAAACTTTATACCATTTTAAAATACTTAGTATCTAAAGATATTTTAATTTTTTCTATTTTTTTTTTTTTTTGAATTGTTGATTGTAGGTATTTATTTCAAATTTTTATTTTATTTTTGGATTAAAACAAGTTTGGACACCCCAAAGTGCATACTTTAAGGGGTACTCCATTAAATACATCTCATACCTTAAAATATTGGAAAATTGTTTACATTTTTCTTTTCCCATATGAAAATGTAGAAAAGTCCTCCTAGATAAAGTAATTGAGTGAGTAGAGATATATTTTTAATTTAAAATAAAATTTATTTTTTTTTTTTGGGTTCTTATTAACACCTGGAGGTATTTTGGTTCGTTTTTTTTTTACTTTTATTCAGTTCTAATTTAAGGCAGACATAATAAATTGTCTGGCTATAAACCATGTAAAAAAAAAATAAAAAAAACTTAAAGAAAACTTTAAAAAAAAAAAAAACCTTTAGTGTTCAAAATAATTGTAGGGTTTTTCCCTTTAATTTGGGAACAATAAAGACAGAAAAAAAATAACAATTTTTTACAAAAAGGGACTAAGACTAGTCTAGGATTAATTGGAAAGGAATAATTTAATGGAGGTTTATCATATAAATTTATTATATACTCTAACTAACAATAGCCTAGGTAGGTATTTCTTAAATCAAATTTTATATAAAAATTATTTAGTAATTTAAAAAAAATAGAAAATTAATTTAGATATTAAATCCCAAATATGTTTTTACAAAAGGGTAATATTTAACTTTTAACCGAATCGGGGTCTTTAAAAACTGGTCGCTTATTGTTTAAAAGAATGGCAAATAAATCTTTTTTAGTTGCAATCAATCGCTATATAATGTACATTAAGTTTAAAATGGATTTGAATTGGAATCACGTGTGTCTGATAATTTTTGGCTAAATGATTTTCATCACCTTTTTTTAATTTTTTTTAATTATTTTTTAAGATTTTTGAATTTAATCAGTTGCAGGAGTTTGAAGTGTTATATAAGTGCTAGATAATAACATGACAAAATAAGGCTCTTGGAGGTTAAATTAACATTGTTAATTAACACTTTTTGGATTTAAGCCACAAATGTTATTGATTTAATGAAAATCATATTCCTTTAAATGGAATTGAAAGGTTATCTAGGATTTGTGAGTATATAAGTATAGGGAATAGCCAATTAAACTTCAGATCTTAATCAAGTGTAATTTAAAATTCCATACCTAAGTAATATAGGAATAAAAAATAGGATTTGATAACTAAGTAATTGGTAAAAATTCATAAATTTGAACCAATTGGATTAATTCAATTACTAACACATAAGCCTTGTAAACAGCGTCTCCTATAGAATACTTTCAATTCAACGGAATTTTGTTGAGAAAAATTATTTCTGAAAAATATTTTTTTACAAATAAATTATTTGTACGAGAATCGAACCAACACCCTCTGGGTCATTATTTGTATTAGTTATCAAATTTATATGCTAATACCATGAATACACTTTTATAGAACTAATTACATAGGTTACAATTTGCAAGCCATGTGAAGTCCTAAAAATATCCGTTAGTATTCTAGATCCATTAAACTCCATAGTTCTAATCTTCAATACGCAAAGCAATTGATTGCCTATAAAATCATTTAAACTTTGAAAAAAACTTGGTTTTTGATGGAAATTATGTTTTTTTTTGTAGTGATCACGAATTAACGCTAGAATTGCTCTATCTCGCTTCTAAGTGCTTTAAAAATGAGTTTAAAGTTTTCAAGTTTGGTTTTCGATGAAAATTATGTTTTTTTAGTAGTGATCACGAATTAACACTAGAATTGCTCCATCTCGCTTCTAAGGGCTTTAAAAATGAGTTTAAAGTTTTCAAAGACAAAAATTTCAAAATTTTGAAAAAATCTTGGTTTATGATGAAAATTATTTATTTTTTCAAGTCATGTACTAAAATCCAAGTATTGTACGATCACCTAAACCAACTAGACTTTGAGTCATTGAAGTCTGATGAGTGAAATAGAAGATGTGATATTTATTGCAGCACAAAGTAGATAAATTAATCCAACTTGCCTTTTTCGTCAGCTTACCCCAACAAGCACCTACCCACATCGAGCTTCACGAAATAAATTTTAAATTATTTGTCAACTAAATGATGCGATGATGTTTGTTGAAACCTTGATTACATGATTACATGATGATTTGACTTGAACTCAAAAATGATAATATAGAAGAAAAAATTCCACTTTGATGCAATTACTTTAAAAAATCTTAAATTGAAAATATATTTTTATTGAAATCAATACTAGTATTTCCGAATTAATACTTTACTATCTACTTTGTTTAACTTTAAAACGATTTAAAAACAAAAAATAAACTTCAACGCCTAAAATTATGCAATCTTATTTATCTTCTTTATTCTTTACTATTTACTTTAAAGCAAGTTTAAATAAAATGAATAAATAAAGTAAAATGTTTTCCAAATTTAAAAATTGAATACAATTTTTTATACTTCAATTTTATATTAAATAAAATATCTAAATATTAAGAAAATATTCATTCTATTTTAAGTAAAGACATTTTTCAATATGTTTTTTTTTTTTCAAACGCATCGCTTTTATACTTTGCTTTTTTATTTATCCAATTTTTTTTATGCTTGTTTTTATACTTTTTTTTTTTAAGGATAATAAATTTGGCTTAAATGTGATATAAAAGAGGAAATAAAAATAAAACAAACAAATAAACAAAGTAAAAAATAGAAACAACAATAAAAAAAAAGTTCATCCTTCCTATAATAATACAATCGAAATCCACCCATTTTTTTAAAACCCCAAAAAAAAAAAACAAAACAAAAATCTCTTTAAGGTTCAAACAAAATGAACAAAAAAATCTATAGATGTTTGAAATATCTGTAGATATTTTTTTTTGTATTATTTTAAATATTTTTGTTTGTCTTTTTTTCTGTATTTTGGGGAATGGTTTTTGGTTTCTTACATTTTTTTATTTCCCATCATTACAGTTATACATCACCACTTATTTTATTTATAAATTTGTATAACTGTTACTTCATGGAGTTTACTGTTACTCTATATGGAAGTTGGAGTGAATGTGTACAAGAAACTCCCTATATAACACTTCCTCGACACTGTGCTCTAAAAAAAAAGGAATCAATTGTTGTAAATAAAGAAAGTGGAGTTGGAGGAATTTATAATGATTGTTGAAGAATAGTATATAGAATGCATCGAACAACAATATTGAATATTCGAAAAACTCAAACAAATTAATCCATTTTATTTAATGATTTTTGACTTTTTGGTAAAGGGAGGGGGGATTAGAATGCTTAAAAAAAGAAATTTAAGAAGAAAATAAAACTAGTAATAGAAGATAGTAAAGGCTTTTAAAAAACCTCAGTTCAAATTTAAAAAATGTATATTACGTATTCAAAGAAATTTTTTCATGCATCCAAGTTAAGGGTGTTAAAAAATTCAATAATTTTAGTTTTTACCCCGTTGCAGCCCCTTAATGAGAGGTTATAATAAAAGGTTATAATAAAAGACAATGTTGAGCTGGTAAATCAAAGCGTTTGCTAGATAATAAGGGGTTAACAATTTTATCAAAATTTAACTTCCCATAATGGTAAATTAAAGAACCCTATGGATGTCCAATACATTTGTTCTATATTTTATAATACATTTCATAAGGCTCATAAAGTATCAGTCGTTTAGCGTTCAGATTAAGAACATTCCATATATCGACTTTGTTGCATGTAACAATATTTAAATGTAGGCCTTTCCAAAGCTTTGGGAGTTGTCTCTCCGTAACGGGTGTGGCTATAGGAGAAAGCTCTTCCTGGAAACTAATTTTTTTGCAATACCTGTTATAAATTTTCGTTTTTAAACTTTCTTTTCTTTTACTTAAATTTTTTAAACACACGGACGGATAGAGGGACAGAGCTCTGAAACTAGAAGGGTACAATTTTATTAAAATTTGTTAAAAATGTTTTTAAAAAACAAAGTTCAAAGGATGTAAAAGTAATTTAAAAATTCGAACTTAGCTTTTGATTCTAAAAATTTTTTTATATATTACTAGGTATCTTACCATTTCATTTAAAAGTATAATGAAAGTGTAATGTGTACTGAATGACACCCTTAAAATTTTTTATTGTTATTTTGTTGTTGTTTTTTTGAATGATAGGAGGGTTAGAAAATTAATTTAAATAATAAAAAGTAGTAAATAGATGAAGAAATAAAATTTTATATTTTTTAAAATAATATGAAAGAAATGCTTTTGCCTTTGTTTGTAGGTTTGTAAGTGTAATATTGTACATTTAAGTTATTTATTCCAAAATTTTCTAATATTAAAAATGTAAATGCTATTAAGAAGCTTGGGCGGTGCGGAAGCAAGATTCTCTTTGGGAGGCAAATATTGTAAACCTCTATTTTTATTTGGTAATATAAGAAGACCTTCCGATGGGCTTTTTTTGCAGTTATATGTGGATGTGTAAGGGTGATATTCTATGTCGGGGGTTTTAAATTAATAACTTGGAATTGAAAAATAGTTATTGCCTATTTTTTAGACTTTTTTTTCGTTTTAAGTTCTTATGATATTGTTCTTGTATTTTGTTACATTTAATTTTTTGATTTTTTGATTTTTTAATAATGGGTGGATGGGGCGGAATTAAAAAAAAAATTGATTTTTATATTACGGATAAAATAAAAAAGGGGATCCTTGAACTCAATGTTAGATAAATTGTCTTTAAATAGTGTTTGTTTTCTTTTTTTTAATTGAATATTTTGAAGATAATACATATTATAACGAGTTTTGGTCAAAAATTATGTTTGGGAGGGCAGAACTTTAAGAGAACGAAATATATTAAAGATGCAGTAATTTAATATTCTTTTTTCCTGTTTTTACCCCCAATGGGGGAGCATAGGGATTCCGAAAGCTTCTGTATCTGAGGCTCTATTCCCGTTTCGTTAATCGTTAAGCTCGGTGATTGGTCTGCTGTAGCTGTAGTAATTTAATATATTACTCCTTTTTTACATAGATCGTTTGAATCACAATTTAAAATTTTGTTGATTGTGTAGACTTCATTCACTACTGATTTTAAGTGAGCCTTAAATAGCGGTAGTATAAATACTGCCATATATCAAATAAAAGTTTTTTGTTTGGGATTTGATCAGTGTCTCAAGATTTATTATTTTTTAATATTATTGAACCGCATAATGGGTTTTCTAAATACTAAATCTTGAAATTCATGATGTTGAATTGATTTAACCTTAGGCTAATATATCCCTTATTCTTTTAAAGATAAATATAAAAAAAGGCGCATTTAGAAAAATGTAAATTTTTTTTTGGATAGAAATAATGAGTTTAAAGAAGATTGAGATAATAAGTTTTAGATTACGTTAAGTAAAGGGGCAAATTTGGAAGCTGCTTTTAAGAAAACTGTTAATAATCTTCCCAAATTTAGTTGTGTTACATACACTATGCACTATAAGCTCTAGAAACATATAAATTAAAATAATCATTTTCTAATGGCGACGTGCACTTCCTCCTTATTTCTGAAAATGCATCCTCTTTACATCCGCTTAACTTTTGCAGTGTACAAATAGGCTGCAAGAAATAGCCCCGGAAACAATTGATGCCAAAAAAAAAGGAAATAGCTTACCAAAAAACTTGGGGATTTTTTCATTATGAAATAACACTCGAATTCAAAATGAAATATTCCCGCAATGAAGTGAAAAACCCCCGAAAAATAAAATGAAGTAATTGTCCATTAGTTCCTTCAAAATGTCATCTGCTAAAAAATATCTACGTACTACTTAAAGGACATTACTTTTGTAACAACAACAAAATTCAGAAACGAGGAGCGATTTTAGAATTAGACTTTTGATGCGATTAAATATGATTTTAGAGTTATATTCAAAGTAGGGGAATTCTCTTTTTCCAGAAAGTGTATATAAAGGTATGTGTGAGATTCTGAATTAGTTGGAATTATTTTTTGTATAAAATAGGAATGTCGAATTCCTAAGCAATTCTTTTGGTTATACTGTTAGATGCAAAATCAAGCTTCAATATTTTAATTTGGGGAGTTCAGGTTCAAGTTCAATTATTTTTATTAATCGATAATCAAAAAACATAACAAGTTTTAAAACTTTGACGGCTTATTTCACTTTTTAAATAAATTTTGTTTTGGGGAATTCCAGTTACCCATACAGGTAAGAACAACCCACTGCTATTGATCAGATTAAGTTTTTCACAGAAAGGATCAGAATGTCTCATTCAAAGGATCAGTAGTTTAAGTATATTTCATTCTATGAATCCTAAAACAAGAACCCAATTCTACTAATCTTACTTTAAACATGATTTAAATTCTTAGTAACTACAATTTCCCACAAAATCAACATTTAAAAAACATTTAACATCAAACTAACTAACATTTTAATTTAAACTACTGAAAAATTAAACATAATATTTAATTTTCTTATTGATTACTAAGAAATAAAACATTTAAAAAAATAAAACACTAATTTTTAATCCTTTTTTTTTTTTTTTAGAAATACATAATATAATTAAATTTTAAACTTCCATGTTATACAAGATTAGCCTGGAGTGTTTTTCCTTTTATATAAAAACAACTTTATGTTTTATTGCATTTTGTTTTTTATTGTTATTTTTATTTTTTCAAGTTTTCTTTGAGTCTAAATCCATTTCTTAGTTTTTAAATGTTTTTGTGAATGAATTTCTTCCTTTTGACAAGTGTTCTAAACTATTTAACAAATTCCTATGTACACAATTTACGGGATCATATTATAAATATTGTGTTTTATTTCAGTTTTAATTTTTCAAAATAACAACAAAATTTTCATTTAAAATGGAAAATTAAAAGAAAATACATGGAAAAATAAGTCTTTTTTTTTTAAACGAATTTATGCTCCAATTTTCTTGTACTATTTTTCATTTATTTTTGTTTTTTTTTTACATATCCTGCTGTGCTATTTTAAAGGAGCGACACAATAAACTATGAGCTGTTATTTCTAACTGTGTTATTTATTTGCTGTTATATTACTGATTAATTTTTTCTTTTGTTTTTCTTTTTTTTGGATTATCCTTCTACGAAATTTTAAGGAACTTTGCAAAATTATTTCACTGCATTAAATGGAACAGAATCAAAAGTCAAGGAGTCAGGGAGTCAGGAATCACAAATAATTAAGGAATTTAAAATAAAATTTGTATTTACAAAAATTCTAAAAGGTTGTCTCATTTTAACAATTTTATTTGAAACCCTTATTAAACGTTCCATTCACTATTAACTTAAATCTTGTAACATATATATTTCATTCAAAGGACAAAATTATCAAGGATGCGATACAAAAAAAAAATAATTCAAGTCAAAATCGTGTCCTTTGAATTTTCGTACAATAAAAATTCGAGCAATTTGAAATTCGCAATATAAAATTAAAATTGTGATAAAAATCAGTTTCGAAATAATTGTAATGAGACCTGAGAGAGAGAGAAAATCAAATGAGAGAATAATATTTTTTTGTGAGAAATTATAATTTCGAAAACGAGAGAGAGAAAAATTATATAAATTAAGAGAGTGAGAGCGAAAAGTTTGTGAGAGTGTCATTATTGTAAGCATTCGAAAATTAAATTTAGGGTGTGGGGAAATTATGTATTGGGGTAAAAATCCTTACAAATGAGGGTTAATCAGCTGAGTTGATTTTCGATTTATTTAGGGGTTGAAATGTCCTGACATTAAAAGGATTTTATTTAGGTAATTTTTTATTTAAAAAAAAAATTAGAATAATTAACAGGGATATTTAAAATAAAAATTGTCTTTTTTTAAAGTTAAAAAATTAAATGTCCTTTTAAAGGATATTAAAAATATTTCATGATATTATGTCAATTCTAAAATATAATGAAAAGTAATTAACTTAATGAAGTAGAATATTTCCTTGAAATTATATTAAAAATTTCAAATTATGTGTACTCAGGAAAAATTATTATTCATTATTAAGGATATGCATGAGTTGCACATTAAAATTGGGAAACAATTTCATTAAATCCTGAACAATTTTAAGTTAAATTCAACAAAATTTGTTAGCCCTATTTTAATCATAATATAATATGCTTATCACAAAAATTTATTTTAACTTATCAGTAGGTAAATGAAATATAAAATTTCCCAAAATAAAAGTTGAAAAACTGATTATGTTTTGAATATGCGCAAAAAAATTTTTTTCAATTTAAAAAGCTTCATATTTTTTTCTTATATGAAAAAAAAATCTCACAGAATTTATTGCACATTAATTTTCTCAATTTGTTTTTCCCAACAATTTTCAATTTTCCTGCTAAATAATTTTTAGCAATGCTTTAAAAATTTGTTTAAGCAAAAATTTAATTTTTCACAAAGCTTTATTTGTTTTTTTTTAGAATGTCCTTTTTTTCATAAAAATATTTTATCACGTTGGTTTTTCAACGTAACAAAAAAAAAAAAAAATTAAAGCTTTTCCGGGATTTTTAAAATAAATTATTTTCACTCACAATTACCATTTTAATTTTCCTTTTTATTTGGAATTATAAAGAGTAAAAATACCTTTGTCACATTTTAATACCGTTACTTTTGTTTGTTAATTTTACTTTTGCTGTTGATTTTTCATATGGTTGATCCTGCGATAATACAAATAACCTTGCGTGAATAAAATACTATTACGCAAATTTTGTACCTTTTTTTAATAAAAAAAAAACCAATAAAACTTAATAATATTTGTTAACTGGATTCTAGGTATAAGAATTTAACTCGTTGTATGTATATATATAATAATTATACGTATATGTTTATATATTATGTAGGTATAAGATGTGTGTTGATACAAACTCATATGCATGCTATACATGGATACGTACAATTTTCCTAATGCCTCATATATTGCACGAGAGGGAAATTAAGTGAAAATTTTCATGAAAAAAGGGTAATTTATTGTGAGAGGGTTCTCCTGGCAGTTTGCCAAATTTTATTTCAAATTTTTTTGTGTTTTTAATTATTTCAGAAGGGGAAAATATTCTGATACCATTTCTCTCTGTGTTCAGCACCAAGAGTATGAGTTCCGAATACAAAATGCAAAATAAAAAAATACCCATACAACATTGAAGGGTGACGATATTTACGTATTTACAAGCAATGCGAAAATATTTCATTTTAAAAAATTACCCTGGGTGAAAAATTTTTATTGTGTTTTTTCTGGTTATTTCCTTTTTTGTTGAATGAAAAAGTTTCAAAAAGGACTCTATGATAACAAAAAAGGATATATGAATAAGAACAAACAAAAGTGGGATTTTTATATTTATTTATCTTATATTTAGCAAATATTCGAAAGTTCATCTGTGTATAGTTATCCTTTAAAATGTTTTCAAAAAAAAAAAACAAAAACAACTACACAAACAAACTCCATGCATAGGGAAAATCATTTTCAGCTATTAAAAAATCTTTTGGGAAAAATCCTGCTGCCATCCTGCCTGCCTTCCTGATGTTTATTGAAAATGTTTGTGATGAGAATTTTCATCAACAATTTATTTTGTTTTAATTTTGTTTTTTTTACTGTTTTTCACTCTTTTCTTTATAATGTCCTTTTTTTTCATACATTTTGATATTTGTTTGTTTGGGTGTTGATATTCTATATAGCAAAATATATATATATATATGTACACAAAAATATACTTATTATGTTTTGTTATTTTATATAAATTTGCTATAAAATATTTGTAGAAAAATTTTTCAAATGAGGGAACAAAATAATATTATGAATATTTTTGTTTTGTATATATATTTATTTTAGAAAAAACAACAACAACAACAACAAATAATAATAAAATCAGAAAATCGAAAAAAATAATAACACAAAAAAAATAAAAATATAAAAAAAAAATAATTTTATGTATAGGGATTTCTCATAAAAGTTGAGGAGTTTTTCCAGAGAATATTCAAGGATTGAGTTAAAAGCTTGTGTGAAAAAATTTTCAGTCGTTAAACGTTCGCCTTTGATTTTGCAACGGTTTTTTAAAAAGGAATATAAGCAAAGTAAAAAATTATTATAAATATAAATAAAAAAAAAGCAAAAAAAAAAAAAAGTCCTATTTTTAATTTTTTTTATTTTTTTTACTTTTTCTGTGTTATTTATATGAAAATTACATACATATAGATTATACACAAATGAAAATGTAGAGATATATACATATACAACCTTGTATATTGAATTTATATAGTGTTTGTAATATTGAAACGGTATTTGGTCTTTGGAAAAAAAAAAAACAAAATTAAAAATAAAACAAAAGAAAAAAAAAAACAAAGGCTAAAAGAAAAAAATATTTAAAAAGAAAAGAAACTTGGTTTCATTATTTTTTATTTTACATGATATAAGAATAATACAATCAATATATATATACACATATACATATACTTGTATATTGTAATAAATGTGTTTACATGTAAATGTTTAATAATATATGAAAAAATAAGTAAGCATAGTGTGTTGATGCTTTAATAAGAATGTTAGTGTGACGTTTGAAGCCATATGTTAATTTAAAACAAAATAGAAAAAAAAATTGCTTTTTGATATTAAATTAGTTTAAAAAAAATAAAATTAAAGTAAATTCTTAATAAAAAATTAGATTTAATATTTTAAAAAAAGACTAATAATTAAACTCTGTAAGACTTAAATAAAGGTTTCACAATAAATTTCCTGACATAATTTTTAAAGAAATTCTGGTAAATAGCAAAAATTTAATATTTATTAAATTTCATTTTAGTTAATGTGAAAAAAAGGACATTCTACAAAATACATATATATTTAAATTTTTGCAATATTTTTGAAAGGATAATAAATTATAAATAATTTTACATTCATTTTAGTATATAACAGTAAATTTTTCTATGTAAAATGTATATTATATACAATTTTTAAAAGAAGAGGGTAAACATTTTTTTTTTTTTAAAAGTAATTTCTTAAATTATTTCATATCTTTTTTTAATTCCATAAAGGATTTTTGAATTACAATTTGGGAAAAGTTATGTCCCAGTGATTTGTTTATAGAAATCTCTAATAATATAATATGATTCTTGTTTAGGTTTCACAGTTGTTGATAAAAATTTTATTTTGAAATCTCCATTAACTCGTTTTTTTGTCACACATATATATTATAACATTTGATATAATGAGTATATGTTGTCTTGTCTTTAACCTTTTTTTTTATGTGTTTTTTTTTTTTTTCATAATATTTTCATGAAAGTTGTAAGTGTGTGTAATATATTCAAAACGTATATACGTAAGAAGAGAGTAAGGAATTTTTTTTGTGTTTATATTACGAATTATACTATCGTTTTTTTTAAACAAAAAAAAAACCAAGTTCTTTTAAAAGTTTTCCATACAAAAAGCTTACATGTGTAATATAAAAGAATTTTTTTTATTTCATTATATTGGTGTAAAATAGGAATATGAGAAAACATAGGAAGTTTAAAAAACAATTGCGTGATTTTTTTTTTTTTTTTGTAGCCCAAAGGCTAGAAAAAGATTAATAAGAATTATAT
This sequence comes from Dolichopus griseipennis, assembly GCA_963082915.1. Classification (NCBI taxonomy): domain Eukaryota; kingdom Metazoa; phylum Arthropoda; class Insecta; order Diptera; family Dolichopodidae; genus Dolichopus; species Dolichopus griseipennis. The sequence continues at coordinate 83,196,958 of OY720443.1, forward strand.
TGAATCCATGTTGTTTTCATATTTATTTAATACAAGAAAAAATTTAAGGATTTGTTTAAGTATAGAATTGTGAGTTTTTTTTAGCAATTCTTTAAGTATTTTATGAAAATTTTTGGAAATGAAATGTAAATACAGCTAAGATTAAAAAAGTTTAAGCCTTTTATGAACTTAAGTAGATTAATATAAAGAGATTTATGAACTAATTAAATTTTGAGTTTCTTACTTGTTTTTATTAGGAACCCCTTATTAGAGCCTTCATATGTAAGTCTTTTATTCATTAATTAATAGCAAGCTAATATAGTGGGTGAAAAACTTATGTTTAACTATTCTTCCATACTTAGCCTTAATTTAAAATAGTATAGTTCTTATTTTCATACTAACTCATATTTATACAAAGGCTATATTTTAAATCATTCTAGTATAAATAATATCTGTTTAAATTTTTTTTTCAATATTACATTTTATAGGAAAATTATTTTTAAATTTTTATATTCTTTAAAGTATTTTCTATGTTTTCTTATTTTATCTCTATAGATATTGCACAATTCAATGAATCCGCCTTTGTTCTCATTCTTTTGTTTTGAATATCATTTTTTTTCCTATTTATATAAACACACACAGATCCAGCAATACATTCTGTTTTTGGTTATATTCTCTGTTCTGTTCTGCTATTGTTATTTCAATGTTCAATAAACCAGGACCAGACCTTGCCACACTTAACTATTTCTTGTTTTCTGTTTTTTATTTTATTTTGCCATTGGAATAGAACATAACATTATACAATGAATACTCGTACTGTGTTTTTTTTATGAAAGCGGGAAAATAGTTGACAAAAAACAATAGAAAGAGACAGAAACACAAAACTAAAAAAAAAAATATGAATCTTTCGAAGCTCTTCCACTTGTCACTTGAAACGTGCGATTTTTTTTAGTTGTTTGTTTTTTTCAGTTTTTGCCTTCATATTTTATGGTGTTATAATCAATGTGTTCTTTTTATTTTTCCTGTTTTATTTTATATGCAGACATACAGGAAACAAAATGTAAGGATAACAAAAAAAAAAATAGTTGAATATTTTTTTAAATTAAAAAATTTTTCTAGAACGATATATATATATATATAGAGTACCTACATACTTACAGAACAGAACCTAGAACAAAAATATGAAATATAAGTAATTTAACATTTTTTTAACCAACACACACACACAGCAATACAAAATGTATCAACATTAAAAGTAGGACAACAAACTGGTTATGTTGTGATGTGTTATACTTTAAAAAAAAATAAAACAAACTTTAAAGAATAAAAATGAGATTTTTAGGTTTTTATTTCAAGCTTAAATTTATTTACATACATAATCCATATATAATATGTATATACATATAAATTATGTGAAATTTAATAGTAAAGACTAGTAGTATGGCCATGGTTTTTAGTATAAAATTGCCTTTTAGCTAAAATGAAAAATAGAAATGAAAGATTACAAAAAAAAAAAAAAAACTTCTATAATTTAATGTAAAATAATATTTTATATAAAAAAATTTTGAAATTACAGTCATGTTTGGTGTCAGATTAAACAAATGGTTGAGGCGAAAAAAATTAAAAAGTCAAAATATGATCATTGCATATCTTTAGGCGATTTTGTTAAAATATATTAAAGTATGTTGTAGCTGGAGTATAATAACATTATATTCTTAATTCAGTTTTAAAAAATAAAATTTAGGGAAAAGTTGATTAAATGCATTGTTTTAAATTAAATATATATATATATATATATTCCTACCTATTTACATATTATACAAAATATTCAAATGAAATTTACGATTGCTAATAATAAGAACTTTAACGATTTTAAATTCATTCTACTTTAATGTTATAATATTAAGGTTACCTTGAACTCGTTAATAGGGTTCATTGGGTGGGTGCATACATTGTTCAGTATAATATTCCTTTAATAGTACATTCAATTAAGGGACTTTAGATTTCGTTAATTTTAACTGAATGATCATATCATATTCTTAGCTCAATCAAATATTTTATCAATTTTTAATAACAACTTTGTTGATTCTACGAAATTATGAATCTATTGATTTGACTTTAAAAAGAACTTAAATGTTAAATCAAAATATTATAAAATGGAAAACGTTAAGCAAACCTTATAATGTATATGAAATATGAAAATCTTTTATAAGTATGTATGTCATTTAATTAGCACCTATATGGAGCCTAGAAATTTTATTTAGTCGACAATTATTTAAAAATGATTAGGGAGTAATAATTGAACGATTCTTAAATCATTACTATAACTGAACTAAATGGTAAATAACCGATGAGTCCTTAAAGCATTATATTTTAACTAAAACTTAACTTCCTCCCTTTTATTATCCAATGTATAATAAAACTGCAATATCAAAGCTTAATGACATATAAGTTTTCAAAATTATTATAATAATTTAATACAAATAAAATATCAATAAATAAATAAATATAAATTAAATTAAATTGCACATACGAATACAAACAAATATTTTAGATATAAAACATTTATACATATACATTAATTTGTTATTGAAAATTTTTGATATTTCTCGTGGAAATTCACTTCAATAATTCACAATATTCATTCAAAAAGTAAATTTATGAGAAAAATTTTAAGTCAAATTGAAAATAAATTGAAAATTTTAATTTTAATAAAATATTTTTTATTTTAAAAATTTCATAAGCCATTATCTAGAATAATTAATATGATAATTCAGAGATAAATATAACAATTAGTATATTTTAAGGCTTTAAGGATCTCTTTTTTAAAACCTCAATTATTCAAAGCTTTAGAAGAGATCTAGGTTTAGGTTAAAAAAGTTTAATATTTTATTAATTCAGAAAATTCTCGAACCTTTAACAAATCTCTAATTCGTTTCCAGTAAGTTCACAAGCCATATGGTATAATTCGAATAACAATCCCACATCCTTTTTCAATCCTTCCATTATAATTTAATCATCAACCAAATTAAAAAAATTTTAATAAATTTCATTAATTTTACTCAATTTTACATCAAAAAACTTTTTAAAACTTTAAAATTTAAATTTAAATTTTTGTATCTAGTAAATTTTAAAAGAATGAAAAAATTTAATTACTTTTGTTAAACAAATAAATAAATTTTATATCACTGTCCAAAATAAAAAACAAAAAATAAAAAATTATAATGTATAAAATATGCAACCAACACAAGAAAACAACAAAAAAACCAAAAAAAAAAAATTTAAACAATTCATACATAATATTATACCCCGATGAATTCTGATTAACATAATGTTGGAATATACATAGAATGGAATGAGTTGTAATATAAATTTTACAATATACCTACCATTATAATATACCAAAATGGTAATAAATGCATCATTTATTCTGTTTTAAGTATTACTATTATAAATATTACAATATATATGTATATAAGTACATATATACATATTATAATTATAATATATATTTATAAAAATAATATTACAATTATATAAGTAAATGTCATAATTGTTTATATAAATAGTATATAAAAGATAAACATTCATGTAAAAATATTAAAATTATATACAGATGTACGAATTATAAAAGATAAGCAACGAACGGATAAAATTATTATATTTGTGCCTTTGATCAAATTTTCAAGAATATTAGTTTCTAATACCAAATAAGCTGTTTGTCTGTCAAAAGAAGAAATTTAATTTAATAAATACTGCAATTTAATGGTTTACAAGTCCCCAAATTAAGGAACTTAAGATAGTACTAATATGGTTTTTTAATATCTATATAAATTACATACACTCAGGCGTACGTGATTTCATTTCAATTCGACCCAGCAAAGTATGGGATTGAATTTTTGTAATTATTTAATAAACAAGTTTGTACACCCATAGACAATTATATTATAAAATATAAAATATTGCGCCACTTAAATCTATGTATTTTTGTAGTTTAGAAAAAATTTCACCAACATTATAGTACATGTACAAAAGCAATGCAGTTAAACATAATATTACCTCAAAATATATGCCTACATTTATTTTAAGCACATAATAATAAATTTTAATAACACATAATTTTATTTAACTATTCAATATCAATAAAATTCCCTCTCGTAAGCTTTAACCGAACACAGTATTAACAATGATTTATTTAATCTATATAAATTGCATATATTTAGGCGCTCTCTTTTTATTTTAATATTAATTAAATTGCTCTTGGGGTTTTTGCTAATTAGATTTTACAGGACTATCAACCTATTAAACTTACCAATATTTGTCAATTAGTGACAGCGCTATTTTTTAAATCTTGTCGGTTGTTCGGCATTTTGACCAATTCGGCTTTCAAGTTAAGAAAACAGCTGAAGAGAAACAACATTAAGTTAATAATAGCTAATAAATTGGATTAAATAACTATTGTTAAAAAAATTGAAAACAATCCAGGCAGTTGCGTAGTAGTTAGGACGTCATACTTTTAATCACAGAGTCTCGGGTTCAAACCCTGGTAGGATCATATCTAGTAAAACGATGTACTACTCATAATAATAGTTCATATCATAATATAAAATAAAAGTACTCTGTCAGACCTGGAAAGGAAAGACGAAATCACATTTTATGTTCAAGTGATAGGTTTTTAATTAAATAAATATATGAATTATAAAAGGACTTTCTTAAGTTTGAAAATATTCTGAGAATATTCTAAGAAAAATTAAACATCCCAATATCCTTCACAAATTTCACTATGGGAAGTGTACGCTCTTTGGAAATGTTCACCTTCAAAATCCATTTTTTACACCTATTCCCTTGTTTTATTTGCTTTTATTGTACATTAAAGCCTCATTGCAAAAATCATCATTGTGAAAATTGTTTAAATAAAAATAAAATAAAATTTATTATTTTTTTTTTTTTTATTTAATATTTTATTTTCGTGAAAATATTTTTAACCTGTTAACTTATTAAAAAACGTTTTATGCAAAACAAAAAAAAAAAAATACTAAAATTAGAAACATAAATAAAGAAAATGAGAACAATATATATATACATATATATATATAGGTATATATATATATTATTATATGTAAATGTTTTTAAAAAAATGTAAATACATCATAATATATTATTTTGTATGAATTTTAATGTGTTTACAAATAATTTTTGTATTACACACATGGAAATATATTCGTTGTATATAAAATATGGTAGAAAGGGATAGCAATACAATACAGAATAAAAATGAAATAAATTGTTAGGGTACGAGGGGTATTCAATAAATAACAATGCATATATTAGGGTTTTAAAAGCAAATATTTCGAAAGTTAATACTATTATGGTAAGGTCGGGTATTTAAGGACTTTCAGAGGGGATTAAATTATAATTAAAGCTCTATTTATATTAACAACCAAGTAATTTATGGAAAATGATTAAATTATAATTGGAGAGAGAGAATTAAATTATAATTTAAGCTCTTTTTATATTAACTTACATTAATTTGTTGAGAACGAATTAAGCTGATTCAGACATAATTCGCAGGATCAAAAACAAGGAATTAATAATAGAACCAAATGAATAACCAAAAATAAGGGATCTTCTAGTTAAAACTCCACTTCTAGAAGATAATCAGTTAAAATGGCAGGGTTTGTCCTCTCTAAAATATTCTATTGATCTATTAAGTATGTACAAGAAGTGGAATGGCTAATCAGGGAATTAATCCAGTCATAGCACCCATATTAATGAATCTTTAAGAACAATAGATATTAAATTTCGTATAATAAATTTTTTAAATTTTAATTAAATACCACAGACTATAAAAATCAGAATTTAAGTATTGAAAAAATCTTTTATAAAAATGTTTTCTTCAAAATCCATCAACTTACAATATCTCCTATTTGAATATCACATTTTAAAATAATTATTTCCCTGGAAAATACAAAATATTTCCATTTATTCTAAAAATAGAAAAAAATTAAAAGCATATGTTGTAAAAATTATGTGTGGGCTGGTCTAGATTTTTATAATTGTTATTCATCACTTCATGATTATTTAAACTTCTTAAATTTGTCAATTATTTCAAAAGCTCAGTATGAGTACTTTTTACACGACAACAATTTGAAATTGTAATTTGTAAATTATATTTTGCCAATTTATAGGTAAAAATGTAATTTTATTGAAGGAAAATTTTTAATTTGAAAAGTTTTAATATTTTTTTTCTTCAATGTCATTATTAAATTATTAAAGGTCTGTTTATTTTGTTTATTACATAGGAAAAATATTTTTGTGATAATCCAACACCGGGCACTTAAGATTAAGATGCCAAATAATGTAATAATAAATTTATTGACCTAAAAAAAAGGAACTTGTTAGAAATTTCAAATGAAACATTGAATTTGATAATATATTGACATTTTTTTGTAAATATTAACTAAGGTCCCAACCTAATTAAAACGCACGACATATGACAAACAATACGCCGTACGTCGATACTTTGAAGTATCCCAATTGTCACGTATTTCAGGAGCTTTATTTTGACAGAAAATATACGCCGCACATCGTCATTTAGGGTGAGGCCTTAGTAACAATTTTAAATAAAAATAGAGTATTAAATTTCAGATTCGATACTAAAAAATTCCGGAAGAATGTGCGTTCAACTTTAAAGATTACTATTAAAACTCAAAAAATTTGAAAGCCACCTATTGGAGCTGTGGGTAGTTCCTATAGATAGTTTCTAACATCAGCATACCAAAATAAGAACACTTTTTTAAACAAACTTTGAATGGTGATTTAACCAAGCTTTAGAACCTGTGATACAAATATAATTCTTAGTTTTAAGGATAGGGATGTAAAAGGGTATTTATATAGAAATCGGTTTTAAGAAATATATGATTCTGGGATAGTAGGGGAATGATAAAAATTGAATAGGATATTTATAAGAAAGAGGTGAATGTTCTTTTCGAACTCCTTAAATCGTGAGTTATTTAATTAACTTAATTTAAATTTACACTGTATTTTATTAATAAATTTTATTTTGTAACACTAATGATTAAAGCTTAGAAACTAAGGTCGTTTATAGCTAGAATTAATCCTTATAGAGCGCTAGCCTATTTCAAAAAACCTCATCTTTCACCTTAACTTATGACATGAAAGTATCCTTAACCTTATCTAAGCCTCAAACCAATTAGTTCAGTAGCTTAAACCTCGTACTTTTTTTTCTAAAAATAAATTCATTTTTACGTTTTAAATAATTTTTATAATTTAAAATAATTTTATTTTTTTTTTTTTTTCCTTGCTTTAAACACCACCGTTTGTGTTTTCTAAATGTACTACCAGCTGCTGTTTTCAGTTGTCCTGTTTTAAACTTTCTATACTATAGAAAAATTATTCTTTTTTTTTAGTGTATAGAAAATACATAATATGTATAATATATATATTATATAAAAGCATTTGTGTTTCAAATTCATGAAAAAATTTATTTAAATTTTGTCCCAAAAAACACTTGAATGCTAACATATAAACATATCAACACACATATGTAATGCATATAAAATTTACGTGGATTCTCATTCTATTAAAGCTTAGAAGAAAAAAATTATATATATGTTTACATATAGCTATATACTTATGTATATGAAATCGTAAAACATTTTTTGTTTTTGCTGTTGTTATTTTTGCGTTTTTAGGCCAGCAGGGTACAAAAGTTCCTTAAGCATAATTTGATATTTGCCGAAAGGGAAAAGAGAAAGTAGTGTGGTTAAAAAAAACAAGAACAAAGAAAACAACATAAAATAAAAGGAGTATAAATTTATACATACACCTATGTTCATATTATTATTATTAATAAATTTTTTACAGTATTGGATAAAAATGAATGAACAATTTTGTATTGTGAAATAATTTTGTGATAAATCAAATTTTTAATAAATTAAAAAAAAATTTAAAAGCTGTTTGTTTTAAATTATATTTTAATGCCTTGATTCCAAATCACAATATCAACTAATTTATTAAGTACCTACATTATTAAGAAAAATGTAAGATGTTCTTAATCATTTTCCACTCAATATTGAAATGTCAAATTGATAATATTTTTAGTTGACATACCTATTTATTTTATAAATCAAAAATAATGGATAAAGTTCCATATAAGAATGTTTATAGATTTAAATGACGTCATCGCGTAATATAATAAGAAATACAGGGTGTTTTTAAAAATTTCATATGCATATTTAGTGATTTTTTTTAAAAGTTTAAATTTTTATTATTTTTTTTTAAATATTCACTTTTAATTGCAATATTTCAAAAACGGTAACACAAATTAAGATAAAATAAAGTGCATATAAAAAATTTAACGATGTTCTACAGTATTGCTGAGAATGGTTTCATTTTATTGTCTAATGGTAAATATATACCGGTTAAATTAAAATAGTATATTATAATTTAAGAAAATTTTCTAACGCCTCTTTCGGCCACCTAACGGGTGTCAGCGGTACTTATGGCATATATTATATTCGAGACTTTGTGATATAAAGTACTGTTACTTAATGACGTCATTTAAATTTATGGTCACCCCTTAACAGAATTTTATCAAAAAAAACTATAAAAATATAACAAATCAAATATTTTAATAAAACAAAACTTAGGTTTAGGGCTAAATAAAATTTTGTAATTTTCGTAATATTTTTTAGTAAAATAGGTGGGCTATGTAACAATTTTGTAATTCAAAAATCGAAATTTTCGAGTTCAACTACTTGTGAGTAACGAGATGATATTATTAAGAATTTAAAATGGAAACTGAAATATTTGATGACAGAAATATTTGTAAAAATTTTGTGAACTATACAAAAAAAATTTTTACAATTTTTAGATCAAACTCCTTTCGGGCAAAACCTTATACTATATAAATCCAAGACTCTAGTCTTATAGCAAATTATCTTAAATAGGTACTACCAAAGACAGACATTAATTAAAAATGTATAGCAGGTATATCACATATTAGTTGCATAATTCAAACAAAATTCTCAAAGAATTTTTTGAGGAACACGAATTAAAAATTATAGGTAATACCTTAAATAAAATCTCTTCAAAAAAATTTTTCCAATACTGTAGTTTTTAACATATTAAGTCATAAGAAAAAACAAACATATATTTCTTCCTTCTTTCTATATACTGGAATGTGGGTGCTCTGGAATTTCTCATTACTATTCCTAATGAAAGAAAGAGACAACAATATAAAGAAAAATACAAAAAAAAAATGTAGGTATGTATTTATATACATGCATAATATTACATAACTATTAAAACAAAGTAAAATACAATTTTCCCTTATATATATGTATATATAATCTTCCTTTTGTTTTTCCTAGTATTTGTCTTCTAAAATAAAAAAAAATTTCCTTTTACTCATAACAAATACGAAATTTTTTTTAATGTTTATTTTAACCTTTTTTATTATGCGTATATGAATGTGTAATGATCAAAATAATAATAAAATAATAATAATAATACAAAAGAATAAAAATGATGAAAAAAAATAAGTAACAAAAACATTAGAAAAAATAACAAACAAACACATACATTATAATAATAATAATAATACAAAAAAACATAACAGTGTCAGGCTTAGAAATTATCATAAGCCTTGCCAAAGGGGTTTTAAAATGCAAAATAACAATTAAAACAAATATACTGTTGTTGTAATTCACATGACACGTATAAATCCTCAAATATCGTATTCCTAAATATATTGTGATATTTAATTCGCTCAGAACAGGTGGCTAAATTTTTAGTAATTGTAACACCAAATATAATATGACATACGATTGGATTAAAATTTTAAATTAATATTACAAAATTTAATACATTATGCAAAAAATTTTTTTGATTAATTCTTATAACTCACAAGAGATGTTCATAAAAATTTTTTAATAAAATTTGACATTCAAACAAACTTGAATATGAAATTTTTCTATAAGGCTGTTTTATCTAGCACTACTACCTTCTGAAGTGTACAGTACTAGGGTTACAAGATACTCTTAGTTATTTAACTCAAAAGCAAATTTAAAATAGAAATCACATTATTTTTTAATTCAATGTTTTTTAGCTATCAATTAAAAGGTTGTTATAGAACTTACAATATAAATCAAGGTTGTAGGATTTAAAATATTTATAAACGGCATGGTTAGTATACCGAGGCTTTTTTTTTAATTTTAACTTTTAAATAAATAAATTCCAAATATGTTTCAACTGCCCCAGTTTTCTTTGTTCTATAATATATTAGTCATTCTTCCATCTTAAATTTTTTTATTTTAACAAAGTAACATCGGATTGCAGGACAGACTTTGAAGTGTAGGTTATGAAAATACAAATAATATGCGTACAAACTACGATTTATTGACAAAAGGTCTATATAGGCAGATTTTTTAATATTAATCCCTAATCCCTTTAAATAATATTAATACTGAATTTTAAGGGTGATTGCTTTTAATTGGAAGCGCTCTATTATCTAAAGATATTGTTCATCTTTTTTCTGAAATCTGGTTTTTTGAAAATCTCGTTTTTCTAAAACAATCTCATTTCTCAAAATTTAAGAGCTGAATATAAAATCTAAATTATGAGCCAAATGCGGAATATAAAAAAAAATAAATTTTCTAAAAACCATATTTTCAAAAAAAGGTGACTTTTAAAACAAGATTTTTTCAAAACGCGATTTTCAAAAAATGCGATTTTCTAAAAGAAATATTTTTAAAAAAAATTTTCTAAAAACGTGATTAACTGAACCGATATTTCAGACCAAATCCTTTTCCCTCAAAAATATAGGAACAAACATTCGATTTTTTTTTGTATTTGAAGATTTCAATTAAAGTGAATGTTAATAAACTTTTTTAACCATCCATTTATACAAAACTAAAATTTTTCATTGAAGTTTCCTTAAAAACAATAGATTTGCTTAAGTCCTTTAAAGGATTTATTTCTCAAAATAATAAGTGGGGGTTAGCAATATTTAACATTAATTCGAAACATCAGTAAATTGCTACATTAAATTTTTCATCTTCTTTAATCTGAAAGTCAATGGCCTTTTTTAATATCCTTAATCAAAACCTGCTAATCGGCATATTAGACATTCAAAATGAACGAATAAAATTTCTCTCTCTTTCTTTCTATATTCATATGATTTTACATTCTTCCCTTTTTATATTTTTGATTTTTTTTTCTGTTTTTTTTTTTGGTTCAAAGGAGCAAAAATGCTTTCAAACAACAAAAAAAAAAAATCAAAAGAACATAAAATCAAAAAAAAAAAATTATAAATGAAAAATTCAGAAACATTGGAAAATTTAAACAACGTTTGAATATCAAATTTTTTGTTAGCACTTCACTCAATTCCTGTATTTTTTTAAAATTTTTATTTTGCTTTTTGTTTTTTTTTTTTTTGTTTTTTGACTTTTTCACCTTCCTTTTTGTACATACCACATACATTGACACATACCTATATAGTATATAGTATATATACCTACCATTTTCCTATAAAATGCAAATGAAAAGCAAAAAAAATTATGAAAAATTTGCATAGATGAAGGGGCAGGATAAAATATTGACTCACTACTGGAAGAATTAAAAATGAAAAAAAAGAAAAGAAAGAGAAAGGAATATTTATTTTTATAATTGAGAATAAGGATTGGAATAAAAATGAAATGTACATATATATATATACAATATAAAATAGAAAAGGAATATATTTTCTATGCAGAGATGAAGTGGACTACTCTTTAAAATGGACTTTTTGGGTTAATTATGCAATTCTATTTTATTATTTTAAGATGTACTCTAATTTTAATTTTCAAAAATAAAAAAAAAAAAACAAAAAAAAAACAACAACAATAAATTAAACAAAATGAAAAAAAATTTAAAATTCAAAAAATTATTTAATTATTAGGTAGATCGGTAATTATATGCAATATAGAAGGAATAAAACTTGAATTTTTAATTGATACTCTGAATATATTATTTCAGTTTATAATTTTATTTTAATTTTTGAAAATCATTTAGTTAAATTTTAAATTATTTAAATTAAAAAAATAACAAATTTAAAATTAACTTCATCAGAATAAATTTATTATAACAATGTTTAAATATGACGATAGATTTTTGTAGATATTAATGAAAAACCTTAATGCAAATCAAAAACTTTATTTAATGAATACTTAAACTATATAATAAATAAAAAATAACTAATTTAACAAATATTTAAAAAACCATGCTCGCGCTAGTGGAATACTTAATAAGAGATTAAGTGGTTTTGAGAAAAAGTGTTCACATTGCACAACTAGTTTAATCTGACAGCAAAAAAGTATTTAATTTGATATTTTGCCTTCATTTTTAATATTATGAGTCTTTTTATATTTTTAAAATACAACAGATTTCAATTCATCATCATCAAAATTCAAAAACAAGTTGGTTATGTCAAATATTTAAGAACATAACTTTAAAAAAGCTCGTTTAAAAATAAAAACTAGTTTAAAAATGTCAAACTTTTATTGAATATTCACTTGTTTATAAAAATTGAACTAGTCTCTTAAATTAAACTTATATAATAAATACTTATACTAGTAGCAAATATAATTAATATTTTCTGTAAATACATAAACTTAATATTCTAAAAAAAAAATTTAATAAAATTAATTTTAATTTAGAAAAAACTTTAAATACAAAATTCAAAAGTTTTAATTAATTAAAAACTACAGAGTATTAATTAAATTTGCAAATTTAGGTACACATTTTATTTTAAGTACTCTTACCATTTTCTCTTTTATTATTAGATTAGGGGTGTTCAAGAAAATTATTGAGCGTACCATCTTTAAATTTAATTTAAGAAATATTATTTTATTAATACGTCAGGCAAAATATTGTGTTTAGGCCGATTGTATCAAAAACTTAACTCTAAAGAAAGCATTATAAGCTTAAATGCGTTTTCATTTCATCAAAAATTTCCAAAGAATGATGTACTATCTAATACTATACTAGCTGATCTCAGACTTCGATATAAATTTTTAAGAGCATTATTTTAAAATACTCGTATAGACTAGGTTCAGCTTCGTAGCCATTAATTATTTTGATTTAAGTTTTATATAGGATTTTTTTTTATTTCATATTTACGATATTAACTATAATTACTATATATTTTATGATTTTACGATATTCATTGTAATTGTAACCAACTAGGACTTGTTAGAAAGAAAGGAAGATGAAAAAATTTTACCGGTTATGCACGTATGGACGGTTATAGAAAATTGTTTCAAAATAAATTTTCCTAAGTTAAAAAGTATTTAGTTTTTAAGCACCCAGCACCCTTTGGAGCCCTTAATGCTTGCATCAATCGGAGCCCTTATAAAGTTTAAATACTTTTATTGAATTTGAATTTTGGGAAATTTCAAGTAAATCAGGCGTGAGTGCTATTCTAAAACTTTACTTTACTTTGAACAGTCTAAATTTTCAACTCTCGTTATACTAAGGTATTCTCTAGATATCTTTATTGCGAACCAAAAGTTACAGAGCACTGGAAAGTAATCAGTATTAAAGAGAAGAGATAAAAACATAATAATGAAAACATTTATTAAATCTTTATTAAAAATTTGTTCCCCTACTTAAGAAATAAGTTTTATAATTTTTGTTTCTTTACTTATATAATACATACATACCTACATATTTACAACACATTTATGAATATATTATATAAATAATACAATTTCTTATGATTGACAAAAGTCGGATATCATCGCAGGCTCTTTTAAATACCATTTTCAAAGTTGACATTCAAAATTCACCTCTCCCCCCACCAAATAAAAATTGTATCAGCACTCAGCAATCTGTTATCAATACGAGAGAGTGTTTCTTTTTTTTAATATTCAACATTGAATTCAAAATTTATTCAAAATGTTTCAATACATTTTTTGTTTGAAATTAGAAGTTTAAAATAGTCGGTATTTAGTATTTACTTTAAAAAACTTGTTTTTTTTATTTTTTTTTTTTTTCTTGATAAAACAATTTTGTAAAATTTTGAAATTTTTTATTATCTCAATCTCATCATAATTTTCTTCGTTTTTTATAGCCGTATGACTATAGGTCTAAATGGTATACTAAATTTGCCATTACGTTTGTGACGAAGTGAAGAAATGGTGGTAGATGTAGACTTAAAGGTATGGATCGGATCAGAATTGAAAAATAAATCGATCCAGCTGTGAATGTCCTTCTGTCCTTCCGCACCATGACTCAAAAAATAAATCTAATTTTCACAAATTCGTTTTTATGCGTAATAGTCGTCAATAGTCGTAATAGTCGTCATCGCTATTGAAATCCAGCCAGTTTCCTCCATGGAGTCGAGTAGCTGCCATACAACATTTAAATTTACCTAATAAAGCTGAATATCTGAAATTTTCTCAACTTTAATGGCCAAAGTCTGAATAAAATATAGTTGGTGTAGTTTAAAAAGTTTTAAAGGGAGAACCTCGAGAAGCGGTTTAAAGAGCTGCCTTTCAACTTTTATCGTCACTTATACATAACAGAAACTCTAATTAGTTATGTGTTTGAAATTTTTCAAAAGTAATTAGCATTATATCATTCAATGCCTATATTCCGGTCATACGGGTATCCCATAGTTGGCAGAGTCTACTATATTCTTCCTCGTTTTTTCCTATTTTTTATTATTAGTTACAATTTAAATAAATTCATATTTTTTTTATATTACTTTCCCGTTTTTGCCTCCTGGTGGCTAAAACAATCTTTACAAAAATACAAAATACAACAAAAAAAACAAATTAAAGTATCTTAAGATACAAAATAAAAAAAAAACAAAAAACCATCATTTGGAGACCATTTCCAAGTAAATGATAGTAATGAAAAATAAAATAAGCAAAGAAATGTGAACAAATATATACATTTAAAAATGTTAAATACAATAAATTGAAATGATAGAATGAGAAAGAAATATTATATAACTTATTTTGAAATACCTACATTTATATACAGGGTGTTTCACCAATAACCTGCCATAGAATTAGGCAGGCATATAAACGTTAAAAGTTAAAAACTTGTTTTTAGTTTTCAAGACCTAAGACTTAATAGTTTTTGGTTTCAAGATCCGATAAATATATTTCAAAGAGACCCAGAAGTCTAGTTGGCAAAGATTTAAAAATGATGTACTCCAAGGTCTGAAATTTTTTACATAAGTTTGTTTTAGCATTTGGTTCCCAATTTATGGACATAAAACTTAATAAAATTCTAAAAGGTCATCCCAAAAGAATCAGTGCCGGCCGCACCTCCAAAATAATATTATTTTTTATTTTGAACCCATAAAATATCTTCTGGTTCTATGAAAAATTACTGACGAAACACCCTGTATAAGTAGGTATATAATTTTACAAAATGATAAGAAATTAAGAATTGCGCTGACATGAAAGTTTTATGATAATGATATTTTCTTAACAAACCAAATGAAAAAGAAAAACAACAACAACAACAAGAAAAATTAGAAAAGGAAAATCATTAAAAAAAATATATTTTTTAATAAAGTAATTTTTACAGATTTTCCTCTTAACAAGAGAGAAAAAAAAATATTGAAAGAGGGAGAAAGAAAAACACGTTAACTAAATACTTTCATGTTGTGTTGTGTTCTTATACATTTAGTTTTTTTCTTTTTTTTTAATTCTAAGGCAGTTTCTTGTTCCTTGTGTTCCTTTTACTGATTTCCTCTGTCTTTCTATCATATTTCTTGTTTCTTTTATTATTTAGTGCTGAAATGCAAATTTCTTGTTTCAAAATTAAAAAAACAAAACAACAATAAAAAACAAGAAATGAATTGCTTTTATACTTTTCTTTGAATTCTGCCAAACATTTAATGTTGACTGTCTTTTGAGAAATTGTATTTTTTGTTGTTGTTTTTGTTATTTTTTTTTTTTTTTATTGCTATTTTCTTTTTTCACAGAAATTTAATTAAAAATTGTGTAAACGGGCGCGCAAAAGAATCACTACTTTTTTTTTGTGCTTGTTTTTTTTTTTTTTTGTTTTTTTTTTTTAACAATCGTGTCCTCTGGTCTCTGAATCTGATAAGTATTCGTATATATACAAAATAATATCCTGATCTGTACACTTCTTAATGTTCACCTATATATTTGTTTTTTGATTTTGGACTCTAAATAAAGTGTTTTAAAATACTGAGATTGTGGGTCCTTATACCCTACCTACTGGTATTAGTTTTTTTAAGTGGATTTTGGTTTTGTGGCCTGTGATGCTTCCAGTTAGCACAAAACAATATTTAACTTAATATTGAATAAGAAAGTGATTCAATTAGATTAAGTATGACAGAATGTTAAATAAAACGGTTTGAAGGCATGTACCAGATGCAGATAAGTTGATTTATTTAGTTTTTAGATAAAGTTTGGAATGAATTAAGTTAATTAGAAGTTTTAAGTTTTTTTTATAAGATATTTTTGAGGGGATTTTGTTTCCCTTTTTTAGTTTGTGCATGCAACGTGTTTTTTTTCTTTTTGTTTTACCTTAAGAATTAGACCTCCACTTAACAGCGTCATTTAAGGCGTTTTTGCGATAATACTTTTTTTTTTGATTACCAATAGAGAAGTTAGTTCGTCAGAGATCTTAGTGGACGGTTCTACGCCATATTATGTTTTTGGAGACCACGTATAGGTATTCCTTGAAGAGTTCATTCAATAGCTAGTGTGCATTATGCTATATAATAAATGATTTTCTAGAAACGTACACTCCACCCCAGTCTCTATTACTGTTTGTTTAGTAAAAGCCACTTCACAAATTAACCTCCAATATTTTGGGTCTTTAGATGGAGTATAATCAGAAAATACCGCAAAATACCATTGTACATTAGATTGTCTCAATTATCTCTAAAATCAAAAATTGATTTTTTACATTTATATGAAATGAAACTTAATCATTTAAATGCATGCATATTACTGTGCTGCAACACATTTAAGTGCATGCATACTACTGCTGAAACCAGGAATCAAATCCTAAATATTAATTATAATTCAAGAGTTTGAATTGTCCTCATTGAGAGGTATTAATAGTTTCAAAGTCTCCTTTCAAAGTTTACTAATATTTAACTTGAAAATTCTAACGGTATTTCCTGTATAATTTTACTTCTTGCAATGTCCACTATTATTCGCAATTTATAGAATAATTCTTAAATTAATTTATTTGTTTAATTCTTTTCGTTATCAATTTCGAATCTTAAATCTGTTTAAATACGTATTTTTTCCAATTTTCATGTTGTCTCTTTCTTTTCCTTTGAAATTCCTTCCGTTACTTTTAATTCCCTTATAATATTATCCTTGAAAAATATTAGAATTAGAATATTGGAGCTGTTATTATTTTCTTAAAATTTTTGTAAACGTATGCAAAATAAATTTTTTTAAGATAAAAAAAGAAAAAAAAAATAAAAAATTAAATTTCATTTTGAATATTAAAATATTAAAAAGGGATTTTAAAAGTTTAAAAAAAACTGATGAATTTAAAAGTAGTTAACTAGAAATAGAAAATCTAGAATATGAAAATTTTGTGTTGAAAAGTTTAAAAAAAAAACCAGAAAATGTTTACTTTATTTCATTGTTCATGAGGGAAATTAATAGAAAATTATATTATTATTGGGTATATTATAGTTAAAATTATAAATACAGTGGCTCCCAAAAAATAATAGGATTTAAATTTAAAAAATAAATAACAATTACCTTCATTTCCCTATTAATTCTACATAATATTGTATATGGAGTTTATAGGGATGTTATGGTAAAAACCCAGTTAAAATTACAATACCGTATATGAGCCATTGTAATCAGATTTTAAATGTCTCCAAGCTACAGCACCTTCCTAGAAACTATAAATTTATCTAGGTAATTGAAGACTTCAGCTTTCAACTTTTTAGATTAATAAACTGATGTCTGACATCCTTAAATTTGGTATTGAAGTAAAATAAGTTCTCTAAGTTCGACAAAAATGGTGTAACTGAATCTTCCGAATAAGTCATGAAATTTTATAAATCAGCCCTCAATCCAAACCAAAAGTTTATTTGAAGCTTTTATCAGAGTAGGCCAAAATTTATAATCACCACAACTTCTATAGACAACTGGGCTCATAACATAAAACGATTAAAATATTTTATTTTTATCCAAAAAAATATGAGGGTCACTGTACTTTATTTAGTATTAACCAAAAAATATTTACCAGGTATTAACCAATCTTAGAAAAATCTTATGTATAAAGACATTGAATATCTTTGAATAATATTATATAAATATTAAATAAAGTAAGAATTAAATGAATCTAAATTTAGATTCTTATGAGAATTGTAGGTAGGTATCTATTAGATAACAAAATTTAATTTGAAAAATTTTTTTTTAGCTTTTCTTAGAAATTTAATAAAAAATTTTAAGAAATAAGAAAACTAGTATGAAAGGAGTTGTTGATTTTCTGTTTTTTTTTAGGAAAAAATATGTTTTGTAAGAGATTTTAACAGATATTTCATTTTGAATATAAATTTTGTAGGGAAATTGGGTTTTAGTTCTTAAAAAAGAAATTACATTCTCTTAAAATATATTTTTTCTTTCTTTCTTTCCCTTTTCTTTTAAAATTACTCTACAGTTTTGTTTAATTAGTGTTTCACGATTTTAAAATGTTGATTAAAAAATGTGTTGGAATTGATAATTTATTCAATCGATAGGATTTTAATTTCATACATAAAATTGTATTAATTAATTAAGTTTAATGTAAAATATTGTAAACCCAAATCATAAAATTTCAACAAATCAGAACATTTCTTATTCTCTTAGGTTCTTCAAGTTTTTAATATTAAGGTTCTTAAGTAAAGAAAATGGATGAACCTAGTATACCATCTTATGCTTCATAGTTCTTATAATGTGTTTTCCGATCTGTTTCTTTCTTTTCAGGGAATATAGCACAAAATCTCCAAAAAACAAAATCCTCAAGAACAAAATCCTCCAAAAACTAAAATCTCCAAGGAAAAAATCCCCTTTAAGACAAAATCCCTTAAAAACAAAATCTCCAAAGTTAAAAATTCGCAAAACCAAAATTTCCAAAAAAAAATCTTCAAAAGGGAAGTGTTCCAGAATATGTATGTATAGATTATATGAGTGACTCTGAACTAGGAGCGATTTTGGAGTTGAATTCAAATCATATGGTTATATCAAGATTTGTGGATTTTGGTTTTGGTTATTTTATCTTGCAAATTTTTTTATCCAACCCTTCTTTTGATATAAATTTTTTTAAGTATTCTTTCCTCCCTTTGAGTTTCCAAAACCTTATATTCAATATTTTATAATTCGAATCTGTTTAAAAAATCTGAAATTCAAGGCACCTTCAACATTCTTCTACTTTTCCACTTTTTTCTTCTCCTTAAATCATCAAAGCTTTAAATATCAAATTGTTGACATACATTTTGTTGATTTTTATCATAATTTAAGGTATTTTAAGGTGCGGCGTCTTCTATACCAAAAAAAAAACCATAGAATATTTTAATTCATACTTTACTTACACACACGTAGGCAGGAGGTTTACTTCCGGTTAACAGTAAAAACCTACAAATGGAAATATTCCACGAAATAGTCTCATAGTTTAATATTATTTTAATTTAACATAAAAATATTATTATCCTTTCACAAATACAATAACAAAATTCAAAATAAAACGACAAAAAAACAAGAAAGAGACAACAATATATACCTACCTACATAATATTTTGTACTTGAAAAAGTTCAAAAAATTTTGTAATATCTATGTACAAAACAACATAATAGAAAGTTTATCAAATATTAATACTTTTGTTTACAAATTTTTCTAGGTGAAAAAACATCAAAAATAAAAACAATTTACACACAGAAAAAATTTTATAATAATAATAACAAAATAATAAAAAAAAGGATAACAATACAAGTATTTAATAATATACCATGACCTTTAAGAAATTTTATTTTTAATATAAAAAAAAACATTACCTACATTCAAAAAATAACAAAAAGTAACTGTTTTGTCTTTTTTAATATACGCAAAAATACAAGGTTACTCTATACTGTTATCCTGTTCAACAAATTTTACCATTAAATAATTTTCATAAATTTTTTACATACACACATACATATTAATAAAGTAATAAATAAGAAAAACAAAATAATAAAAGAAAAAAAATAAACTTAAATAAAATATTTTTGAAAAAAAAAGACAAAGACAGGAACAATAGAAATGTAATAAGAAAGAATTACAAAAAAATATTAAACAATCTTGTTTTCGTAATAATAATAACATATACAATACAAAAAAAAAGTACCGTTATTTTCTTAACGGTAAAATCGTTATTATTGTGTTAAATTAAAGCTATACATACTAATAAACAAATAAAAAAACAACAACAAAAAATTACTTACTGACAACGACCTACAAATAATTATATATGTGTAAGTCTATAGGTATAATATACCGTACTAAATGATGAACAAATATAACGTTTTGTAAAAACGGTATTTTTGTTGTTTTAGTTATTTGTTTCATTAATATTTGTTGTTGCTGTTTGTTGTTGTTATTCGGATTTTTTTTTGAACACCGAACCTACGTACAAAAATTTTTTGCACAAACAAGAAAAACGGACTTTTTAGTCACCATCTTTTAAATATTAATAAATACCGTTATAAACAATATAATACCGTTGTATATAACTGTTGTTTATTGCAAAAATTTGTTTGTTTTTTTTAATTTTTCGCTCATTTTATTTTTTTTTTTAATTTGTTTTTTTTTTCGCCTTTATTTCTTTTGCGTTGTTTTTTTTTTTTTACTGTTTCGCCGTGTATTAATGTATTTACCGTTATTACACAATATAGCAAAGGACTTTAAATAATAAACAAAGATAATCGTTTTTTGTTTGTTTATTAATAAAAGAAAAAAAACAATAACAAAAACAAACAAAAACAAAAATAAACAAAAAGATCAGAATAATTACAAAGAAATAATAAAATTAATATATAAAAAACAAAAAAAAATTGAATGCAGTATATAATAAATATACATATATAAATTTTAATAAAATTATAAATATAAATATATATACATTATTTACATAAAATACAGGTAAAAAAAAAGAGAAAAATATACAATTTAAAAATAAAAAAAAAAAAACGGTAAAATAAACAAAATAACGCAAATTTAAAATATAATATAGTTTGGGTGACATTTTGAATTGTGAATACTAAATGTTAAATTCTTTATTTGTTATATACCGTTATTTTTTGTATACATTATTTGCATAAGTATACATACACCTGTACTTATGTTAAATAGATGTAAATATTCAAACATACATATATAAAATATAAATGTAAAAAAAAATAACATAGTTTACTCTTTCTTTTTGTTTTTTTTTATATTATTGAAATATTATAAGCATAATACAAACACATACATATATACTTGTATATATATACCAAATATATTAATATATAGTTAAGTCTAAAAATAAATACATATTTATATTTAAACAAATATTTAATATTAATGTGTGTAAACAAAAAAATTGTGATTTTTGTGATTTAATTTAAACAGTGAGAAAATAATAAAATAGGAAGAAAGAAAGAGAAAGAATGTTGTAAAGAATAAATTATGCAAAAATAATATTGAAAAAAAAACAAACATACATAATAATACAATATAATATATAAAACATATACAAACAAATTTTAATATATGTATAAAAAAAAAAAACAAATTTATTTAGAAAAAGAATATTAAATTAAAATGTAAATTTGTAAATGTGTAGTAATTTAATAATCAAAAAAAAAAAATATTAAAGTGATAATTTAATCAAAACAGTGGAAAGGTTAGGAAAAGAAAAACTCTAAAAATTGAGTAAAAAGGATTTTCACTTAAAATACAACAAAAAGAATCAGTTTTTTAGAGTTTTAATTACATGGTGACATACATATACATACATTAACAAGGTGTGATATTTAATTTGTATTTGATTTTTTAAAATTGAAAAAATTGTCATCCTTCACTTATGAACAAAAGAAAAGGAAATTTTAATAATTTGTTATTTTTGGAATAAATGTACTATGAAATTGATAGTTCTGAAGGTAATTTGAAAAAAATTTTTATTTTATATGTACATATTATGTATTTATAATTATATATTAAAATTATATTTAAAACAAAATCATTTATATAATATAATTAAAATATTTAAATAATACATGATTATTGATTGATTATTGAGTTAAGCATGAAATTGGATCAATGAAAAACTTATGGCTTTAATATTGTTGTATTTTATGATGGATGTATAATATAGATACAGGGGAATATTTAGTTATCTGGGCGAAACGCTGGAACGAAAAACATTTAAAAAAAACTGAATATTTTTAAAATGTAATTAAAATATAAATATGTGAAAAATTTTTGAAGAAAGGATAAAAGACGTGTTT
This sequence comes from Dolichopus griseipennis, assembly GCA_963082915.1. Classification (NCBI taxonomy): domain Eukaryota; kingdom Metazoa; phylum Arthropoda; class Insecta; order Diptera; family Dolichopodidae; genus Dolichopus; species Dolichopus griseipennis. The sequence continues at coordinate 83,219,469 of OY720443.1, forward strand.
TTTTAAGGAGGTGTTTTCCTCAGTAAGCCTACTTCTCTATGTTATTATAATGTTATCTATAAGTTTCAGGAATTAAATTGTGAATTCCACAAACATTTGGAATTTTACTTAGAATTATACTATCTAAGCAAAAATAGATAAAACGGAGAGACACTTTCTTCAATTTAAGGAACCGCTTTTAAATTAAAGAAAAACCTTTAACATGTGTTAAAATATAATCTTGGATCTTTAAATTTTGTAATTTAATAAAAAAAAAATTGGACAGGTATTCAAAGTTACAGGTGTTTAAAAACAGCAAAATTTCAATTTTCGATCCTTATAGCTCCTAAACAGGGGGCTTGACAAAAAAAATTTTTTAACCGACTCCTACTAATTTTTGAGGATCTAACTTCTTCCAAGACCCTAGTTTGAACCGTTCAAAAGATATGTGTTGGCAAAAATTTTGCAAAAATTGAGTTTTACGTAATGTTAAATTTTAGTACCGTACGGCAAACCTAAACATTTGCTTTTTAAAAATTTATAAAGCCTATAAAACCAGCTATCGTTTGCCGTTTTCAGATTGAAAATATATATAATATAACTCTTGTTATAACAATTTGAATATAGAGCTTTTTCCAAATTTGGAGGGCTGTAGCCCCGTATCAGGTGGGGCTACAGAAAAAAATTCTTCTACGAAATTATTTTTTTTGTAATAGCTACTCGTGGTTAAAATTTCTTTATTCTATTTCAAACGGTGTAAAAGTTTTTGTAAACACACGGACTGACGAACGGACGGACGGACGAACAGAGTGAAGCTATATAGGCACATTTTTACAAAATTTTTTGAAAATGTGCTAAAAATATTCAAAAACAATCAAAGTAGGCATTTTCGGTTAAATAAAGAAAAATTATTTTTAATTTGCATAGACATTTGTACTGACAATTATAATTGTCTTGAATTTTTTTCGAATTAATATTGATCTTCTTTTTTTTTTAAGTCGTTAATTACCATAATCGATAATGTTTAAAAAAATGGATTATGATGATATCAATCGAATAATGAAATATCAATAAATAAATGTAGAAGGATGAGAATAAAATTTCTTTGTAATTTCCTTTAAAAGTCTTAAAATTCCCTTTTTGTGTAATTATTATTATAGATTATTTAATATTTATTTTTAATTATTTATTATTTATTCAATATCATTTTATTTAGATTTATTAAAATTTAGTTATATGCCATTAATTTGAACCTGAATCGAATTAAAAGCACATCATAATTTAATTTACTGCTTTCATTTAAAGTCTTAGAAATTCAACCTATTAAACCTCCGTTATTCAATAAACCCACGTTAAAATAAAAAGGTCCACCACACAATTTTATTATTCAATATTTTTCCATTGAATTTAATTTTTCTCACGCATTATTACCAACTTTGAATTCCAAAATAAATAAATTAATAACTAAATAACAGTTATTTTAAGATACAAAATTATTATTACATTTTTCATACCTAATTTTAAATTCTATAATTGTCTTCTAATTGTTTGACAAAGACAATGTACCTACTTAAATAATATTTTGGCAAATTAATTCATTCCTTTTACAATCTATTGTTTTTATTTAAAAGAATTATTTTTTTATTAATTCTTATCATTATTATTATTATTTAAATTTTATGTTCAAAGTATTTATGAGCCATTAATACTATACACATTTTATTCTATTTGTTTGTTTTTTTCATTCATTCATTTGCGTGATTTTATTTCCATTGTATTTTAGAATTGAAAGAAATGAAAGAAAAAAAAATCAATAAATTCTTTTAAAAAAATTAATGTGTAATGATTGTCTATTTTTAAACTTTAAAAAACAAAAACCCAACTTTTATTTTACCTCACGCAGTTCACCTGTAAAATTCTCTACAAAAAAAACAAATAAAACAAAAAAGCAACTAATTTCAATTATTATTAACCACCTCCTCAATTGTCTCAAAAATCTTTTACTCTGTTTTTAGTGAAAATAAAGTTATAATAAAAAATTTGAAATTTATAACGAGGTGTTTAAAAATTCTAAATTCGAAAATCCAATAAAAAACTTTTTTTTTTTTTTTTATATTTTTTAATTTTAATTTTTCAATTGAAATTTTTTTTTTTTTATGAAAATTAAAAAAATTCCTAATTCGAAAAATCATTAAAAAAAAATTAATAAATTATAAAATGATTTATTGTCATTTTTTTTAATTTCGAACCAAAAATAATAAAAAAACTGATATCCAATAATAATCATGTGTACATAATTTTTTTTATATTATTAATTCATCGTGATTGTGAATCACCTACAAAATATCAAACATAGCTGGTAGATATCTGATTGAAAGAAGATTTTGTAATAATGATAAGATTATTGGTATTTAATACAACAACTACAAATATAATAAAAAAAATTAAAATAAAAATAAAATAATTATAAAGTAGGTATGTAGTAAAGGATGGGGTGAAATAATGCCGAAAGATGTAAAGTCCAATTAGTTTTCGCAACATGCTAAAGCGAACACTCATTTTACGCGAATATTTGAATTTTACCACAGACTTAAAAATATTCGGCGAACTTCAGTTTTTATTTATGATTCAAAAAAAATAGTAATGCGTTCGCGACTAAGGAATGGCACTTTAAAAGATACATACTGTTTTCTCAATGTTTGTTAGATGAAATACAGTAATCGTCACCAAAGGATTTTAAGAACTTCCACAGAATGGATATTGAAACATTTAAACAATTAGTAACAATATTTGAGCAATTTAATGAAAAACAGAATACAACTGTCTGAGAAACTGTCATTCATGTTTGACTTAAAATTATTTCAGTAAATGTTTCGTTCTCAAAATTTAATTTATGACTCAAAGTTTACATTAAAAATCCAAATGTTACACGAACCAATCACGCGAACGTTTTAATTCAAATTAGTTAAAATGTCAAATTTTTTTTTTCGCGAAAACGTTACGCTTAACACAAAAACGTTAGCACGCACGGTAAAAGTTTTCTAAAGCAAGTGATGGTAATTGCATACACATATAAGTGTAATAATTATTACAATTATTACAAAAAGACGAATTTACTTCGCAAATGGTGAATTCGATTTACCAGATCCTGAATTTGAAGTAGCAAATCCTTTTTGACGTGGATTTTTATCAGGAGACTTAATTACCATTTAATTATTTTCCATTTATAATAAAATATTCTGCCCAAAAACATACCAAGAATTTGGATCACACTTATTATTAATTCGTGATTCAGAATCTTGTCAAAATAATCACATATTCTAGTCAAATAAGACAGATTTAAATGAAATAATTAATATGATAATACAGAAAACTGGTAAAAACACACACACGAATGACACAGCGAATGACACACCCCTAAAAAGATTGACAATTGAACAATTGAACTGATTTTCTTTCTTATACGTTTGAAAATAAAAATGGAATTTTGTTATATCAAAGGCTACAAATACTATGGAAAGTCACTGAATTAATCAACCGTTATCCAATTATATATTCATAAACAAAATTCAAGTAGGAGTCCCTTTACCACCTTAAACCTCCTGTTACTGAATGATATTCATGAGTGATACAAAATACCTATTACTGAAAGGATGGTAAGCCCTGCTTTTTCAACTAAATATCATAACCCTTCGTTGGTCTTGTTACTCTCTGTTAGCCTTAAACAAATTTTTAATATTGGGTGCTATCTCTTTGGGTTTTAATTCCCTTCACCATATATGTTAAGAACAAACAATTGTATAAAAAGAAATAAAAACGACAAAAAATATGACAGACATGATGAGTTTATATTCGTTTTGAATATAAGTAACGATTTTAAGTATGTCCGGCAGTTAATATATTATTATGTGAATTGAATAATAATAATTTAAGATTCGAATCGAGTAGATAATGTTAATTTTGAATTTGATTTACTTTGACAGACTTTTAAAATTTTCTTTTGCTTCTAAATAATTAAAGTGCCACCCTTAATTCAAATATTTCAAGATATTGTTAACAAATATTGTTATCTATAGATTGATATGAAATGATTAGAAATTTGATTTCTTATCAAATATTGTATAATTTGAGGAAGCATAGTAAGTGAACAGGTTTTATGAATGCATAATTATAATCGAAAATTATGTGAAAGAATTTTTTTTTTGAGTGACATGTCAAAGTACTGCATTGTTAAAAAAATAATTAATTCTGTTAACAAAATAGGTGATATTCAAACACAATGTATTGTATTGCAGCAGAATGTACTTAAGACATAGTTTGTTTCCTATCAATTAATACCATACCATTATTCAAACGCTATGATCTACAAAACTATTATATTACAGTTAATTGAAACCCATCAAATGAGACTCTAATTAGACTCTAAAGATATATGGTGAACATCTAAAATAGGAGTATATCAGATAAATATTACTTCAATATTTATATACTACTAGGTACTACTAGGTTTATAATATAGAAATATTTATCTGATATACTCCTATTTTAGATGTTAACCATATATCTTTAGAGTCTAATTAGAGCCCTAGCTAAGAAAATTTAAGTACAAAAGTTATAAGCCCCCTGAATAAGATTAATACTTTATTATAATCTTACATTACTCTTTCTCAAGATATGATCTTATAAAGCTCTTATAAGAATGAAGAGAAGTCTTTTGTAAGACTTATATTATTCTTGGCTAAAAATAATTATGTAAAAGAGCTGTAAGCCCTTTGAACAATGTTAAAACTTTATAATAATCTTATATTACACTTTCTCAAGACATTATCTTATAAAGATCTTATAAGAATGAATACAAGACTTTTATAAGAGAAAACCGCTCTTGGATAAGAAAATTAAGATAAAAAACTAATAATGAATAGCAATTACAGCAGAGTTCCCAGATGACAAAATATATTATAAGAATGTCAATATTTTTTTAAAACTACTCCTCTTATTAAAGTATGTAATAAGTTTATAATCAGATTCAATCTTATAAAAGGGTGTTGTAAGGTGCTTCAAATTGTAGAAGATTCTTAATTATAAGACGAAATGTTTCTAGGAATAGGTTATATTGAAATGTTATCGTTTTATCGAACTACCGTAATAAAAGTTCGGAATATTATTGAACTAAAATAACTGTTCTTTAAAAAGAACCCAATATTAATTTTTTTTTTAATTTATAAGCCTTAGTACAAACCTATTTAACCAACTCTTTATATTAACCAACAAAAGAAAATCATTTTGAATCACAACTTTTTTTAATATATGATCAAAAAATAATGATGATTATTAACTCGACATGTTGTACAAATACCCCGCCGACATTTATGAAGAACTTTAAAAAAAAATTTAAAATTTACAAAAAGAAAAGAAAAATTACAAATCATGAAATTTATTATAATTATATTTAACAATAATAATGATACCATTTAAAAAATTACTAAAGAGTAAAAGAGAAAACAATAACAATGAATTAACGACTCAACTATGTTAATATTTTCGATTATTTTTTTTTTGTTAATTTTTTTTTTTTTCATTGATTTTTATGTCAATTCGCATTTATATTCGATTCAAGCTTATTAATAACAAATTTTGGCAGATTGACAGCTTTTAAATACCAAGAAAAAAAAAATTCAAAATAAAACAAAAGACTTTTGACAGATTTATTGAATAATAGGTATGACATGATCTGCATATAAAATTTTAATTCAACTTTTTAATAAAAAAAAAAAATATATATAATAAATACTGTTGATTTTTTATAAAATAAAACACAGAGTGTCCTTTCAGTGAAAACCTAAATGCACAGAAAATATTATATGTTAAGAAATTTTAAATTAGATTGAATAAAATGTATGCAAGTATTAATTTCAGTTTTAATAACAGACATTTTTCAATTAAGACGATCAGTACCGATACTATAAAGTTAGGTAGGACTGCCATTGAGGCTTTACATTATTGTTTTAAATTGCACAAGTTAAAGATAACAAGTTTGTTAACAAATGTTCTAAGATATATCTTACCGTGTCTAGTTAAAAACTTTTATAGTTGTTGTCAAAATATTTTCAACCTTCAAATGTCCTCAATTCTAATAAATTTTATTCAATTAATAAAGAAGTAATGTTGTATTTAATTTTATGAATTAATATTTCTATATTATATTTATATTTATTCAAAAACCTTGCATCGCATAATCTTACTCTACCACTTCTGACATACTCTGTTTTGTAAATTATTGAATTCAAATTTATTTTTTTTGTAAAACAATGATGACATCCTACTTAAGTAAAAATATGTTTAATTAAAACAAATAAAAGTATAATCACCGGCAAATTATGAGAATTGATTTTTATTAGTAAATTATTAATAAGTTTTTATTATTAAATTAAAATTACTATTATTAGTAACTATTATATTTTATAACTCTGAATTATATTTGAGGGGTAAATTTATAAAAATTTTATACTGTGTATTGTCAACTTTAAAGTGTCAATTTTTTTTTAAATTTACAGTTATGAGGCATGGTTCCTGCATGTTTCATAATTATTTTTAAGGTTCATTGTCATTATAATCACGCTCGCAAAATTTCTGTGAATTTTATTTGTAAGTTTTCAAATTAAATTCAATGATATTAAACAATAGGTAACTATTATTTTACTAATTATGAATAAGATATATTACTAATTATGAATATGACTTATAGTAGGTGAGAAACTACTGAAAGTGTTAAACAAAACTGCAATTAATATAATAACGTGTAAAATAAATTGATTAAATTACTTTTTAACAAAGGCGTTGCACTTTTTTTTTGTGGAATTTGAGGAAACTTTCAAAAAAAATGTTGTACCTATGAATGATTGGAGACAATTGAAATGAAGACAATGAAGATAATTAATATTAAAATTATTTTATTTTAAAATATTTGCAAAATTGCAAAAAATTTCCAAGTAAAGCGTTAATTATGGCTATCATTGAAATGCATATATAAATTTTTAAATTTAAATTTATATAAAGGTAACTCTCTCACAACGTGGTAGGTTGTTTCCCAAAAAATTTCGCTTTGTAAGAAATCGCGTCGTAGGAGACATTAACTCCATACAAAAATCAAAGTTTGATTCCAGATCACAAAATTGGTTCTTATATGGTATAAACTTTTGTATTTATTTTTCGAATCAAAACAAAATGACAATCACAAATTTCTACAAATCTTACTCTTCTTCATAGCTTATATATGATTTTAGACTGTCTCGAGCATTTTGTTCGTAGTCGTGCTAATTCAAAATCGGAGTTATCCACTATCAAATACTCTTTCGATGATTACTGGTTTTAGAAAATCTCTTATCAAGGTTTTTATGCTCTTGTATCGTAAATCTTTATAAATTTCTTGTAGGGAAGTAGGCTATTTTGAAGATTTCTTCCAAATATTTCTGCTCTAATTGTTATAGGATCGTTCTATAAAATGTATTTTTCGAACTGCTTCGCCATATTTAAAAGTTTCCCGATACTTTTTACTGATTCTTTTATTTTCTACATCGGAAAGATCGTCAGCTATCTCTAATCGATAATATGTATTTCGTTTGTCATCAAAAAATCGCATTGTAAAAGTAAGAGTACCGTGCTATGGGAAAAATTCCGCATTTTGCGAACCGCGTGAAAGAAGTATCGCGTTGTAGGAGGGTTACTTGTACTTAAAAAAAAATTCATTTTTATTATTCCCGAATTGATAATTATTTTCCTGAAATAGTGGGTCAGTACTTTGCATAATGAAACAAAATTGTTCCAATGACAGATGTTTCATTTCTTCCCGTTTCAATTTGTCATTGCAAAAAATTCTGAAGCAATTCCCAGATATTATTTCATTTTATTTTTGTATATCAAAAGTATATCAGTAGTAAGTAAAATTTTGTATATCATTAATTATTTTTGCAATAATTTATAGAAATTTGTATAGGTACACTGTACAACATTGTATCCCATGAAAAAAGTCTATTTTGATGATGACATTTGATGACTTTTAAAAAATCTTAAGTACTAATTTAATCATCTTTAAAAATATTGTAATTTAACTTAGAATAAAATTAATACCAACCACATCAATTGTTTCAATATATAGCTGCTACTATCCCTCAAAACTAAATTTTATTTAATGTAATTGACCTAATTTGAGAAAAAATCAATTTATTATTACAAATAAAAATTAAAGATAGTTTCAACAACCACCACCTACAGTCAAATATACATTATAAATTTAAATAAAAGTAATCTTCTTTTTTTTTTTACCTTATAATAATAATCAAAAATATAAAAATAAAGACTAAAGCAGCTTTTTCCTCATACCATTAAATCTATATTAAAATTTTTATATGATTACATCCAACTATGATCCCATCTTGAATAATTTTATTTCAGTCCGATTTCTTTATTCTACTTTTTTTAGTTTTTTTGTCTTTTCTGCACATAAAATAAAAATTTTTTAAATTATATTAACATGATAATAATTGAAAATTATTACTGATATCATGAGATATATACAATCAAATTTTATTTTTTTATTTTTATTTTTGCCCTTTTTAACACCTACACAATTATTAAAAGTTTTTTTTTGTTATTTTGTTATCATCCACCTTCTTCCCTAGATTCAATTAAATGGCCAGCACATAATCAGTATACAACTTGGAGATGATATTATTGTAAACAAGTGATGAAAAAACCTAGCGTTTTTAAAAAGCACATTCCCAAAATTATATATAGGGTTTCTTACTGATATAAAAATAAATGATAATATTATAATTTAATTATTTCATCAATTCCTTAATTATGACTAATAGTGAAATCAATACTTTGAATATAATCCCAATGCACTCAAGAAAACCAGTTAACAAGTGTTGGAATATGATGTTAGAGCTTCAATACTAACGTTTCTCCTTGGAAATAGTTCTAGTAGTAGGAAAATTCACTGATGTCTGAGTCGCTGATTTGTAGGAAACAGAAATTTTAAATTTTTAAACCATAATAGTCCTTGAATAGGGAAGGCTCCGAAATCTTCTCTGGTTAAACTTATGCTAATTCTCAAGAATCGTATCCCCCGAAAGTTTTAGGTCCAAGAAAGTAAATTATAACTTGTATCAAAATTTGGATCTTTTCTTAGAATTTTAATAAAGTTAAAAACTAAGAGACACATTCATTCTTCAATTTTAAGGATTTTTTTAAGCAATTTAAATTTTTGTACACTAATTGAAATAAATTTGGATGGATAGTAGTAGGAAATTTTCAATTTTCGAGATTAAGGGATCGATTACAGATCCTAAACAGTTGGAATCACAAAAAAATTTTTTTAAATAACTCATACTAAGGATTTGTTCCTATCTATAGTTTCTATCTATAAATCATTCAGAAGAAATGAGGGTTCAACAATTTTACAAAAATTGGAGTTTCGTTTAACGGTAAACTAAAATACCATTGAGCAACTTTAATTATATATTTACTTCATATATATTTAAAAATCTAACAAAAGTAAATGTCTTTTACTGTTTCAGATTTCAAATAAATCTTATAGAACTCGTATTATAGCAATTAAAATATCGAACTTTTCCAGATTTTGAGTGTATAAAGCTCCATAACAGGCGAGTCTCCAGAAAAATGTTGGTTTGTGAAGTTAATTTTATTTTTAAGATTTATCCATATCAAAAATTTAATTTCTCTACTTCAAACAGTGCAGAAGTTTTGAGTAAACATACGAACGAGCAGACGGATGGACTGAATGAAACTAAATAGACACATTTTTTTTAAATTTTTTTTAAATGTGCTAAAAAGCATATAAGAATATTATAATTTAAAAGTATAATTTTATGTACTTATGTATATTCAATGCATATAATAATCATAATAAGATTCTATAATATCTATATAGATAAGTTGATATCTATTATTTTATATAAGTACATTACTAAAGTATAATAAGTATAAAATTTTGAATTCATAATATTATTATTATTATTATTAAGTTGATCATAAAAATTGTAAGTAGGTAGATTGCATAGTATATATATATATTATATATATATATATATATTATGAATAGCTTACACATAAGTGAATTAATAAACGATAAGTTTAATACTTCTTGTAAGTTCAGACCCATCTTTAATAATAATGATGATATGAGTAAAAGTTATAACTACCACATACATATAGGTACATACTACGTATATCCATTAATATATTGTGTGAACTAATAATAATAATCTTATATATGTTCATTTAAGTTTTAAACTCATTTAAATTAAGTGACCATTCTATCTGTTTTTCATTTTCACTGCAAAAGTGATGACGGGGGTAGTATGGTAGCATCCAATAGAATGTTAAAATTAAGTTATTATTAACTCACATACTTCAAAGTAATAATCAACTTATTAAAATTAACCGTTATTTTTCTTTTGACATCATTTTAATAAAGGTACTGAAGTCAATTACTACAGATTTAGTTTCTATGATATTGTAAGGAATTCAGATAAATAAATATAAGTTTAACCCTACTTTTTTATTACCAACTCTTTTTCAATTGTTTCCGGAACCTGAACAAGTTGAAGAGTGTTAATATAATTCAATTCACTGGATGTTGTTAAGATGATATGTTCGTGTCGAAGGGATGGGGACAAACATCAAAAGTCACAAAAGCAATCCGCAGAAGTTTTCGCGTAGGACTTGGCTTTAAACTACACCATCCTTAAAAACAAAGTTTTAGGATTAGACATTTGATATCAATGACATTTTTATTCAAATATCAGTTTGCAGGGTTTAAGTATATGGATTAAGGCATGAAGCTGAGACATTGTATTTTTAAGAATTATGTGTTATAAGTTATGAGTTATGCCTAGAAAATTAAGTAACACTTATTAATATTTACATCAATAACGTTCTAAATACCCACCGAAAGTACCTTAAGTACATCGATCATGAGAATTATAGTTTATTACTAACTTCTTTAAATTTGCATCATCCTGTTGACTTAGTGATTTCGGAACAACAAATTTATTTGTCAAACTTCCTAATATTCTCTTAGTATTTTACTGTACCTGTACAGTGTTCAACTATAAACTCTTTGCGTTAAAATTTTTTTATGAAATTTCAAATAATTGGGAAGAAGCCCCTAAAATTTAAAAAATTATATAATTCTATTAACATAGGTAGAAGCCAGCCCCAGTAAGAAGTAGAACACAGCTTATACATTATTTTAGTGGGAACAAACAGGTGTCTTAGTCACAAAATTTTGTATTACACTATGGTAGTATATTGCTTAGCCACGAGTTGCTGAACTAAGCCTAAAGAAGTTTCACTGTTCAAAATACCCAGCCACTTGCTTAAATCCCCAACAATTATTTCATTAATTGCCTCAACTCTAATATTAATATATTTGATAGCTTCTAACTCTTTCACCAATTACTGCAAATTGTAATACTTATTTTTAATCACCAACACACTCTGCATTTACGACATCTATAGAACACTTTTTGAAAATTAATTTTATTTTTTTTAATACTTATATAATAAACACGAACATAAATATTCCTTAAGTGAGTTGCCTACTTGTGTGTGGTCGGTCATTCATATTTTTCTAAGTTTTTTCATTATTATTATTTTATTAAAACTGAAGCATAAAAATAATTTTTAATATTTATGCGCGTATGACCTGAACTGCATTAAAAAAAAAAACAAACAGAAAAAGAAATTATTTTTAAAATTTTCCAAAAGTAGTTGTCACATATTCTCATAAAAAACAACCAGAAAGAATAGGTAGTGAATAAAATTAAACGATGTGGGACGATGGGCGGAATTTGTAGTGATGATTATTAATATGATAAAAAAAAATATAACGATGAAAAATATCTTCAGTAGCAAATCAGTTAATTTTCCTCTTAGTATTTTTATTTTTATCATTTTAACTTATTACCATAAGTATAAGCAAACAATCAACTAACTAACCAACCAAAGAATCTCAACTATAACAATTACATTAATTGTATAAGCTTCTGTACACTATATTCAAGTGTAGATATGAAGAGAGCACAAGGGATACATTTACTAGAACCCATACGAATAACAAAATATAAAAATAATAATTTAAATAAAAATTTATGCAAATGTTCAAAGAGTTCATCAGAGTTTTCATTTTTCACTAGCAGTGGAACCAAATTATAAGTAGGTACGTATACTCTCTTCTATATAGTTCTGATGCATAATAACAGCACCGCGCGTACTTCACTATCGAGTTTTTTTTTTACCTTGTTACCTTACTATGTTATTCTCTATACCTGAATTAATTTTAATGATCTATGTTATTACACCTGACATACGAGTATTACTACTAGCTACTACAAGTACTAGTAAATATTGAAGAAAGTGAAGTGAAGAAACGGAGGAGAAAAAGAACCCACACTAATATTTTTAAAGTAAGAAAAAAAAGGGTTAAAATGGAAACGGTAAATGCTGTATTGACTGGATAATTATACGTATATTGTTGAAAAAGGGCGTCCTCTTTTTTAAATTATATATTTGTTTGAGGGAAAAACTACTTCTGATTATTTACTTATTCAATTTTTTTTTTAATATTTAATATTTTTACAAGGAATATACCAAATTTCCAATTACGTTTGTAACGCAGCAAAGGAGGTGAGGTAGATGTAGACTCAAAGGCGCGAATCGGATCAGAATCGAAAAATAAATTGATATGTGTGTCCTATTTGCAAGATAACCGAAAAACTGAAAGAGCTAGGATCTGAAATTTTTACAAATTTGTTTTTTATGTGAGAACCGTCCACATATGGAATCCAGACGTTTTACTAAACGGGTTCGAATAGATGCCAGACATTTTATATTCCCAATTATAACTCGCAGAGTTAATTAAGTTGGGTATTTGAACTTTTTCAAAAGTAATTAAACAAATGATAACATAATATTTATATTAAGTTCATGCAGATATCCTATAGTTGACAGAGTTTACTCAACACTCTTCCTCGTTTTTCCTTATAATAATATTTTGGTTGACAGAATAATGCGATAATAAATATTAAAAAAAAAAAATTAACTAATGAAAAGTACTGAAATAATAAACGTGTGCTAAAGAATTTGACTCACCTGATGCTCACCTTCTTCTGTTTTTTGTTTTGAATCATTTTCTGAATAAATACCAGCTATAATGAGGTGGTTAGTTAAACAGTTCCTTTTTAAAAAAAAAAAAACAATTTGGTGGTCGAACCACATATTATTATATAGATATATATAAAGTATTCATTATAAGTACTTGTGCATGCACAATCACTTTAAATAAAAATTTGGTTTTTTTAACAATAACAATTTAATTGAAAACTCATTAGTATGCACCTGTAAACATTGATCAGTTGATATTATGACAATTATTACTTATGTTGATAATATTAAAATATAAAAAAATTATCAGGTAAAAAGATGTGTAAAGAAACTAAAATATAATTATTATTCCAAAATGAAGTGAGTACTTTTTGAATTTATAATTACTACCCAGTTTGTTTGTTTTTGTGGTAGAAGACAAATTTTTCTTTTTGTTTTGTTTGTTTTTCTTTTAATTAATGAAAAATTGAAAAATGATTTGTATTTCATCAGTTACTCCAATCAGATAAAGAACGAGTACTACAGCGAAAGTGTAATTGAATAAAATCAATTAAAAGTAATTCGTTTTTTTTTAATGAAATGAAAGGATAGAAAAAGAATACTGAGTTATTACTGGGGTTTTTGGATAAATTATGACAGGATGTGAATTGTCAATAAAATTAATTTAAAATAAATATTTTTTTTGGATCACACAGGATGTTTATTTAATATTTTAAACTTGGCAGAGAAGTTTTTTGTAATAAGTACTGATTTTGGGACAATATGTGTTGTATCAATCAAAATATTAATTTTTTATTTTAAATTTGTCTACACATATGGTTCAAATTTTATACCACTCTACTTTATATAAAGATGTTCGGACCAGGTTCATTAAAAAGAATTGCAGCACAGTGCCTAGAGTGTTGATCATTATCTTATACAATAGCTACATCCGAGTAATCAACAACTTAGTGAATATAACGATTAAATTAAGTGAAGCCTAGTCCAAATAGATTTAGTAAATGCCCTGTACTCGTTAAAGGAGTGGAAAAGGAAAAAAAATAACAAATAGAATATATTGCATCTATTGGATATCTAAGGCGTTTCCCATTTTTAAGACCTAGTATACTTTATCAAGTTTAAGTTGTATATAAAATTTATTAAAACCAATTTTTATAATCAGAATATAATATGAATTCGCTGTTACAACGTATACCTATAGCATAGAAAAGCTTATTAGCCTCCTATTCATAGTCCCAATCTTAATTTGTTTTAACAATATAAAATTCATCTAATCCAATAAATTTCATTAAAGTTATTCCAATATTGAATTTAAAAAAAAGATTTATCTATTAACGAACAAAATGAATCATACCAAATTAATATTTTACCAAAATCTCTTTATTGAAGAGCATAACCTTAGGAATTATTTTTTTTTTTAATGAAACGAGACAACTACATATTATACAGAATTGTTTTGTTGTCCTTTTTGGCTAAACCGGCAATATTTTTTGGTGTATCGATGTTTTAAAGGACAACATTTTTTAAAAACACAAAAAGAAAAGAGGATTCCACTCCCTAAAATTTATTTGACCCATTTTATTATCTAACAAACAATTAATAACATTAAGTCATTTTCTGCTCTCTTGTATTTTTTAAAAACAATTTTCTTAGGCTCTAAAAATTGAAATATTATTTTCGGTTTTTCAAAATATTTTTATTATATTTTGGCGGTTATCTTTGGCATAGATCTAAGGCCATTTATCATTTAAAATTATAGTATTATATGTTTTATTTTTTGTTAATATATTTTTTAAATCTAGATATAGAATATCAGTTAACATAGTCCAGACCAAGGACATTTTATAAAGTTAACAAATCAATTTTTAAATCAATGATCTTATTTGTCAAACACAATTTTAAAATATTTATTCTTGGTCTTGGACAAGAATGGATTCATTTATTTGGTTAATTCATTAGATATTTTTATGTTTTATTAACTTATTAACAAAAACATAATTATTACAGTTACTAAGTATCTTACTGTGTTTATAATAAGCAATTGATGTTTTTCAGAGAAATGGTATATGTCTTTTGAAAATCCTTAAAGAGTTGGAAGTTGCTGGGTTACATAGTTTAATATTTATTACCATATGGCAATTGTGTTTTATATTTGTTTATGTCACATACAATGTGATAAGTGAGTGAATCTGACTTTTCTTTTCATTACTGCAAAGCATAAATTATTAGTGCTGATTCGTCACTAATAATTATTAAGTACGTATTTGAGTGTTCAATTATTTAGTTTATATTAAATACACGATTTCTCCTTATTATGAAATAATCTTCATAATCATTTTCACTATCAGAGCTTTACACGATTTTCAAATTTATACTAAAATATGTTTAAGTTGTAACCAAAATAAAATATTGTTGATTAATGTACGGAATTATGTAATAATGAGTAAATTTTTTTTAGATTTTATTATTTATTTACTTTTTACAAAATATTTAAGATTATTAACTAAAAAAAAATAAGTTTATTGCATACAATATAAAGTTTGAACCTCCATTATATATAAATATCTTAATATTTAAAAGACTAATAATAAGTTTTTTAAAATTTACTAATAATTATTGGTGTAGCACTAATAAAATATTAGCCTTAATGAAACAGAATTTTACTAATAATTAATAAAATATTAGTAAAATCACTAATAATATTATACTAATAATTTTATGAAATAGCGCCCAGTAGTAAATTATATTTTTTTACTAGATATGATCTGATATTTTTAAGTAAAAAGAAAATCTATATTTTTTTAAGAATAGGGAAGCAATAAAAAGATAAATACCTAAGAAAGCTAAGAATTCAGATAGAACAATACAATATTCGATTCCAAAAAATCTAGAATTCAAAAAAATATTCTGAATTAATAATAGAGTACTCGTAATCATTCATTCAATTTGAACACATAACTTCAAAATGAATTCACTTTATTCTTTTAAAAGAAATTACATTAAAAAATACATTAAATTTCAATTTAAGACAATAAAATAATAATTTTTCATAGTTATTAACACTTAAAAGTACCTACAATTTTATAAGAAAATTGTGCAAAACAAAATTACAAAACTGCAATAATAATCATTTTAGGGTTTAACAAAGATCACAGTTGCAAGAGTTTTGTTTTTTGTACATCTTCTACCCCTTAAAAAATAGAAAAACAATTTAAATCAATCTTCATTTCTTTTATTTTTGTATTTTTTTATTGTTTTTTTTTTAATATAAAATCTTGCGACAAATTACAATTCAACAACTTAAACTAATAACAACTGCATTATAATTTTCTAAAATTTTATATTTTCCTTGAACACACAAATATAGACTCATAATATATGTATACAAATTTTATATCATAGTAGATATACACTTGTATCTAATAATAATTTACCCACACCTCTTTCTTTTGACAGATGGATAATAGAAAAATTTCTTTCATATTCTATGTTAAATCCTTTACTCTATGCTGACAAATCTTTTATTGTTTCATAAAACCAAACACCATTATTTTTTTTTAAAAAAAAGAACAAAATCAAAAAAAAACTTCTCTTAAAATTAAATTTTATATTTTTCAATGTATATGTAAGTATATATTAAGTATAAATAAATACACCACACCAGATTACTGAAAAAAAAAAACATGAAGAACATCACATCATCATTATAACTGTGTTGTTATTTTTATTATTATTATTATTTTAGAAAATGCAAATTTTGCACAACAGATTGCGCACAATAAGCAAAAAACAACAACAACAGGAAAAAATTACAAAAAAAAAATTAAAAACAAAAATAGCAGAGAGAAAAACTGTAATTAAATTTTGTATCTGGCAATAAACTTGACATTTTTTTATGCTAATGTTGTATATTTTGCCTTTTTTCATTGCTGTTTTTTTGGTTCGTTGTAATTGTTGTTGTTTTTGTTGTTGTTGTTTTTTTTTCAAAATTACATTATAACAATGTTACTAAATGTCATAAATAATAATACAAGCATATATAAAATTATAGAAAAAAAAAGAATGTTTTTTTACATAATCAAATTGTTTTTAAAAATTTTACACACATACTTATACAACAAAATATATGTATGTAGATTTGCTTTTGTTTTTGTTTTTTAAAAAATTTTTGACTAGACCACTTTAAACTTTTTTTGATGTGTTGTATAATACACTTACAGTGACATTTTAAAGTGCAATAATAGGATATTAAAAAAATTTAAATACACATATACATGGATATAAATAAATAATTGTCAAAAAGATTTTTACAAAGTGAAAAATTGCAGTCCTAATTAAAAAATACAATTTAAAAGGTAATTTAATTTCTATGGAATTGAATTTAGGTGCTATTTTGTTTCAAAATTAAAATTTTATGAAAATGCATCTTTTGATGCAGTTTTATGCTGCATTTACCTAATAAACAAAAAAATTAAGGGATTCTTAAAATTTGAGTGGAGTAATTCCTGAAAAATTCGTATTTAATAATTTAGTGTTTTGTCCTATATGCACATTTATAGGACAAAGCACATTCAGAAGCACATTTAAAAATTTTATTAATTGTTTTTTTGACATTTAGGTTTAATATTTTTCAAAGATTTTATATGCAATTTAAAAATTTGTTTATTATTGGTAAATTTTATATTTGACACAACTTTTGTAGACCTTTAGTTAAAATATGTAATTTACTGAAGCCCACTTAATTGACCATACTCGAGTTCCACTTTTAAAAGAATTCTAAAATGCGTAATAAGAGAAGTTATTAATATGTGATAAGATCTATTTCTACAATCGGCGTTTTTCTTTTTCTTATCAGAGCAGAGTCAGAGCTGTCAAGCTAAAAAAGTGTGCTCTTTGTGCTCTAATTATGCATATTATCCATTTTGTGTTTTTGTTTTTAACTCGCAGAGTCCTCAGAGCACGATCTATAAGCTCGTAAAAGTTTCTCAGATTTCACAGAGTTGTCAAACAAGGAAACGTCAAATTAAGAATAAAATAATAAAAACACCATTAAAAAAAATAACTCGTATATCAAAACATTTTGTTTTTAAGTTTTTATTTTTAAATTCTGTTTTTTTAATAATATTAAAAAATGAAAAACGTAGATTTGGAAGATTAAAATTTTAAAATTTAAATCTTTTTAAACAATAATGACGTTAGAAAATAATTTGGATAAAAATTGACAATCTGTGCTCTGAGCATTTTTGTTTTAACTCAGAGCGTCAGAGTTCGGATGAAATTTAAATCTGAGCATTGTTTGGTCTGATTGCTCGACATCTGCTCTGAGCACTGATCTGATGAGAAAAAGAAAAACGCTTATGTTTTACTATGTACGATCTGGCTTGATATTTATTTTATTTTATTTATAAATTACGTACAATTATAAATATTTGCACATAATTTTGGGACCCTTTGTATAATAGACATGTGAGCCAGCTGATACGATAGATATTTAATTATAAGTTATTATACCCGTATGACTATATAGTCAAAGGGTATAATAAATTTGCCATTACGTTTGTAACGCAGAGAAGGAGGGGGGGTAGATATAGACTCAAGTGTATGGATCGGATCAGAATCGAAAAATAAATCGATTTAGCGATGTATGTCCGTCCGTCTGTCCGTCCGTCCGTCCGTCCGTCCGTCCGTCCGCACGATAACTCAAAAACTAAAGGAGCTAGGATCTTGAAATTTTCGCAAATTCGTTTTTTTGCAATAGCCGTCATCGCTATTTAAATCCAGCCATTTTGGTCCATGGGTTCGGGTAGCTGCCATACAACTTCTTTTTTTATATGAGTATTTCTCTGTACCTATTACAGCTGCGTGTCTGAAATTTTGCCAAAAGTAGTTTAGTTTTATGGCCAAAGTTTCTGCAAAATTTGGTTGGTCTACTGCAGTGGGTTCGAGTAGCTGCCATACAACTCCTCCTTTTATATGAGCATTACACTACACCTAATGAAGCTGGGTCTCTGAAGTTTTGCCAAAAATAGTTTAGTGTAATGGCCAAAGTTTCTGCAAAATTTGGTTGGTCTACTGCAGAGGGTTCGAGTAGCTGCCATACAACTACTTCTTTTATATGAGCATTACACTACACCTAATAAAGCTGTATGTTTGAAATTTTGCCAAAAGTAATTAACCGAATGATATAATGTATATGTTACGGTCATACGGGTATCCCAGAGTTGACACAGTCTACTCTACTACACTCTTCCTCGTTTTTATATAATTTTATTTTGTTATATGCTATTTATTGAGTTTACCTAGGCAGGGACCGAACCCGGGACCTTTCGCATGATTTTTATTAGTTAGGACAAAAACTTTAAGCTCTCAAGTTGATTGAGTTCATTAAAAAGAAAGAACCAGTATTTTAAAGTTAAATATTTATAAATTCAATTCCATGCACCATTCTTAGGTTTTATATTAAATTAAATAAATCTACAAAATATGTGATATTAAAAAATATTAAAGACTAAGTCTAATACAAAGTACTTTAAGAAAATGAAATCTTTAGTATCAAAAAAATTTCCTGTAAATTAAAGTTCATAATTTAAAGCAAAAATAAAAGTTACTTTAAATTGGAAAAAATACTTAACATTCTCCCCATTTTTGTTATATATATATATATAGGTAGGTATATGCATAATATATGATGATGATTTTTTTTGCTGGTTTTATATTTTTCCCCCAATTCTTTTATAATGCATGACCAGACATCAGAAAACCATTAAGAAGTTTGCCAACATAATTATGTACCTTTCCTATATATAAATATACACATTTTTGTATACAAAGGTGAGTGTGCTCCATTAAATAAAGATACATTAGTTTGATTTACCTGTAAATTGCAAACTTGCAATAAGCTTTGTGATAAAATATCAAATAAATTCGATTTTATCATAGATTTCAAACTATCAGATTTTTGTGATATTTTAATATTTGAGTCACTGAAAGTTCGTAAAAATATAATTCCCAAGTCATTGGTCGGCACTCGGAACTCGAAATTTAATATTGAAAGGTTCGTCTAAAATCTAAGACTTATGCTTTAACTTGACCTTTGATTACTGGTATATGAGCCTTGATACCATAATATTGGAACTTTATATAAAATCCACTGTGAGTAAAGAAATTTTTTAACATGGGGTGGTCTTTTGTCATCAAGCCCATAATAGCTTTGGCTATTGCTTTCAATATTAAAAAAAAAATATATAAAATCAATACTGAAGATAAATTATTAAAGAGTCGTGGGTAAGTTATTAATATGTTCATTGAAATTATTTATAGAATATAATATATTTTAGTTGTACCTATTTGTTTTTTTTTTCCAACATAACTTTATATAAAGTGTACATAGTTATGTTCAATGTTCCGGTAAGCAGGTAAATAATATTGATTCAGAAATATTGTTGCAAGTTATACTTAACTTTGGTAAATAAGTTTTTGTTTCATTTTTGATTTCTAATAATAAAGTTTAGGTTTTTTTTTGTACTGGTATTTATATAATATTCCCATATACATAAGTATATAATATTATAATATACATATATATATATAGGTATATATTACTTTAGATAAGGATATAATAAATGAATCCAGGAATATGAATATAAATCCCTGTGGATATTATAATGGGATATTTCCTTTTCTATAAAATGCATAAAGTTTTTTCATATACAATATTGCGTAAGAAATCTCGGAAGGGGGGAGGCGAAAATTGAGGAAAAGATTAATAAATTGTTTTTTTTTTTATTTTTTTTTTTTTATAATAGTATTCGTTCACTTTTATACATTTCTAATTTCCTCTGCCACATTTTTTTTTTCCATTTTTTTGTACAAAATTTATAACTTTATTAAAGAATTTAACTGGTATACAAAAAGAATGCGTCTAGAAAATTTTATGCAATATATAGGTAAATATATATATATATATATATATACAATAATATATTTTAAGGTTATATAATCTTATTTATTAAAGTCACGTTTTTATTGCTATAGGTAGGTATGTAATATTATTTATTCCGTATAATATCATTTGTTTTTTTTTGTATATATATACAATTATATTATATATATGTATATATATACAATATTGCATATATATTGTATCTTTGGTGTTTGGCTGGACTGCGTAATGAATGTTCTAGTCTTTGACAATTTTATGATGAATTTTGATTATAATGCAATACACATACTAGAGTGTCATAAAGTATACCATATACATACATACTATGAATTTGTACAGTTAAAAGTTCAGTTATTTTATTTATTGTAAGTAATCTTCAATTCGAATTAAAAGAAAATATATATAAACTGATATAATATTTCATTTATGATTTTCTTATGATAAGTTTATATTTTATATTTTTTGATTTTTTTTGATTTTGTTTTTATTTTTTATTTCACTAACTTCATTTTCTGTCTTGTGTTTTTAGCTTTATTGTTTTGGTGCATATTGATCTGGGACAGGTAATTGATCCGATGGTATTGGGAATATTATGTAATAAAAGGTATTAAATTACAGTAAAAAGAGTGAGCTCGTATTTAAAATGATTATTTGTAAAGTTTCAATTCACAAATATAACTCACAGATATAGAAATAATTTTAATAAGACTCATCTCATATTGTTATGGTATTCATTTAGATCAATTCGAATTACGAAACAATAATGTGTCAATATCTTCCTGATTCCTTGCTTCGAAAATGTATCTGATTGTACATAGAAATTCTTAGCCCAATATTTAAACAATTAGCAAAGAATTAACTAAAGGAAGCGGCGAATATTAATACTTGTATTATAAATTTGAAAAGTAAGGTACACTATTCTTCTATCAGATTGATTTCGTTCAGAAGTATCGAAAAACTTAATTTGACAGATATTTCATCCCACACTCTCATAGGCCACCCTGATAACTCAGAAGTAACCCAAAAGTAGTACAGAAGTGCTGTAGTTCTCAGTAATGCATGCAGAAGTACTAATAATAATTGCTGGAATAGAATAACACTCTATTAAGTATAAAAAGAAAGAGATCTATTGAATAACTGTACTATATTGTTGTTTGTTAATATTACGGAACTTCAGAACTGATTCAGTACTTTTTAAGTCTCAATCAGGATTTAAAATTACGATTACGATTTTTTATTCTATAAAAGTGTTAAAAATCATTTCTATGTGTTTGTAATTGCTGACTTTAGGTAATCAGATCAACAGACTCATACCCAAATTAGCATCCGATAGTTTGCAAGACATGCATAAAAAATACTAGTATTGCAATCATAATTTTGATGATAGAAATTGTTCTCCAAACTAATTGCATTATATGCAACTCAGTTAATAAAACCGATCATAATTTTTAATATTGCACAACAGTCAACACATACCATTATATTTTGCGTTGATTTATGAAATAAAACAAAACTTATATTTTTACTAAGAACTTTAAGGAATTTTCTTTTTAATTTGATATATGATTCCATGAAAAAAAACTATTCTATTAAATTATTATAGTAGTGATTAATGCTTGATTAAATAACAAAGTCATATTATGTAATCTGCTACAGGACGAGAATAAAATGACAAAAAAAAAAAAAAAAGTTTAAGATTATATTATTTATTTATTTATTTTTTTTTTTATGTAATAATTCTGCATTTAATACACGAACATGTATTAAATATTATATTGTCATTGCTGATGTGACATGACATTATTAAAGTGACACGACATTGCAGTTAATAAAAGGATTATGATATGAAGAAAAATGAAAATTAAGAAAACTATTTTATAATAAGTTTTAGTTATTATATACGTATATATGTATATATAAAATAAAGTTATTAAAATATAGTTTTTCTTTTATAATTAGATTTGATATATTTTCTTTTATAATAAAATAACTGAAATGAAACTTTATTTTAACTAAAAACATGTTAAAACTTTTATATAAAAAGTTATTAATTATATTTCTTTTAATTTTCGTCAAATTTCATTACTCTATTTGGATTTGCAATATTTTTTTGGGGAAATTTATTGAATTAGCTTAGAGTACGGTGTTGTATGTAAGAATTAAGATGAACATTTATTAGTCGCAGTTTAATTAAACGAGTCATTTTAATTTTGATATTGGGGTTCTGAAAGGACTTTTTACTATGTAATAATAGTAAAAATTTCGAAATTATAGTTTAATAGTAACAATCCATTTAATAGTAACAATTTAATTTTGTTACATTTTTAAAAATGGAAAGTATTAAATAAAATTTTTAGTTAATCTATAATACTTTCGCAAATAATATTAAGAGTAGTAAATTTCTTGGGGGAAAAAAAAGTGTAGTTTCTGGAAAAATATTTCATAATATAGTAACTTTAATTACATATTAGTAATATCTACTACAAAATTTGAAATAAAACAACAAGTTCCAACTAAGGATCCTAAAAAACCAATTTTGGGGTACAAATGTTTTCTGTAGTCCCTTTCTTTACAGAGCTGCAAGCCCACAAACTTCAGAAATTTCCTATAATTAAATTGTTATAACATAAGTTCTATAAGATACGTTTCAATCTGGAAATGCCGTTATTTCTTAAATAACTATGGTTTTATTAAAATCCAACCGATAGCTTAGTGGTAAATGACGTCTTCCTTTCAACTTAAAGATCTAAAGTTCAATAACAAGGAAAATCGTATTTAATACAAAAATAAAATTATAATTTATATCGTATTATAAACTTTATATAATATATTTCCCACACTTCAAAATGAAAGACTGACTGTTCGCTCATCACATTATTAAATGAGGAACTAAGAAATAAAGTGGCTAAAACCTCTTAAAATAAATGTTTGCACAAATCGCATCGCAAAAATATATACAAAATCGGGCAGTGTATTTGAAAAGGTAATTTTTCCGGTTGCATCTGTAGCATTTTTTGCCAAGTTTCTTAACCCAATTTCTTTTTTTAAGTGCCGAAGTGGGTTAACCATTGTGACATTTTTTTATACCCGTATGACTATATAGTCAAAGGGTATAATAAATTTGCCATTACGTTTGTGACGCAGAGAAGGAGGGGGGTAGATATAGACTCTAGTGTATGGATCGGATCAGAATCGAAAAAAAAATCGATTTAGCTATGTATGTCCGTCCGTCCGCACGATAACTCAAAAACTAAAGGAGCTAGAATCTTGAAATTTCAAATTCGTTCTTTTGCAATAGCCGTCATCGCTATTTAAATCCAGCCATTTTGGTCCATGGGTTCGGGTAGCTGCCATACAACTTCTTTTTTTATATGAGTATTTCTCTGTACCTATTACATCTACGTGTCTGAAATTTTGGCAAAAGTAGTTTAGTTTTATGGCCAAAGTTTCTGCAAAATTTGATTGGTCTACTGCAAAGGGTTCGAGTAGCTGCCATACAACTTCTTATTTTATATGAGCATTACTCTATACCTATTGAAGTTGGGTGTCTGAAATTTTGCCAAAAATAGTTTAGTGTAATGGCCAAAGTTACTGCAAAATTTGGTTGCTCTACTGCCAAGAGTTCGAGTAGCTGCCATACAACTCCTTCTTTTATAAGAGCATTACAATACACCTAATAAAGCTGGTATGTTTGAAATTTTGCCAAAAGTAATTAATGTTTATAATAATAATGATATAATGTTTATATAACGGTCATACGGGTATCCCAGATTTGACACAGTCTACTCTACTACACTCTTCCTCGTTTTAAATATCTTTGTGGGTTAGGTCACTTTGATTTTAAGTTTTTCATAAAGATTAATAATGTAGATTGTATTTCTATTGTTTTAAAAAAAGGTATTGGGTTACATTAAAATGTTCTCAATAGCTAAGAACCCTGCTTCTTTTTCCGAAAATGGGTCTTATATTAATTAATATTATTTTAACCGGGTATATTAGTAGGCTTTTCTATAGTATTTAATGTGTATAATGTAAATTCTCGAAAATCTAATGGTGCAGTAGCAGCGGTTTATTCTGCTTTTCTTGGAATCGGAGTTAAAAATTTATGCTTTAACTGCAGTGTGTTGATATTGGTTCTTTATGATCCAATTGTCTTGGCATTCAGTTTTAGCTTGCTTTATTGTTCTAGACTCACTACAGTGAAGGCAGGTTGATCTGGTAAAAAGATGTTTAGAATTTGTAAAATTGCAACCCAGACGAATTCTTGTATATTTGATACCTAAGTCTTTTGTGGGAGCATGAATTGGTCCTTTTTGTTTACTTAACTTAGTATGCAGTTTTTGTAGACTATATTATAAAACATAAACAAAAAAATTATTTCAGATGTGTCGGAATAAAAGTAATCTTTATTTGTGTTAGATTGGAAGATGTATGATTTGAAGATCGAAGGTTTTGGAAACGCCTTTAATTCATTTTTAATTGTTCCATTTTCACTTTTAATCTACCTTTAATAGTTCCAATTGGTGTATTCGGCTTCAAACTTCGAAAATAATATCTTTCCGTTTTTTATTAGAAGAATTCCCTGACTAAAAATAGAAAAAGAATATATATTCTTAAAAACTCTTCTGCCTTACCAGATTGAATATATATAATTTTCTTTTAAGTAATTTGGAACCTCACCTTAAAAGTAATTTTACTATTAGTAAAAAAATAAAAAATTCATTTGTTCAAAATTGTAAAGGTTTCAAAATTCAATTATCTTATCCATTTTAATTGCTATTAATCCATGAATCTTATAAATTTCTAAAAAAAAATTATGTGACATCCTTCTTTAAACTAAAAAAAAACCATTAAAATTTAAATAATACAAAGAATATTTTTAGTTTTAAATTTTAATATTTTTTTATTACCATTGAAAAGTTAATATTTTTATTACATTATTGTACTTTTTTATTCATATGTTCATTTATTTCCAACTTCTTTTAAAAAAAAAATTTAATAGTATATTTTACATACTATGTAAACACTTATATATTATATTATACTTATACTTACATATATATAAAATTTAACCATATTACGTATGTTTTATTTCAACTTTTATTACGTCCTTATGTGGTTTTTTATACAAAGACAAAGAAAATAATATTCAAAAAATTGTTTAAAGTTATGATTTAGTTCCGATACTCATTTCTTTAATTTTGCCCATGTCCCGCCCCTGTTTCTGTCATCCACCATCAAACAATATCATAATTTTTAGTTTTTCAATAGAATATTGTAATAAAATTTATTGCCTGATGATGATAATGATGATGATGATGGGACTCTCTATATTGATGATGGAAATGATCATTATGGTTAATAACTGTTATTGTAAATATTTAATAATATAAAAAAAAATTTTAAAATAACAGAAAAAGACTAACAATATTGATGTATTGTATAAAAATTAGAGAGTCATAGAAGAACAAAAGACTAAAATTTAAAAAAAAAACAAGTTATTGATGACAATATTTCCATATAATTTTTATTGTCTTCGGGGTTTTTTTATGTTCTTCTATTGTTGTTTTTATTGTTATGCTGTGGGATCACAGAAACGGAAGAGACCACCATTTGATGATTATTCAAAAAAAAACAAATAAAGGAAAAACTATTGTATTTAAAAAAGATCTAAATATGAAAAACAAGAAGCAAAGAATTCGAAGAAGTAAAATGTAACTTTTAAATGGATTGGCATAAAAAGCTTGAAAATGAAAAACTCGAAAATTTACTTATAAGTAGTTTCTTCGAATTTTTTTACTACAAGCTTTCTTTACAACCTCTGTAGCGTAAAATAAAATTTTTTCCTTATAACTTACAATTTTTATTACACTTGCCACTAAAGGTATACTTAATTTGTTATTACGTTTGTTATGCGCTACAAAATACGGAGGGGGGTAGATATAGACTCATATGTATGGATAAGTTAAAAATCAATGTTGTCATATTAGCAGCACTTTATAAACTGAAATTGACATCTCATATTATCAAAATCTCGAAATTAAAAAAAAGTATCGGGTACTGGATAATATCCAGTTTTTCAAAATCCTGCCTGCTACCCCCTTCTTCTCCACCTTAAAGGAAAAACAAACACAAAGAATCTTTTTTATAGTAAATCATATTCTTAACTCATCTAAATTAGTTTCCTGCAACATCCCAAAAACCAGAGAATACAGTAAAATTCTGAAATGGGGTTGGGATATGAATTCAGACTCAGGGTTATATGCCTTTTACAGAATATTGTTATATATGTATATGCGCAATTATATACTAGGAAGGATATATAATATATATAATATTTGATATTTCAAATAAAAATTTTTTGAGATTTTGTTTTTCGAAATTTTGATTTACGAGATTTAATATTCGAGCTTTTGATTACAATCCCTTTTGAATATGCTTTGTTTTGATTTTATTTTTTTTGATTTTTATATTAGCCTTTATACCTACCCATTGAATCAGTAGCAGTTATATTTACATTGTTATCATAAGTTTTAATTATATAACTTGTTTTTTTTTAACAATTTAATCCCTTTTTCCTGTCTTCATTGGATAATGTATAGTACAAGACGTCTTATCCACCTTCTACACTTTATAGCCTTTATTTTCTTTTATCAATGATGATAATAATAATAAATGACAAATGTGAAATATATATATATATACATATCTTAACTGGATTTTCTGTGATCGGAAGGAAAAATAATAAGAAAAACATTAAAACAACAATAATAACAACAATAACAACAACAACAAAAGAAATGACTACTATAATAAAAAAGGAAAACCTGAATTGAATGCATTAAATCATTTTGTGTTGACACTAAGTATTTGGACGCGAACTAAAATAAAAATAAACAATTTAATATTCATATGCATAAACATACATACGTACATACGAGTACATAGAATACATAATATGTAGGTATGTATATACATGATATATTTTCGCGATTCAATAACAATAAAAAGTGAATACACAAAAGTTCTTTTATTCTTAATATAAGAATGACAAAATTACTTACTCTTTTTATTATTAAAAATAACTTTGAAAATCCCCGAGTACAATTTAATGAAAAAATTTCTTTATTTTTTTTTTTTTTTTTTTTTTTAAGAAAAAGAAAAATCAGTTAAAATTTTTTTTGGAAGACATTTTCATTTTTATTTAGTGAATAAATCTTAAATTGCGCCATCTTCATATACATATACAATGAAAATATTAAAAAAGAACAATTGAAGACAGAGTGAAGATATGAATATGAACGAATCAACCATTTATTCAAATGATTCATGAATGATAAATTTTTCAAATATACAAAAAAAAAAATTGGGAAGAAAATAAAAATTTTAATTATTTTTTTATTCATAAATAATAAAAAAAAGAACAAATTTTGAATAAACAATGAATAATCGAAAAATTTTCAATTGCTTATTATAAACCAAAAGGAATTGCCACATGAAGATGAAAATTTTAGTGATGGGACATATTTAAGAAAAATTTTCTACTTAAATTGTAATCGATTTATATTTGAAGTGTTACGCTAATTGCTTTTGAGGTCAATTACAGCTTTGAATAAAATAGGTACTTTTGCAGCAATGGCATATAAAACTTTATAAAAGTGTTGATTTAATGATTTCCGGATTGATAATAATTCTCCAGAACAGTTGATAAGTAATTTTGCATAATGAAACAAAATTGTTCCAATAGGAGATGTTTCATTTCTTCCCGTTTCAAAATGTCATTGCAAAAAAAGTTCTGAAGTAATTGTTGATATTTTTTCATTATGATTATGAATGAATTTCAATTAGTTTTCACTTAAATTGCTATTCTTAATCGCTGATACGGCCAAAAATGTAGCTTTACTGGATAAGGGTTTCCGAATGCATTTCAATGAAATCTATAACTGGCACCTTAGAATGTGATACTAAACTTTATTTTAAACTTTATTATGAATTCTTATTAGAGTGTTTTGGACTTTATGAATACTTGGAAAATAATTAAATTCTCTCTACTTACTTAAGTATCAAAACAATAATTACAAAAACTAAACTCAAAATTTAATTACTATCTGGAAATTTCAAGTATTTTTACTTGATTTTTTAACTAATATCTGATTTTGTAAATTTTGTCATGATTCTTGTACTTGTAAGAGTACTTGTACTTGATGCGCTTAAAAGTAATAGTAATGAAAACCAGGTAATGGTTTTTGTACTGGTAATTGTACTTTTTAAAAATTAAGAGTAATTGTACTGGTAATTGTACTAACTTAAAAGTAAGAGTAATTGTTCTGGTAATTGTACTTATTTAAGTGTAAGAGTAACGAGAATCAGGTAATGGTATTGGTAATTGTACTTGTACTTGATGTGATTAAAAGTAAAAGCTATCTTATTTGCTGTATGGTTAGCTGGCTCCTTTATTTTTGTATTTTCTACTCCTCATACAATTTAATAGGATTAATAACATTAAAATTTTTGGAATAAAACATTTGAACCCAACCCTGCCTACTGCCACCTACAAAGCAATTTATTTTCAATAACTAAATATTTTCTCTTTTGAATTCATGTTTTATAAAAAACATTTTTTTATTAAAACAATATATTTCTTTAAGAAAGATATATATCAAATTATATGACATATTAATTTTTGTGTAGCTTTTCTTTCTTTTGTTTGAAAACTCTTCGAAAATAGAAAGAGACAAAAAATACAATTTTGATGAATATTTTTTCACACACTCAATTATCATATATCAAAGATATGCTCAAGTTCATATAACTCATATAAGTACCAACAATTTTGACTTCTACTTCTCTCTCTCTCTCCCTCTCTTTTCCTCTTTCTCCCTCTCTTTCTAAGTCAATGTAAAAATACTTGTTATTATTTTCCTAATTTTTTGAGTGTTC
Organism: Dolichopus griseipennis; assembly: GCA_963082915.1. Taxonomy (NCBI): domain Eukaryota; kingdom Metazoa; phylum Arthropoda; class Insecta; order Diptera; family Dolichopodidae; genus Dolichopus; species Dolichopus griseipennis. Next base: position 83,249,518 of record OY720443.1, read on the forward strand.
TGCTCTATGGTAAAATAATAAATTTTCGTAGACTTAGACCTACAGTACTAGTGATGAGAACCTTAAAAAAAAAAACCTTTTATTATTTTTATTTTTTAAATGATTTTTTGAACAAAAATTTAAATTGCTTAGGCACTTGGTTCATATGAATTATTTTGCTTTGGTTTTGGTTTAAAATGTCTTGCACTCTTGCATATACCAAAAAACAATTATATAAGTACGGTAGCACTTTTATAAGAACACTTGTATTAAAAAACCAAAAAACCACAGCAGCACCATCTTCTTATTATATATATGCATATATATATATATATATATATATATATATATATATATATATATATATATATATATATATATAATATTGAAAAGTACTTGAGAGTACAATAACAAGCCTTAACTAAAGTACTCGCATATAAACATATATAATATTTAATATATCACATATATAAATTAATACTATGCTTAAAATTTAAAAGAAACTATATAATATGATATTTATATGTATGTATATATATATATATATATATATATTGAGATATCTTTATATATATATATTGTTTGCATCTTTAAGTACTTATTTATATAATATCTGAAGATTTCTTTTATATTTAAAAACTTTATATAATATAAGTGTCATTGTGAATTATATATATATTATACATATAAATGGTAATAAATTTTACAATTTTGGTAGAAATATACTTTTGTGGTGACTACCACTAGTAAAATAAAATAAAATTGAAGAAAAATTAATAAAAATATAGAAAATCATACAATTTAAATATGTTGTATTATATTCTTTATGTATGTCGGTTTTTTAATTTAATTATATAATAATTTAATATAATAATTTATGCAGATATATTTAAGATATTTATTATATGTATATTATAATATTTTTTACAGATATTTATTATATGTGTATATTATAAATAATGAATTACCTACAATAACACTCATTTTCTCACTCAAAAAAAGATACTTATATGATTATTGTATGGTTATAAATTAGAAAATAAGCATTTAAACTCAATATTTTTAAATAGTTATTTTGATTTGAAAAAAATTTTTTCAGTTTAAAAGTTAAAATATATTTTTATTTATTTATTTATATATATTTATTCTTAAAAAATCCCATAAGATTTTGGGTTATTATGAACACCATTGGCTACCAGAGTCATTATATAGGTCCTATACTATTATTTAACTGTAAAGTAATACTTTATTTGTAAAGAAGACTTATTTTCCAATATAATTTTGTTTCAATTGAATATTTTATGACATTCCCGTATGGATCTAACGCTCACTCCTTTATGGTTAATATCCCTAATGGTTATTTCCGAATCCATTAATTTTACTTCAAAAGTATTCTGTAAATTGAGAGTTTTTTTTGAAAGTTTTTTGAGTTAAATATTTAGTCTGGTTCCATTCATATGGAACTACATATTAACAAAATTGATGAATACTTTTAAATTGGTTAAAAGAACTGTACTTATAGTATTTTTAATTTATTTAAATATTTTTGTAAATATTTGGTAAGTAATGAATATTTTCAAAATTGGTTTTCTGTCATTGAAAGATTTATAATCCTTAATTTCGAATTTCGATGCTCAGTTTATAAAATTTTCCAAAACTTGAAAAATCCTTTGTAAATTTTTGGTACGACTTCATTCTGAAAAATTTTTAAATTACTTCAATACTTTTTTTATTTTACTATTTTAATGGGAAGCTCTGTCTCTCTCTCTCTCTTATGTCTATTCACTATTAAATGTCTGCAATTATATGTTATTAATATAGGGTTAAATTCTTGATAAAATGCTTGAGTATGTATTTATTTCGATCAATCGCTATGTGTACCAAATCACCAATATTTGAAATGCCTGACCACTTCCTGATGTTGCGTAACCAAGAGATTTGTTTTCAACCACTGCTTCTTTTTTCTTAAATATTACCTTGCCCGATAAGCTATAAGAGCTTGTACTTTTGACCTCGCATTAAATGTGCAAAATATGATATTTTTCTTTTTTTTATAATATTGTGAGGACCCTTCGACTTTATGAGGACCTTTGCCTTTATTTATTCTTAAGATTATGAATTATAAAATTTAGTAACTATGGTTACTAAATTGACAAAATAAGAAGGTGTCTTCAACTATATAAATGTCTGCTGCATATCTGAAAAATATTGTACAATTATTAACAATATAAATAAAAATAAATTTAATTTAAAAAAGAATCTTGTAGGTACTCAAAGATATTTTTCTATTGTCATTTTATATTCAATCCATAATCCCCCTTCCATATTCATATAAAAATCTTAAGAAGTATAGATTTACAAAATTTTGTAATTAAAATAAACAAATATCAATTTTAGAAAATTAAATTTACAAAAAATTATTCTGATATTATTTTTGAAACTAATATAACAACATTAAAAATCCATAACAGAAATATAACAAGGAATCAATTGAAAATGATTTTTGTGGGAATAGTTAATGTAAATAATTATTTTTTTTATAAAATTTGAGTCAAAATACAACGAATACCTAATAACTTATAGAATACAAATATAAAATATATAACTACAAATAATTAAATAACAAAAATATGATATAAAAATCCAAAATATCGTTCATATTTTCAAGTGTTTTAAAAATGATTTTATTAACATTTTAAAAATCATTTCAAGTGTATCTTAAGATATTTTCATTTTTTTTTTTATTTTATTATTTTATTCTTATTTTACTGTTAAAATTTTTTAAGTGGTTTTTATTTGATTAATATAATTCAAAAAATTTTTATACTTACTTATACTCCAAATATAGTTTATTTATTTCATTACTAATTATAAGAGTAGATACATGTAAAAGGCATATTGTTTTCAATTTAAAAAATAAATAAGATGAACAAATTTTATAAAATTCCGAATAAGGAGTAGCAGATGAGAAGAATAGGAAGTCGTTAAAACAATATGATCATATTCTACATAATGTTTTAAAAAACAAATCTTTAAAATTTTTTTTAAAAAGGGTTGACATAGTTTCATAGTGAACAATTCAAAGTATTTTTCTTATTATTATATATGTATATGTGTATTTTTATAATTTATATAGAAAAAACATGTTTTATTTAATATTTTTTCAATATATTTTACAATTATTTACAATAAAATTCATTATTTCTAATATAAAACTCTTATATGATTCCTACTTCAGTTTATAATTTTATTATTTGAATAAAGTGATGGAAATAAGTTTTCTGTCAATAAAAATTTATTAAAAATTGAGTAAATAATTTAAGTAACAGCTACTACTTTGCTACTAAATTTTTTGTATGAATTTTAATTCGTATCTAGATTTATACAAAATAATTGGACTATTGTAGAAGAAATTGATCAAAGGTTTGAACCATTTCAAATATCTCAAACAATTGTCTTCTAAGATTCTGAATATTGATTAAACTTAATTGTGGCCTATCTACAATGACGCTCTTATTCCGCTCTCATTACGGATTAGTCAACAAAGGAGTGTCTACAATGAAATCTACATGACAGCGTTTTTTGACATTGTTTTGTTTACAAATTTCATGAATTAAAATATATTCATTAGTTTAAATTTTATTTTATAGCTATTTTGAAAAATGGTTTGATATTATTTAATCAAAGATAGAAAAAGAATTAATAATTTTATTAATTTTTTATTCTGACATATTTTTTTTTAAGTTTCAATAAAAATTATTTATCAAAGATCAATTATTTGAAATTTGAATACGGAAAGAAGGCAAAAAAGTTAAAAGTTAAAAAATTTTTTTAATGACTGCATTGGCTCATCTATTATAGACACTTTCATTTAATTCAACACATTTAACTTAGTTTGACAGATAGTCAGTGTAGAGAGCTGAATAAGAGCGTTCATTGTAGATAGGCTATTAAAAATGCCTGAATGTAACAAATACTTTAATACGAGTACTAAAAATAAACTGGATCATTAGAACTACTTAATTAGGTATACTTTTAAAAATCCAATATGACAAAAAAGTTTGGCGATATATTAGTAATAATTGAATAATTGAATTTTTTGGTAAAAAATTATAAAACACTGTTCATTTTAAGCGTCTATTAATTCTTGATTATGAATGACTCACTTTAATACACTCCCTTTTCCAATAAAAAAATTTGTTTTTGTAATAAAGTAAGTTTTTTTTTAAAAATATTCAATTATAATACAAAACATTGCACCTGTCAAATAATTACAAAACATCAATATCGATTGTCAAATATGTCATACTGTCAAACACTCACAGTCAATATAAAATATATAAATGATCCATAAACCTGTTTCTCTTTCCATTGTATTGCACGCGGTTTTTTTTCCAATATTCTGGAACTCATTTTCGCCTACACTGGCGTAGTCTGTCTGTCATAAAAATAAAATAAACACAATGAAATTTTTATTTTTTAAATTTTAATTAATCATTTTTATAATTTTTCACATTTGTACAGAATAACAATTTTTTTCTTTCAAAATATTTCTTTTTTATGTATAATGACATTTTTTTTTCATTAAAAATGCTTTTTTTTAGTTTTGATTCTTTTTGAAGTGGTTTCCTTTAATCATTTACTAGGTCTAGAATGAAAAAAAATTGGATAACTCTAAAAAAACAAAACAAAATTGATTCCAACCGCACTTAAACGGATTTAAAATTTTATTTGAGAACTCTGAGGTTTTTTTTATATTCAACGACATGTCAAAAATTTGTAGAAAGAAATTGAAACAGAGCAGTACCTACCGAGGCTAACTGTATTTTATCCATTCTGATGACAATGACATAAAAACTAATTTTATGCAACATTTTAAGTGACAAATTTGAAAAAAATGAGAAAAACATATTAAATATCTTTGTCTTGTATATTTAGACATTTGGTATAATTATTAATAATTTTTTTTTTAATTTGATGCTCCCTCACAATAACAACAAAAAAAAATCGAATTTCTTTTTTTAAAGTAGTTGTAAATGCAATTGAAAAATGTCGTAAGATTTCTAATTAATTAGTATTTTATTTTATTTCAATTTTATTTTTATTTAATTTTGTTTTTGTTTTTTTTATTATTTAATTAATGATTTAATGGAAACTTTTATAAAAAAAAAATTATGAAAGCAATATAATATTTTAATGTCTGGTAAAATAATTTTTATTTGAAATTCAATTAGTGTTGGGTTGGGAAATTTATTAGGCAATTGAGAAAATTAATTGAAAAAACAGCATGTGAGTTAAATTTTTTGTTCATTTTTTAGTTTTTTGAAAAAACAGCAAAAAATAACAAAAAAAATTTTGACAATTATTGTCGCCATTACCAGATGACGCAACAAAATGACATTTTCATATTCTTATATTCATTTTCAAGTGAAGTTTTTTTTTATAAGCTTTTTCTACTTGAAAAATTTTATTATAATGTTTAAAATAATTAATGATTTAATTTCTTAAACAATTATAAAAAAATAAAAATATTATGACATTTATATTGTCAAAATAATTTTCTTTTGAAAAACCAAAAACAAAAATATGATTCTTTAGAAAACAGAAATTAAGTTTCAGAACTCATATAATTATACAGTATAATTATTATGAAAATTTGTTTATAATTAATGACATAAAGTATAACTGTACAAATTGTAATTATCTGTTTAAATTATTATTCTGCATAAAAAAAAAAAATTTTGAAATTTAAGTTTTGAAAATTTATAATAAATTTATTATTAAATTCGTTTTTTAGTTACTTTTTTTGTACACTAAAAATATGAGAAATTAATATATAAAAAATTTTTAGAATATACAGATAAGCGAAGATATATTGGAATTAAAGTCATCTTAAACCAGTTAAAGTAAACAGCTGGGTGGCACAGTGTTTAGAGTGCCGACTTTTCATGCGAAAAGCCCGGGTTCGAATCGCAGTGAAAGTGAAAAAAATCTTCCTGGTTTTTGACTAACCTCAGCTGCCAATTAATTGCTTAATCAATAAGTAATAATTGCATATCTTTAATAAAAAAAATACATTAATATAACAATATAAACAAATTCAAAATATAATCAAATAATTTAGTTGAATGATATAACTCACAGATATAGAATACCATATAACTCAAAAACCAAATTATTGCAATATAAAAAACAAAATAGATTTGTATCTATTAAAAATCTAAGACGTTTCATACATGTTATAGGGCCAAATACTATTTTATTAAAATCAATTCAAATAACACGAATATAAAATGACCCCCTGTTCCAACATGTACCTATGATATAGACAGGCTTATTAGCCTAACAGTTGAACAGTTAGCACTTAAGAACAAAAAAAAAATAAACATGATTTAAATCCATTTGACTTAATTCCATAATGGGTTTAAGTGACATTTAAATGAGATATAAAGCTGTAACTGCAAATTTTTTGCGTAAGAATTAATGTCTCATTTGAGTGAGACATAAAGACAAAACGTTACATAAAAATTTGAGACATAAAAACATATAATTTTTTTTTCCTCAATTTTAAAAATAAATAGTCATATATATAAATAATAAATAAAATCAAAACGCTTTTTTCAAAAATTTTAGTGTTAAGTATAGAATCAATTTAATAAGCAATAATATCGCGATGTGTAATGGCGCGATGCTTCGAGCGAGAATTAGACCACCAGCCAACCCTCTTTCCCACGATGCTTGTAAAAAACTTAATTGAATTTTATAAAATTTCTGGAAAAAGCAGATATTTCCCTTTTGTGACCAACAGCGACTATGCATAAAAACTCGAAATTTTGCACCACTCCTAAATGTAAAATATGAATTAGGACGTTATCCTATTTCCGGAATGTACAACCTCTGGTAAATTTCTTTGTTTTTTGCTTTTGAACGCCAGAGAATTACAATGAACACCAAAATGCAATAAATGAACAACAGTGATGAACGAACGTCAGAATGCAAAGAATTAACACCAGAATGCAATGAACTAACACCAGAAAACGATTTTTCAAACCTTAGATCATTTTCACTTTTTCAATTGTTTTGACTTGAACCAGTGCAAAAAAATTAAATGTTTAAAATAATCATTTTTCCTTTAAAATCTTAAAATAGTATGGAGGGTGCATTATAATGTTATAATACGGTGACATCTTTGCCAGTCAGTAAAAATTGCTTATTTCTTTTCTTAATAAATTTTTCTATAAAAACTGATTAAATTATCATGTCCACATAAAAAAACATTTAACAAAATTATTTTCCAGATTTATCTATACTAAGATACATGTATACATACATAAACATGTTATACTAAATTTCAAATTAAGATTATATATAATATATTATACCATATAAACACATTTGTATATAAGTATGTATATAATATATGGTTTCAATATTGACATTATTATGTCATAACTTTTATAACTAATTTTTTTGTAAAATGTGAATATAAGCATACAAACATTTATTTTATTGAAAAGTTAAATGAATCTAACATGTCCAATGACATTTTCACAAATCATTTATAATTATATTATTGTATTGATGAAATCTAGTCAGTATAGATACATATGTATCCTTCAGGATAATAACTGTATATCCTAGAGGTTTAAAATGAAATTTAGGTTAAGTTTAAAATGAGAAATTAAATTTTCTAGGAAATACATATTATAGAACATTGATCCAATGATATTAATTATTTTGAAATTGCTTTTAATTATATACTTTTAATTGAACTTGCCTGTGTCTATGGCTTTATTTTTCATTCTGTCAGTTAGTGATACATTTATATCAGAAATCTGACCATAAATTTATAAGAATTGTATGGTTCAGTGGTTAGCAAAGTGGCTGACGGTGTGCTGGATTAAGACTATCTGAAAGAAGAACTGTCACCATTTCAGCAATTTACTTTTATATTAAAACACTTTTAAATGTAAAAGATCTATCATCAATTTTTGATTAATGAAAATTTTCAAAATTTTAAGCTTAAAAGTTTTCAAACATTAAAAGTACTGTTTCTTATACCAGCAATTTACTTTTATATTAACACAGTAACAAATTCCTAAGATCTACCTACAATTTTTTATTTTCTAGATTTTAGGGGGCTAGTACTACTTTAATTTTATTTTATTTTTATATTCATAATAATCACATGCTTATGTGTGTTTTTGTAATAAATGACAGATTGGAAATAATCGGTTTAAAAAATTAAAATATTGATTTATTTTTAAAACTACCTATTGTTAATTTTGAAATAATTTTGTCATTTAAATTTAAATTCAAAATCAAAAACGAAATTATGATATATTTTTTTTTTTTTTAAAGTAAAGTCAAGTCAGTGTTATTGAGAAAATCTTTTTTTTTTTGTAATATTTAAATCATATTAAAATGTCTCATGTGTGAATATGTGTCTATGTTGTATATTATATTATTTAAATTATAATATTAGTAATTTAATAATATACCTAATTTTTATTAATTATTAATATAAGATTTCGTCGGAATTCATTTATTTAATCTGAAAATATGATATGGATGCCTTTTGTTAGTTGTTTAATTCATATAAAAAGGTCAGAAAAAAAAATGAAAGTCACGCGCCCTCCTTCTATTATAAGTATAAACTAAGTACTGACATTTTCTTTAATCCTATGGTTTGTACAATATAATTAAATGTGTATCTGCAAGAAAATAGTATGTATGTATAGGTTCAAAACTCTTCAAGTAGCTATTTTAGGACTTCTGCCGAACAAATTTAAACTTTAACATATTTGCCTTCACTAAAAGAGCCGACTCATTAATCACTAAAATTTTCTATACATATACAAGTCCATCCAAAATCATGACGGGAATTCTCGCATTTAAGCCGAATTTTTACTTAAATTATAGGTGAAAAAGACCATGGACCATGTAATCATGGATATGACCATCTAGATACCGATATGGACCAAATTTTTTACAAAAAGAAATAACTAACAACTATCACTAACAAAACTTCTTCAAATGTCACCAGTAGTTAGCATCAGAGTTTATGAAAACATCAAATTTTAAAATAGTACTTTAACGTCAATTTTAAAATCTATTTGCACCTTCAATAATTTAACAATTAAAAGAACCTGTGTTGCCGTTGCAATAAAATGATCGATAAAATTTTTTTAAAATACAATTTTAAATTTTTTTTTTCTATCACTGCTTTTAAATGCATTTTATTACTAATTAAATAATTAAATTTTCTCTGTTTTTTTTTTTTAAACATATATTCATGTACATATATAAATTATATATATATACTTAAAATAAATAAATATAATTCTATATAATTTATTAATAATTATTAGTTTTACTTATTTTATTAGTACGCCATTTGGTGAAAAAATCAAAAATATGTCATTTAATATTTCAAGTGGGTTGACTTTATTTTCAACTGAAATTATAATATTTTAAAGGTGTATCTATAATTGAAATTATTTAAATATTTTGAAAAAAAATAAATATTTATTTTTTAAGTATTATAATTAAATTTTAATTATGAAAAATTAATCCTTGTTGAAAATAATGAAATTTGATAAATGTCAGATTTATTATTTAAATAATTCCGTGTATTTTTTTTTTTACAAAGAAAAATATTTAAATATAAAATAAATTCTATAATTATTGAATTAAAAAAAAAAATAATATTCATTTGACAGATGTCAATCATTATTAATGATAATTATAATATGTAATTATTATATTATTTTTATTTAGAATAGTTTTTTTTTTTTTATATTTAAAATTAAATTTAGTGGATACCGAATATCCATAAAATTGAACGGAGAGTTTCTGTGAATTTCAATGAAAAAATTTTTTAAATTTAAAATTACTGAAAAATTCCAAGAATTAATTTATATTATTCGCAATTTTTAACAAATTGATATTTATAGCTTTAATAATACAGCCTACAGTATTACGTATCTTGTAAATCTAAATTGTAATTTTAAATAAAGCATATTTCATTTTTAGAATTTTTCAAGTTTATTGATAATGAATTGATATTGATATTGAATTTGATAATGAATTTGATAAATGCTTTTATCAAAATTATTTTTAAACAAAATCAAAATTTTAAATAAATAGCTTTTAATTTTATATGATATCTGTTCCAATGAAAATTTATCCAATTTAATGTAATAGGTGGATCTGAACTATTTTTAAAGATGTAGCGAATATGTATCTATAAATTATTATAGACATTTCAATTTAATTTTAATAAGGCAATTTAAAGAAAACTGAGAATTAGCGGTCCTTTAAATCACGTTCACATTCAACGGGCACATCAGTTAACTCTTCTAGACAAATATCAGCTTCAAATAATGGTGTCCATTCTCACCACTCTTATTCACAATCGTATTAGACAATTTAATGGAAAATAGGTGTGTCCACTATTACCACTCTTATTCACAATCGTTCTAGACAATATAATGTCCGAAGTTTGTAATCAAAAAAGAGGTATCACTTGGTGCTTCATTCGCCATCTAAGAGATTTAGACTAATCAGACGTCAGAATTCCTCTAGCTCACAGGGCCACATTTTAACAACTGAAAAGACTGGAGCTTGACACAGATCTCGAAATAAATAAAACCAAGGCGATGGAAATCAACAGCATCAGCAACAAACACATCATTGTGAAAACGCTACCGATGATTCCACTGTAAACTAATTTAAGAATAAGTAACAGAGATATATGCAGAAAATCTATAAAAAAAAGGATAGCTGGATAGGCTGTCCATACACTAAGAAAAGATCACAACAATCTAAGTCTTATGGATCTAATGCTTGGAGGCACAGTATATACAGTTCTAAATAAACTGAATACAACTCCATCTGGGAGAGCAGCAGCTGGAAACCGTGGATAATGGAGATGCCAAATGGAAGCCACACGCTTCCTCGCAGCAGAGAATTAGAAAACAAACCTATTGCCTTTGAATTGAGCTAAATTTTTAAAACAAATGTTAAATAATGGTAGACTACAAATTACCCAACACTTATTTATATGTAATAGAGCAATTACAAAATTTAACATATTTTCAAATTAATCTTATAATACTAATTAATAATTTATATCAATATATTGATTGTAAGAAGATACAAGTGCCACAACCTCACACTCTACCTATGTCACTTGATTAGTGTAAAATTATTTTAATTTATTTCTATTGATACTATCAAGGCCTGTCATATACATGTCCCTATATTTATAACAGGCCTTGATAGTGCCAACAAACTCATTGGTATAACGCGTTTTAGAAAGAAAGAAATAAAATTTAAAAATCTTCAGCATTGTAATTGAAATTTATTAAAAGAACATTGGTTAATGCAGAACCATAGAATACGCTCATGAACAATGAAAACAGTAAACAAACATTTACAGAAAAAACCTTATTATTCTGTTATTTATGTTAATTTAAAAAAAACATCTCTTCAATTTTCATTTCGAGTATCTTACAGCAAAATTGAAATTTAATTTTCAATATGATAAAAAATTACCCACAAATGATTATTAATGTGATAAATTTTGTGTTTTGTTAATTGCAAAGTGCTTATTGCAAGATCATTACATTTTGTATATTATTCAAGAGTGCACGCACTCTATGAAGCAAATACATTTTCAACTTTTTTTTTGTGTTAATCAGTTTTCGTATTGGAACTTATGGAATTTACTTCATAATCATTAATCTTAACTTATATGAAAATTAGCTTCAATGAAATCTTGAGTCTTGCTTCTAAATTAAAAAAAACATTACAATTTTCTGCTATTGTATGTTTATTTTAAAAATACGCATCAATCATATTATTTTTTTTTTAATTCTCTACTCTTTTATTTGAATCGTTTTGTACATTTTAACTTAAAGTTAAAATCCAAGATTTTGTGAATTAACTCAATCAAAAAATATATTATTGACAAAGGCAAATGAAAAGATAATAAGAGAAGTCATAAGGTTCAGTAAAATGAATTTAATTCTTAATAAATACAAAAAAAATCAAAAAATTTTTTAAAAAATCAACAAGAAACAATTGATGATAAACTGATGAATCGTTGTTTAATGATCTTCCCAACACTATATTATATAAACAGGCGTTCATTTAATTTCAATTTTTTAATGAACTGTGTTGCAAAGTTCTATTATAGGCTACATATAGGTAAAATTATGGTGTTTGATATGTTATGTGTAATACTATGATAGATATATTCAATTTTTTTATACCCTACACCTAAAACAAGAATTGTAGGGGTATATTAACTTTGGTACGATATTTGTAAGTAATCTAGAAGTATATGTTATATTAATTTGCTCAACGTCAACTTCTGAGTCAATTTAGCGTTGTCCGTGTCAATCCGTTCGCATGATAATTCAAAAAATTATGATGCTGTTTTGCTGAAATTCAAGCTGTTGGTTCCTAAAATGCCAAAAATATGTCGGGGATTACAAACTTTGTCCGAACTTTGGTCAAACTAGCATATCTAAGAGTCCGAGAAAGATAGGACCTTCAAATTTGGTGCAAGGGTGTTTCTTCCGGTTTCCATTTGCAATGCTAAAGTTTGGAACGAATCGAAGTGTTGGTTCTGGTACTTCCCACTCACCTTCGAAAACCTAAAAGCATATCTTCGAAATAAATATATTTATTATTAGCTTGATATTTTGATTTATGGATGTTCTATCATAATTATACTATTTCCTTAAGGTTTAAGATAAATTAGAGTTGTGGTTTAGAGACCTCCCACACACCTCCCAAGATCTAACAAATAAATCTTCGAAATTCATACAGATAGAAACTTGAGATTTGGTGCAGGGTCCTGTTTTCTGTCCTGTTTTCATAATGTTCTTGAATTTTGAAATGAATTGAAGCGGGGGTCTGTGTAACTATCACGCGCCTCCCAAAACCAAAAAAAAATATCTAATTGCACAATGATGTGTTATAAAACTAATAAAAACAATGTTTTAATTTTACATTCAATTCTTACATAAAATTACTCATAGATTTTAATTTTATATTAAAAGTTAGAAGGTGGCAGGGCATTACTAAGCCGGTTTCATAGACTCACTTTTATTTCATTATTTGTTTTTTTATTTTTTTGACTATTTCATTAGATTTTTCAAATTTTTAAATAATACTTTCAAATTAAAATAATTTTAATTTATAATCATTTTTTCTTACTATTTTCATTTTCTACCTCACCCCCTCCGCTCCCTTAACTTGGTTTAAGAAATATCTCTATAATGAATCATTTATTATTTTGTTATTTTAACCAGTAAATATTCTAATAATAATCTCCCAGGTGATTGATCAGCTTGTTATTTTGACTTGTTTCAAATTCAGTTTTTTTTTTATTTTTGTTGTTTTATTTTTCTTTTGCTTCGTTACTTTTGTGGTACTTTAAAATTTTTTTTAAAGGAAATGGCAACAACAAGATGTAAGACAGAGATGGCAATTGTAAGATTTACAAAAAAATATGATTAAAAGGTGTTTTGATTAATTAACTTTTTGGAGCCATTTAAGGAGTTATTATTAAATGGAAGGATTTGGAGGGGGAAAAAAATGGGTTGTTAAATTTGAAGAGATTAAAAAAATTTTAACACTGCTGTTAACAAAAAAAAAAAAATCAAATGTAAAAAATAATGTTAAAAAAAAAATTGTAGTTTCGGCATGAGAAAGGGTCAATCAAAAATAAAATTATCGTTATTATGATTATTAATAAAATTTAAAAGGGGTTCTTATTTTTCAAGACGGAATATAAAAATCGTATTTTTCAGAATCAGTAGGTGGTGATGAAACGAATCTATATATGTATTAAAGGTGTTTATATAATCAAAATGTTTGTCTGTTAGAAAAATTGTAGAACAGAAGTTTTTTTTTATCTTGTTTCAAATTCTTTATTTAAAATTAGATATATTGATAATTAGTAAAATGATGAGGTAGAAGTGTTTTTTTTTTAGATAAAAATGATTTGTAATAATGATGTTTAAAAAAAAAAAAAATGTAAATTTAAAATATTATTTTAATTAAATTTTGTTGTGTCCAGTAGTAGTGCAGGAGGAGACATTCAAAAACTTTACAAAAACAAAAACAAAGCTTTTATTTAATATTTATTAGATATGATCCGACCAGGGTTTGAACATGAGACCCTTCGATTGAATGGTCGACATCCTAACCACTACGCCACTGATCAAATATATTTTTAATTTTTAATTGAAAAATTTTTGGATTTAAAATTATGTCTGTGAGTTATAATTTCTAAATAGGAATTTTGATTCCCCGGCTTAAATGTATACTAATTATATAAAAAACTTTGATAATATGTGTTTTAAGAACAATTTAATTGGGTCTTAAGCTTTATAAGTTTAGTTCCATTTTCATTTTTATTGCGAATTATTTAAAAGATTCCGAAACGATGAAATAAATTATGTGGTACAAGAAATGTTCATGTAAGAAAATAGATAGCAAAGATTTTTTAAGAGTTTCACTTTCCTCAATGTTTTAGCATCATATAATAGAATTTTCAATTTTTAAAAAATAACTTATATGGTGAAATAGAGTCTTAAATTTTATATGAACTTAAAATATTCAATAAGATATTTTCTTATATATTTTGTATTAAAAAATAATTATACTATCCATACTTAATAACTATTTGTGGAATATCAAAGGACTCATAAGCTCAAAAATAATCTTATAAAAGGAAATTGAAAATTTTTTAAAAAAAAACTATAATATTTTAATAAAATTCTATTTATATGGCAATGGTTTGTACATATACTTATGATATAAAGAAAATTTAAAATACAAATTGTTTTAAATTGTTTCATTATTGTAATAATTCGTACATAATTTTTCCAAAATAAAACATAATATTTAAAAGATAATTTTTCTATTTTTTTTTTTAAATTAACAAATCATTCACCTATGAATTGGGTAATAATTGTAGGTTGCATCGAACTTCATGCAATTTAAAAAAAATTCGAAACCATATGGAAAATAATTAGATTTAAAATTTCGAAATTCGTTACCAAGCAACATAAAAAAATGTATTAAAAAATGTTATTTAATCTGTTAATAAATCAAATTTAAAAACATTCATGACATGCAGCTCTTATCTGACCAATAGTGTAGTGGTAAAGACGCCGCCTTTCATGTGGAAGATCTCGGGTTCAAACCCGGTCAGATCATATCTAATAAAAAAATATCGTAAAATTGTATAATTATATCGTAATAGTTTATATCGTAATATAAAATAAGATTTAATAAAAATATATAAATAATTCTTGTGTAAGATTATAGATGGCGCACAAAGTTAGCATTTGTGCATCCATATTTCATAACCTTATACAATAATTACAGCCGAGTAATCAACGGCTTAGTGAATATTATGATTATAGAAACTGAAGCCTAGTTTAAAATAAACTTGGTGAATGCCATATACTCCTTAAAGGAGTGGAAAAGGAATAAAAAAAAATGACATGCAGATCAGTGGAAAAAGTATAGAGCATATTTTAAAGCTTGATACATATACAAATATATATATATTTGTATATGTATATATGTATATCCTTCTGTAAAGATATACATGTAGTTAAGGAAATAAACCTCTTAATCTAAAATTTTGAATTCTGGTGTTATAAATTTTTGCATATTAAAGATTTTTAATTTACATTATATTCTTTATAAAGCGTTTTTGAACTTTTCGCACTTTGCACTTAACTGCTTGCTTATCACACTATTTTTTTTTCCAAAAATTAAGAATAGTATCAAATATTTGTGGAGGATATTGCGCAAAATTGTCTATTGAATTTCAATATATTTTTTGTAAACTTGATATTGTACTAAATTGTTGATTCATTATAATTAATTCGAAAAAAAACTAATGGTAATTAAAAATATAGATCTAGTAACTTGAGAAAAAGAACTCAACTCAAACGAACTCCAATTAACTTCTCGATATTGCGATACAAACTAAATCAATTAAACCAAAAATGGAAAATTGTAAAGTGGCACTATATTTTTTCAAATCCTTTTTTGGGACAAATTAATTTTCGAAATTTCTATATTTCATCCTTTCTTTTTAAGTAGGGCTATTAGAAAATCCCGAGTCTCTTTTTTTACATCATGATGGTGCGACTTCTAATTCTCAAGCCAGATACATAACTCCTAAAACCTTCGAAAAGTCATAAAATTCTAAGTTCGAATAAAAAAATTTCGATAATTTGTGCGATAATAAGAAGTGCGCTAATTTAGAATTTTTTCGAAAAGTGCTAGTACTTAGTGATATTAGTGGCTATAGTGGCTAGTGACTATAATATCTAGTAATCGTGCGATCAGCTTCAGAAACGTCCACAATATTATTTGTTTTACATTCTCCAATTACAAATTTCACATGAATGGTCGTTATATTGTGTTTCGAACTAATATTTTTTAAAAAAACAATTTGAAGGTATTGAAAGTTAAAAAAAAAATAATTTTAATTTTCTTCCTTTTTAAATTCTAAATAAAATTTAAAAAAGAAAAAAATAAAAGGATTTTTTTTCAATTGCTCTCGAAAATTTAAAAAGGAAATATTTAATTTAAAAAAAAAAAGGAAAATTTTTTTTTAAGCTTTCAACTATATCCCGTTTTATTTTTTTTTTTTTATTTCTTTTTATATTTCCTTAACTGTCAAAACTTCCCGACAAAATAATGCTCCAAAAGTTTGTTTTTTTTTTTTTTGTTGTGTTTTGATCCTTTTGTTTTTCTTAAATATTCTTAATCCTACATATATATATATATTCATTATATCTAAATAATATATATAAATATATATATGTATTTGCAATTGTTTTCATTTTGTATTTGTTTTTGTAAATTTTTTTTTCTTATATCCTTTTTATGGTATCATCAATGAGATTAAATAAAATGCTTCAAAGGACTTATTATCCTTTCAATAAATATAAATGCAAGCGAAAGCAAAATAAATACAAAAAAAAAAATTGAAGTAAGAAAAAAAAGAAAACAAAAATTAAGGAAAAAAAAAAACAAAAAACATACACTGAATTGAAAATTGAAGAAAAACTACTAGGTACTGGGAAAAAAAAGAAAGATAACTTGCTTTTGCCATCTCCGATTTTTTTTTTCATTGAGAAAAACCATTGGAAAAAAAAACAGGGAAAAGAAAAACTATGCAAAAATAAAAAAAAAGCAAATCTCAAAAACATAATTTACCAACAAAAGCAACAATAGAGAGAAATTAGATAAAGAAGAGAAATTTCTTCTTTTCCATTTTTTACTGTTATTCTGGTTATTTTCTTTGGAAAAAAACATAAGAAAAACAAAAATATAACAAATTTTCTTTTTTCTTTTATTTTCCAATTTTTCCACAAAAGAAAAATATATTTTATATGCAGCATTGAATTTAAGACATTAACATATATATTATTATATACGTTCATATATATAATATAAATAAATCTATACCCTTATACCTATAATATATGTATATATATATATATATATATATATTATGGTATATGGTGGTTGTATTTTTTAAAAAAAAAATTATATTGAAAAAAAAAAAAAAAGTCAAAGGAATAAAAATATAATAAAATAAAAAAAAAAAAATAAAAAACTTTAATGCTTGCACTTTATAAGGTATTCATTCTTTTTGTTTTTGGTTTTTTTTTTTTCCTTTTGCTATTCATTATTTTTTCAATTGTTTTATTTATTTAATTTTCTTTTGAGTTTATATGGTCTATTTATTTGTTGGTTTATTTTGTTTTTGTAGTACAAGCAATAGATGTATGTACCTAATGTATAAATATAAATATAGTTTATGTAAAAGTTTTTTTTTATTCCTGTTCCGCTTCTTTATGGAGAATTCCTATTCACCAACTCCATTTAGACTATAGGCTTCAGTTTCTTTACTTACTATAGATATTTATTAAGCCGTCGATTACTCGACTGTAGCTATTCTATAAGATTATGAATACATAAATGTTAATTTTGTGCGCCATCTATTGTCCAACACAAGAGTTATTCATACGTTTATATTAAATCTAATCTTATATTGCTCTAACGATCTTAAATACGATATAATTATACAATTTTACGATATATTTTTATTAAATATGATGAGACCGGGATTTGAACCCGAAACTTTCCACATGAAAAGCAGTATCTTTCCCGCTACACCATTGGTCAGATAAAAGTTACTTATACTGATAACTGACAATAACATACTTTCTATGTACAGAGTGTGTTTTGGCGAAAAAAAAAGAACAGAATATATGAAAAATTGTCTAATTTAAAGTGATGAGGTAATTGTTAATTAAAATATCGAACTTTCAAGTCGAAAAACTGGATTTCAAACTTAAGTCGGATCATATATAATTAAAAAAAAAATATATCGTAATATGTTTAAATGAAATAATTATATTAATTAACACTTGTGTCAGATAATAGATGGCGTACAAAAATAAGCATTTATTTATTCATAATTTTGCATATTGAGTCGAGTAATCAACGGCTCAAACGTCAAAATAATGATGAATCAAACTTTAGCTTAGTCTAATTAAATTGCTTGGTGAATGACCTTTAATGAATAACTGTAGGTACTATTATAGTGAATTATGGGAGGAATTACAAATAATTTATATCTACTATCATATTAATTACTTAATAATCTTAATTTCTATCTATTTTAGGCATCTAATAATTATATTTCGCTACCGGTAAAGCTATTTAATTCATAATATAAAAAGCTGTTGTACCACCACAATTTTAATTAAAGTCCCTTATATTTAAGTGTGTTTATAAATGATTTTAAAACTCAATTCTTCATATGCAGCTAATCTCTAATACTTTATACTTGATGAACAATTCAGAGGCGTTAAAAACACTCCCATTAGTATTCGTTACAAATATTTGCGAATGATAATATACTCTCAACTTTAAATTCTTTATCATCTGTTATATTTTGCCTATTCTGTAAAGTTTAACAGACGATATAGAATTAAATCATATCAAATTAAAACTTTAGATTATTCGAATAAAATTGTATATTAGTTTCAGAAAAACCGCGCATATATGGTATATCATCTGTTATACTTCACATATGGGGCATTCAATTCACTAAAAACTGATATATGCAAATTTATTCAAATAATCTAAAGCTTTAATTAGATAATATGATTAATTTAGATTTTATTTAAGTTTTAACTAATTTTAATTTAGTGACATTTTCAGACAACTTAATGCATAATTAATTACTTAAGAATTTTCTTACAATAAAACAAATCCGTTTATATCATACATGGTGTATATTGGTGTACCATAATAAATGATAATATATTATACTTTTACAATTTACAAGATCGTATACAATTAACTCAGATATAAAAATATTCAAAACCTATAATATATATCAAATTGTATCTATATCTATATTGTATATAGATAATAATATGCACAATCTTTAGATACTACATAATATTATTTACATTTATTGTAAAATGCAAAAAAATAAAGAAAATTATTTTTCATTTCACAATATAATAACAGTGTTGTACAGTATAACGGCAAAGTTTCCTTTAATTTCGTTTTTCAATTTCATATAAAATTTGTTTATGTTTGTGTGTATATCTGTTCTTTTTGAATATTTTCCTTTTTACTGTAATTCAGAAAATTTATTTACAAGGAAAAAATAAAAAGGAAAACGAATTCTTTTGATTTTTTTTTCTCTCTTTCTATTTCTGTTTTTTCTTTACCTTAATTTTTTTCAGCAAATTTTTCCATGTAATTTTTTTTGCAACAACAGCAGCAATTTTCTTGAAAAAAAAAAATCGATTTTCTGCTGATTATTTTTATTTTTAATATTTTTGTTCGTTGTTGTTGTTTTTGTTTTTTTTTATTTGCTCAAAGATCGCTTTTACCGTTATATTATTTGTTTTAGGTTACTTTTTAGCACATTTTCAAAAAATTTTGTAAAAATGTGCCTATATAGTTTCACTCTGTCCGTCCGTCCGTCCGTCCGTCCGTCCGTCCGTCTGTCTGTCCGTCTGTCTGTCCGTATGTTTACAAAAACTTTTACACCGTTTGAAATAGAAATAATAAATTTTAACCACGGGTAGATATTACGAAAAAAATAATTTCGTAGAAGAATTTTTTTCTGTAGCCCCACCCGTTACGGAGTTACAGCCCCCCAAATTTGGAAAAAGCCCTATTTTTAAATTATTATAATAAGAGTTCTGTTGGGTATATTTTCAATAGTAATTCACAATAGTGAATTAAAACATATCATAAACTCTTTTAAAACTAATTCATCTCCTGGGCCTGATGGTATTTCAATAAAACACATTAAATCAGTCGAGCAAATAATATCAAACAAACTAGTAATATAATAAATGAAGTTTTATCTACTGGTGTTTTTCCTCCTGATATGGCTAAAGAATGTACTATCACTCCAATTTTAAATCAGGGGATAAAATGGACTGTAATAATTATAGACCGATAACCTTAACAAACTGTCTATCAAAAATTATTGAAAAAGTTATTAAACGTCGTTTAATTACGTTTTTTACTAATTCAAAACTAATTGATGACCACCAATTTGGTTTTTTAAATGGAAGCAGTACTGAATCAGCAGCACTCGAAGTTGTGAACTTCATTAATACAGCATTGGACAAAAATAATTATGCAGTAGCTATTCTATTAGACCTAAAAAAAGCTTTCGATACGGTAAATCATGATATACTTCTAAATAGTCTTGATAAAATGGGTATTCGAGGAGTTGCAGCCAATCTATTCCATTCCTACTTAAAATTTCGTAAAATCAAAACTAAAATAAACGAACTTATTAGTGAAGAAGCAAATCTTGAAGTTGGAGTTCCTCAAGGCACAGTTCTTGGTCCTATTCTTTATTAGCTTATGTGAATAGCTTTAACAAAATTGGGCTAAGTGGACATTATTCAATGTTTGCGGATGATACCATAATTTTATATAAAGGCAAAAGCAGTAATCTACTAGAAGAATATATTAATTTGGATTTAAATAAAGTTAGTGAGTGGCTAGACCAAAAAAGACTAACGATTAACGTAACTAAAACTGATCTCATAATTTTTAAGCAAAAAAATAAAGAAAACATTAACCTATCAATTTCTATTAATCAACAACAAATAAAAAGAGTTAAATCTTCTAAATATTTAGGATTAGTTATTGATGAAGACCTATCTTGGAAAATACACATTGAAAAATTAAAAAAAACAATAATGTCAATAGTAGGTGCCATTGGAAGATGTCCTAAATTAAGCGAACAAGTTGCAAAATTAGTCTTTTACTCTCACATTCAGTCTAAAATACGGTACTTAATTCCAGTTTGGAGCCAGGGTTGCAAATACATTACCAATTCAATAAGCATCCTTATCAACAGAGCTATAAAAATTTTATACAGATTACCATATGATTATCCGACTACTCAATTGTATTATACTTGTAACTTGCCTTCTGTTGAACAAACAATATTTTTAGAAAACTGTAAGTTAATTTACAAATTATCAAATAGCCTAATGAAAAGCAACCTAAAACTACAAACAAATGCTTCAGTTCATAATTACAACACAAGAAATGCACAAAATTACCGACTAGCAGCACCCAGAACCGAAAGAGGTAAAAGAGATGTTATGTTTAATGGTATAAAAATTTTCAATAGCCTTCCTAACAATATAAAATATGCTCCTAATTTAAGATTATTCAATAAAAGATTGAAAACTGTATTGCCAAAAAATAAACTAAAAAAAAAAAAAAAAAATAATAAAAATAAATAATTAAACTAATAATATTTAAATTATTTAATAAGATTGAATTGTATTTTATTAGATATAAGCTAGTTATAAGTGAGATTTATACCAGTTTTTTTGTAACTGTCTATCTCTATACAATAAATAAAAAAAAAAAAAAAAAAAAAAAAAAAATCTGAAAACGGAAAAAGATAGCTGGTTTTATAAGCTTTATGAATAATTAAAAGCAAATGTTTAGGGTTGCCATACGGTACTAAAATATACAATTATGCAAAACTCAATTTTTGAAAAATTTTTGGCCCCACATATCTTCTAAACGGTTCAAGCTAGGGTCTTGAAATTTTGGGAGAAGTAAGACCTTTAGAAATTAGTAGGAGTCAGTTAACAAAATTTTTTTATCACGTCGCCAATTTAGAAGCTCTAAGGGCTTGAAAATTGAAATTTTGCTATTTTCAAACACCTGTAGCTTGAATACCTGTTAAAATTTTTTTTTAGTAATACGGTAAATTGAAAGATCTATAATTATATTTCAACATGTGTCAACGGTTTTTCTTAATATTGAAAGGTGCCGAAGTTACAGCCCCCGAAAATTTCAAAAAAGCCCTATATTTAAATTAGTATAACAAGAGTTCTGCTAAATGTATTTTCAATCTAAAAACGGGAAAAGAGAGCTGCTTTTATGGGTTTGGCAAAAGTATAAAGTTAAAATGTATAGGGTTGCCATACGGTACTAAAATTTACCATTATGCAAAACTCAATTTTTGAAAAATTTTTGGCCCCACATATCTTCTAAACGGCTCAAACTAGGGTCTTGAAATTTTGGGAGAAGTTAGACCTTTAGAAATTAGTAGGAGTCAGTTAACAAAATTTTTTTGTCACGTCCCCTATTTAGGAGCTATAAGGGCTCGAAAATTGAAATTTTGCTATTTTTAAACACCTGTAACTTGAAAACCTGTTCAAATTTTTTTTTACAAATATACAAAATTTACAGCTGCAGCATTATGTTTCAACATATGTTAAAGGTTTTTCTTAAATTTGAAAGGGATTCTTTAAATTGAAGAACTTGTCTCCTAGTTTTAACTATTTTTGCTTAGATAATAAAATTTTAGGTAAAATTCCAAATTTTGGTGGAGTTCAAAATTGATTTCCCCTAAAAAAATTGAAGGGTGAGGACAGGAGGGGGGTGGGCAGATCCATCATAAGTTTACTAAGCAAAAATTTGCGAACCTTCCCCATTGAAGGGCTACTAGGTCTTAAAAATTAAAACTTTTATGTTTATATAAAAACAGTAACTTATTCACCAGTGTAAGTTTTTTCCAAAATTACATTGAAGCTGCAACATTATTTTCCGCACTTATTAACAAGTTTCCTTGAGTGCATTGAGGTTATATTCTAAGAATTTCCCTATTAGTCATATAATTAATAAATTAATGAAATAACTAAATTAATATTATCATTTATTTTTATATATATTTTTATAAAAATAAATGATGAAATATTCAGTAAGAAACCGTATATAATTTTGAAAATGTGCTTTTTAAAAACTCTTGGTTTTTTTCCTTACTTGTTTTCTTTTTTTTTTCATATTATTATACATCTTATTTGTTTGTTGTTTTTTTTTTTATTGTTTTGTTCTTTTTACAATTTTATTTTTTTTCTGTTATTTTTACCGTTATTTTTTCATTATTTATTTTCCTTTTTCTTCATTAAAAATCTTATTTTATCCAAACTTTGTACAGTTAGTTTTGTAGCTACAAATATCTTCTATCTATATATGTACAAAGATATGTTTACAACCACATATATCATTGATTTTATGTACCGTTACACATATATTCTTAAGATTTACCGTTATTTTTGCAAAATTTTTTATTTTCTCATGTCTCTCTCTTTCTCTCTCTCTGTACCATCGTTACATTTTATTTTAAAAGTTAAAGAAAACATAAGATATTAGAATAACTGAAATATAGTATGTAAAAGTGGGGCAGGGGAGTTATAGGAGATAAATACAAAAGTCAAGATAATGTTTAAAGAAAATCTTGATAAATTTGACAGTTTAAAATAAGAAAGAAAAAGAAAAAGAAAAACAAAACTTTAAAAATGTAAAGAATAAATGAAAATAAAAATGTTTGAAAAATTAAGAAAATGAAAATTTAAAGGTAAGGGTTGTTAAGTATAGCATAAGAAAAATAATTTATGGTAAAAAATAAATATTACTGTTAAATAAATAATAAAAGTTAAATAAAATGTCTTAAATTCTAATAAAATCTAATTTTCTTATGATTTAAATTAATCGATTTGTTTCATAATATGAAAAATGATAACAACTAAATGTCAGTAGTAATTTGGTTTTTTTTTTTATATATAAAAATATTTTGTGAGGTTTTACAACTTAATTTGGACCTTACAGTAGGATATTTTTGTCAATTTTAATATCCTTGAAATTATTATTAAATTTTGTGCAATTTTATAAAATTTTTAGTTATTTGAAATTGCTTGTAATCGTAATTTGCCGAAAAAATAAAGTTGCATGCATTCACAATAGTTTTTTTTTTTATGTGGTATTGGGTGCAATGGAGTTCAAAGTCTTAAGTTTAAACATTATAAAAGAACAAACTGATACAGAACAAACAGATTTTATTAAATTTAATAATTAATTCATTTATTTTTAATCTAAGTTTTCCCATTGTATTCTTAAGTTTACATTTTAAAAATCCCATCTCATTTTTGAAAAAACTCAACTCATTTCACATTTCGAATACCACCTTTCTTCTTTCTAGAGTTTTGCTAGAGTCAATATAAGAATCTCTTGAAAATGTTATTTATTTGTAAATCATTTATTAAATTTTATTTTTTATTATTCTGTGAATTATTTAAACGTTTTTTTTAATAAGTTGGGAAAACCATTTAAAGCTTCTACAACGCATTGTTAAGATGGTGCAGATATGTGAAACTCCACCTTATTTAAAACCAATACCCAGTTCTATATAATATTGTTTTTTAAACTAGTTGTAAAAACTAACTAATCTGGCGTATTGGTAAAGGCGCCGCGAAAGGTCTTAGAATTAAACCCCGGTCAGATTATATCTAATAATAATATATCGTAAACTTGCATAATTATATGGTAAAAGTTTATATCGTAATATAAAATAAGCCGAGTCTTAATAGACTTGGTGAATGTCTTAAACTCCTTAAAGTAGAGAAAAAGGAGAGGGGCGGAACTAACTATCAATTATTTATTTTTTATTATAAATTTGGTTGTGAGAAAAACCCATTTGGAAATTTTAACTTACCGTTAGTTAACAGGAGTTGTGAGGGAACTTACGCTTACCGTGTATAAACATATGCAGAGACTAGAGACTCTCACTTAGTATTAGATATCAAAAATCTTCATTAAACTTGCATTTACTGTTATTTCAAGCGATTTGCTTCTTTTGAGCTTTCTATATGAAATATAGGATATGGCTGCCCTGCATAATTATGTGCCATTCATTAACTTTATACTTCTTTGCATTTTCGATACTGTTTTGCATTTTTATACTTAGGAATATCAAGTGAATACTTTGTAATAAGTGAAAAGTAGCTGTAAAAAGAAAATTGTATTTCCAAAATTTCTAGTATATTTTCCTTTAAATCTGAATTATAAACTCTTCTTAAATTTAAAAAAAAAACCCCAATAATTAATTTTAACACAATTCACATTGATCATTGTGAATTATGGCACACACTTTTCCGTGTTAAAACAACTAAAATTATCTTACCCCCACCTTTTCAAATATATGCCAAAAAACGGCTAATCTTAAACAATTTTAAAATTACTTTTTTTTTTAATTTCTTTTAATTTTATTAAAATTTATTAATTTTAAATTAGAACAAAAAAACTAAAACGAGTCCAGAAGAATAAAAAGTTAAAAAAAAAGAATTTTCCAAAAAAAAAACGAACTTTTCCCATAAATTTTAAACTCATTTTCTCAGCATTTTTCCTTTATTTTTTTACTAATAAAATTTTTCAAAAGTATTGAAAACTAACTTGAAAAATTTTTTTTTAAATAAAAGACAGAAGAAAAAATGTTGAGTAACTTTTCCTTCCGATTTAAATAAATATTGGAATAAAATTAAAAAAAAAAAAAAATTTAAATTAAATAAAATGAATTAGACAATTTAAAAATTTTATTCTCATAGTTTTTTAATTTTTTTTTTTATAGTTTATCTTATTCTAATAATAAATTCAATTCAAGTACCTAAAAAATTTTCTAATTTTATTCAATTTATCTATTTTCCTCCATTTGTTTTATTTTTTTATTTTTTTTATTTTTCATTATCTTAAAAGTCACACAGATCCTAAAATTTTTGCATCCATGCACAAGGAATACTACTGTATCTATAAGATATATTTCTAGTTATTAAAAAAATACTTTAATTCAAAGCCATTTATTTCCAAAAAAAAACAAAAAGATTAAAACAGAAGAATGAAAATCTTCCGACCAATTTAAAAATCTGCTACAAAAAAAAAAAAATAGGCAATGGATGCACTTTCTGAGAGAGAGTGCACTCTAAAACAATTAAAGCACTGCATAATATATACAATTTTTTGTATACTCTTTGCACATGAACTTGGTTCCTTTTTCACATGATCTCATACCTATTTTCAATTCAATTTGCTGTTTTCTCAAATTAAATTGATCTTTTTTCAAACTAATTTGGTCCTTTTTTTTAAAAATACCGCGTATCTTTGGACCCAGAAATCGAACTAACATGATTTGAAAAATCTAGTCCCTATTCTAAAAAACAAACTAAAAAAGGCAAAAAAAATTCAGATAAATCCAAAAAATTTGTTTCGAAAGTCTTAGGGCTGTTTGTTAGAGTGTGCTTCATATCTTTGAACCTAGAAGTTAAACTTTGTACCCAACTCTGTGAAACAAACTTAAAAGGCAAAAAGAAAAAATTCAGATAAATTCCAAAAAATGGTGTTGACATTTTTGGGGGATTTTTTTTTATGGTGGGCTCCAAGAGTCAAACTTTTTAAATTTTTACTCTTGTTTTCAAATTTTATTACAAAACCGGAGAGCACCTTTCTTCAAATACGTTGATCCGTCAACTGAAACCCTAGAATAGCGGCTAATTAAAAAAAGAAATATTGATTTGAAGAAAGATCAATTTCATTTGAAAAAAGACCAAATCGAATTGAAAATAGATAAAATTTAAAAAAAGATCAATTAAATTTGAAAATGTGCTATTTAATTTCAATTTGTAAAAAGACCAGATTAATTTGAAAATAAGAAATTTCATTTAGAAAAGGGCCCAGTTCATGTGAAAAGAGTGTATATTATATGCATCAATTCTATTTAAATTTATTATATTCAATTGTTATATCTATCTTAAAAAATATTGAACTACGAAAAATAGATTTACAATTCATTTTATTTAAAAATGAATCTCAGAATAAATAATTTAATAAGAGGCTACAATCATTATTTTAAATAGATAAGAGGTTTAAAAGGATTTAAAAGTTTTTTTAATCATTGGTCCGGAATATAGCTGCCATTTGTTTTGTTTTCACTTTTTTTTTTTGTATTGTCAGTTGTGCAGTTGTATATGTGTTTGTGAAAAATTGCCCTTTCATTACCCCCGAAATCTTTTATAATTTTTCAGAATTATTTCATTTTAATTCCAAATAGTAACTACAGTTCAATTAAACACTTGAAAATTAATTTCAATTGAAATTTATTTTATAGTTTTTGTTTTATTTCTAATTTAAATTCAAATTCAATTATTCCAAAAAAAAACATGGAAGAGAGTTTTTAAACAATAGTTGATAATAAAAATGACAAGAAAAAATGTTTTAAAAATATAAAATGAAGAGGAAAAGAATATAAAAATATAAAAATAAAAATTACAAAACATTGACAGGAAATCCCATTGAAAAAATTTTCAAATTTTGTAGGAGAAGATATTCTGAAGATTGAAATAAAATTTTAGAATAAGTAATTCTGGGTACAGGGTTTCAAAAGTGTTTATAATTTTTAAGGGGGAGCGTGCTTTTTATAAGAACCATTTAAAGTGAGGCAGTTGACTCGGCAAAGTATCTTAGCTCATTGGGAGTATTGGACAGATATATTCGGTCTTTTTCGTTTCTTTTGACGAGTGCTGGTGGAAATAATTTATATTTTCTCAAAGTTTCTGCACGAGATTCTTTGACTATGCTGTTCAAATGTTACCAACCAAAATCATTTTCTTTTTAAAATCAATAATAATATTCTTCTTCTTCGTTCTTTTTAATAACGATATACAGTTAAATAGTATAATTTAGTTTGGTACTGGGGATAAGGATTATTAAAGGTTGCTAGGGAAAAGGGGATTGCGAGTTATTCATAATAATAACGTGAAAATTTTGGAAATTTAGGAATTATAGGAATATGGATTAGTAAAGGAAGCTTGAGAAAGGGGAATTGGGAGTTCCGGCATCTTTAGAATTTTGAGGAACATAAAGAGGAGTTTTTCTAAAATTGCTATTGTGTGTTTTATATATTTGAAATACCTACTACGAGCTTTGATAAAACTATGTGATATTATTTAGAGACATGAGTGTACGTTAAAACAATTAATTTTCACAAGTTAGACCATCAACACTATTTAGAGTAGGTATATCCTTGCAAAACAAGAGTCTATCCTTACAATTCTGGGTATAAGTATATCATAATTCTACACACGGGAATTTGATAGCTTAATTTTTAAGAGAAGAATCAATGTTAAGAATCAAGGCTTAAAATTCATATGAGGATCAATAGGAATTTGTAAATGTCCCATATGCTCCTTAGAGCAATGATGAAGAGTAATTCAACTATTTTATAATGAAATTGCAATCCAAATTTAAAAATATATATAATTCCCAAACATAATACACTATTTTACATTTTGAAAGATCTGTCTGTCTGTCTACCAATTTTGAAATCTTACTTAAGTCCCTCGGAAAACCTCACAATACTTTTGCCTTTTTCTTAGACATCAATTACATATCACCATGTCTTACACCTACGATAATTCTTCAAAAATTCCTTTTTTTTTTTGTTTTGCATTAAATTATACCAGACTTCTGGGTCTTAGATTTTGATCTTTTATCATTTTATTTCTGGTTTTTTTTTGTTTTGATTCCGGAAGGGAATTTTTTTTCTAGCTTATCTTTTATCTTTTATCGATAGAAATTCGATAAAATTTTTGAGCAAAACAATACACAATACAAATTATATACGTATATACTTACAGACGTAAATCCAACGTGTATAGGACATATGCATACGAAACTAAAGAAATTCTTTACAATAAAAATATACACCATTATTTTATATTTTATTTACATTTTATTTCCTTATGTATTTTATATATATTACATAATCAATATGCTATACTATATAATATAATATATTAAATGGTACAGGCTCAGAACTCCCAGGGTCATAAGTCCCTTAGGGAATTATGGCTTACTACTATGAGTCATATATTTTATGGCTCGCTGCTATGAGTCATATATTTTTTCTCTTAGCGACCTATATATGACTCAGATAGCAGTGAGCCATAATTCCCTAAGGGACTTATGACCCTGGGAATGTTGACTCAGCGTGGTGGACCATAACTCCCTTATACAGTTTTCAGCTGAGAGGTTATTAGTACGTAATATTAAAAAAGAAATGTATTAATTTTAATTATACAATATCAGTGACGTATACACATTTTGGGGTTGCATTCGAAATTACAGTATTCCCTTTTTCCAAAATTAAGAAAACAACAATAATTTTACATTTAAACTACATTTTGAAAGGCTATTTTGAAAAAAGGGTAATCCTGAT
The DNA here is from genome assembly GCA_963082915.1 of Dolichopus griseipennis. Taxonomy (NCBI): domain Eukaryota; kingdom Metazoa; phylum Arthropoda; class Insecta; order Diptera; family Dolichopodidae; genus Dolichopus; species Dolichopus griseipennis. The sequence continues at coordinate 83,279,174 of OY720443.1, forward strand.
TTTGTAACCAAAATCTCGCATACATGAAATCAGAAATGCTCTAGAAAAACAGTTAACTTTGATTTTTTAACTAAATATGCTTCCTAATATAGTATCTCGCATAGATAAATAAATAAATACTTATTGTTGTACATCTAATATTTTACTTATATATTATTTTATATTATCATACTTTAAATCATAAAGATCAGAAATTAATTCAAAATTTTGACTTTAATATATTACGCTTAATCACACAATTTAAGCTAGGTATATGATTTTATAACTCAAATTTTAATGAAGTGAGTTATTACTCAATTAATGAGTCTTAACTCCCTAAAGGACTAATAATTTAATCAAGGGAGTTATAACTCATTTAATGGGTCATAACTCCCTAAAGGGACATTATTATATGAATGAGGATTAGTAAAGGAAGTATGGAAAAGTGGGACCCACTTGTAAAGGAACTTATGTCAGGGGCTTATAACTCGGGGAGTTATGACCCTGTACCATATTAAATATTTATAAATATTTTTTAAAAAAAAAATTTATTTTAAATATAAAAAAAGTTAGATGCTCTATCGGCTATAAAATATAAAAATTCAACTTTTTATATATCTATCTCTTTCTTTTTATACGATATTTTTGTTGATTTATTCATTCAAAGTAAATTGTGTATATATACATATATAGTTTTTTATTATAAAATTTTCAAAATTTTTTTAGTTTGTTATTTTTTTTTTGTATTTTAGATTATGTGTAAAATTTATGAAAATTCCTATAGGAATTATATTATTATGCAATTATATTTTTTTTATTTTGCAAAAACTTTTTATATTTTACATTTTTATTTTTTAAATAAACTTTAAAAATTTATAGTTTTAAAAATTTTCCATAACTTATCGAAATATTTTTATGTAAAAATTTTTTAATACTTATTTAAAATTTTTAATACAAAAAAAAAAAAATTTAAATAAAGAGAAGAAAATCTCTCTAAATATTGTTTCGAATTTTTATTAATACTTGTATAAATCTAAAATTATTGTTTATTTTTCCCGAGGATTAAAATAGAACTTTTTTTGTATACTCAACAATGGTTTAATTCAATTTTCCTATAATAGATATTTTAGATACTGGATAATACTAAAGTACATATATTCAATAAACATAATATATATGTATTTTCTAAATAAAAACTAAAAAGTTTATACAACACTCTATATAAAGTTAATGAAAGTTTATAATAATAAAGTTAAATAAAAAAATAATTTAATGTAAATAAAATTATCTTGATTTGTTTAAAAATACTTTATAATAATTTGGAATAAACTTTAGGAAATATTTTGAAGAATATTAGAAAATGCACTTTAGTGATTAGGAATTTTATAAAATTATTATGAGAAATAGGAGATTTGAAAAATAAACTTTGAGGATTTACCGTTAAATCTGGAAATTATCTTGTGTACTTAATAGTATATACTTAAATATTTTTTTTTTTAATGGACCAGGATTCGAATTGGGAAAATCTGGAAATTCGAATTTTATGAAAATAACTGTTTAACCAGAATCTAAACTTAACACTGCATCGTTTTTTAATACTCGTTGCTATAGTAACTAAGCTATTTTAAAATATTTTATATTTGACTAAAATTGTATATGAATCCTCCATACATATATCTTTAAACAAAGGTGTGAAATCTACAACTTGACTTACAGATTTGTGAAAGATTCAAACTTATTCGAAATCACTAACATAACTTTCCGGCATAACTTTCTCACTAGTAAAAGTTTCAAACTCATTCGAACTCGATTAAGAAATTGCGGTGCTTAGCTCCTATGAATTATCTGATCTCCTATCAATTTATATTGTATATTAAAATAAGATAAGATCTAATTCCGTAGGTCTAGATAAGATATCAGTCCAAAGTCTAGATGCGTAATATATATTTTAACAAAGGTTGAAATCATCAAAATAACTGTTGATCCCATGGATTATGTATCATATCATGGAGAAACAGACACTGCATCTAATTTAGACTTAATTTGGATCTGGTTCTAATTAATTAATTTAGATTAAAATTGGAGCTAATATATCTTCAAAGAAAAATGTAAAATCTTCAACATAACACTGACAAAAGTGAAAGATTTAAACTCATTCGATATCAATTAAGAAACTCTGATGCTTACCACTATTAATTATCTAAATATAATGTATATTAGAATAGATCTGCGTCTGTAGTACACTTTTAAGCAATGATGATAGACTTAACTTTTCCATCTGAGGAAGATTAAGCAGCTCTTCTTACAACAGCTCATAAGCCTCGGTACTTTATAAAAAAAATTATTAAAATTATTTTTTAATTAAGATTATGATCTAAAATCAAACTTGAATCAATTCCTTTAAACAGCAGCCTCAACTTATCAAAATAACTTTTATCTAGACATCAAACTAAGTCGTTCACACTTTACTAATGGAATCATTAAATACTTATAAAAGCCATTCATTGTAATTCTATTACCTTAATCAATCACCAAATTGCTGATTTAGCACTATAAAAGTACTTCCTTCACTTATAGTATTATTTTTTGTCATGTACATTTTGAATAGGTCCTTGTTAAAATTTGCAAAAATTATTCATGCAATTATTACATTAATCAGGTACCATGTACCTGTGGTCCAAATATTTTAATTGTCATGTCTTTGAACTTGACCTTTTTCAAATTAATTTCTCAGTTGCTGATTTTAAGGTTTTTTTTTTTTAATTGGGTACGTGTTAATTTAAAAATTTAAAAATTCTTTTGTATTCTACATTAAATCATCTTCCTCAAAAAATCCTCAAATCCTTCCTTTATTAAAATTTTCGTATCAAGTCTTTTGAATACCTATACATTTCTGTTAGCAGGGGAGATGGGGTATTTTGTACAATGAGGAAATTCTTGGTATAAATTTCTTTTTTGCAAAAAAAAAAAAAACCCCTAACCCATTATTAATAACCTTTAATTTAAATTATAACTTACATAATGTATACCTTAACAATTTAATACACCTTTTTAATAAGTAACTAATTCTTTCTTAAAAATCAAATTTTTTGACCTTAAGGCTTTGCCATAATTAATCTTTTAAGTGTACACAAATTTTTTTTTAAAAATTATGCAAAATAACTTCAAATTATTTTTTTTTTTAATGGAATTTCTTAAATGAAAATTTATAAAATCATTTACGATTTTTAAGGTAAAAAAAATTTTAATAGCCAAGTCATGACTGATTTTCACTAAAAGAAATGAAGAACTAAGAAACATGATCCAATTTGTTTATTAAACATTTCATTAATGTACGTTCCATTGTAAATTTGGCTTTAATTTCCACCAACGAATCAATAAAAAAAAAAAAATGTATTGAAAAGTTATTGAAGCGTCCTTTTAAAGGTATAGGTGGTTTCAATTAAGAAATGTAGAGTTTGAATTAATATATATATATATATATATATATATATATATATATATATATAACAAATGAATCAAGTCTTAGGTAATCAATTCCTTTCACCTAATCAAAAAAAAAAAATAAAATCGTTTTTAATCCCAAATAATTTGATTTCCTTCCCCAAAAAAAAAAAATTTATTTTTTTTACATACACACAAAATCATCATAAAGATAAATTTTAGTTTTGTTATTTCCATATACTGAATTATTATTCAATCGAAGTTCACCTAATTCCAAAAAAACTTAGTTCTTAATATTCACTAAAATTTTTCAATTACAGTGATGATACAGACAATAAACTAGTTCTGTTGGTATACAATACATACATTGTCCTCAGAGATGTCTGAAGTCTAAAGCCTAATTCAAATGCTTCGACAGATTGATAACAAAAATTTTACCTTCGCTCTAACCCCGACTACAAAAACCAGATACCCTTATGGTTCGAATACTCGTAGTCGCTCAATAATCAGGTGACCAATAAAATTTTTAGTATGGTGTAGAACAAGCTTCCCATATGTCACGTCTTTTTGAAGACACGTAAATTATTTCCTTTTTTAAATTTTTAAAGTCTAAACTTTTAGCAAGTATTTATGTGAACATTTAGGTATAAATTAATATATGGAAACTTGCCATACCTTGGAAACCATAGAAACTTTAACTAAATAATTTATGGTTAAAAACCTTTAATAGAGTCTCCGTAGGAAATCCGGGATTGAAGACTTACCCTCAGAGACTTTGATGGAATGAAATTAAAAGTTTTACCTTAACTATAAATATGAAGCTGACTAAATACCTAATAATTTTAATTTCTAGCTAGAACTTGCCATTGCATTTGTTAAGTTCTGGTCCAAAAATTCGTACATTAGAACTTCTTAGGGAATCCCGGAATACTTACTTCTGTTCAAAGACTTTGGTAGAATGGAATCAAAAGTTTTGAATCTATCAATGACGCTGAAGATTTCCACTGGTTACAAACTTATAATTTTGAATTTAAGCAGAACTCTAAAAATGAATTCAAGAACTGACCACAGTAGATATTGGTCAAGGCCTGCATATTTATTATATCATGTCCTCTCACAGAGGTATGCTAAATTTTCTGAATTTATTATTGTTAAAGAACCCAAAAAATTTTTTTTTTGTAAGTATTTATGTATATTTTTAGGTATCAAATAATTTTACATAATATACATACAACAAAACATATATAAAAACTTAAATAAAATAATTTGTGGCCCAAAAAACCCGTAATTTTTTATGGAATGAACCCTAATTTCCTTTTGCATATAAATTATCCTATACACCGTTGCTTTTCTGCCTTTTGGTTTTCTTTTTTATTTTACTTTTGCATGAATTGTTTCTGTTTTTTTGCTACTTTAATTCATATGATATGAATGATTTTTAGTTCCCGCACTTAAAATATCCTATAATGCCAATATACACCAAACCATTATAATATACCTACATAGTGTACATACCCACTTATTATATACCATATATAGATTGGAAATATGCCTCAAAAACATACAAGTAAAATGTAATTTCCTCTCATAAGTTTAAAAATCGTAATGGTAATAGTCTGGCCTTAAGGTTGAATAGTGTAGGACTATATATATCAGAATATATATGATAATATAGACCAACTGATATACTGATATGATAATATATTGATATAGTATTTTAGGTATTGGGCATTCTTTTAAGTATAGAAGAAATGGTTTAAATCTTAAAAAATTAACTAGGGGTATCCAAAGGTACAAAAATGAAAATAAAATTACAAAAAAATTGAATAAAAAAGAAACCGAAAGATATTTAATACAAACGCATATATTAAATCGTGTTACCTTAACATCAATCATTGCGGGTAGAGCTCTCAGCATCAGATCAAACAAACACAACACAAGAAACAAAGATATTGAAGAACACACAAAAAAAACACAAGAATAAAAAATTAAGAACCCAATTGCAAAATAAAGCAATCCAATCTTACGAAAATATTGATTACCTATAGACTTTATTATTCAGTATAGTTAGTATATATTATATAGTTATATAAATGTGTGTAAATTTTTAGGTTCATATAAACCCCATTACCATGTGTATTAATCAATTTGTTTACCCTTTTGTTCATATACAAACTAATATTTTTGTAGATTTACATATGTTTTACCTGGACGTTTGCTTCCATTTTTGGATTAATAAAATAATGGTCAGTGTTAGTTTTATTTATGTTTGTTCCTTTTTCTGTCCCTATGTTCTTATAATTCTGGGAATCATATATATATGTATATTAAATATGTATAAAAAATTAATATTTGATATTATTTGCTTATCTAAATTGTTTCAAAAAGATTTCCTGTAAATAAAGTTCTATTGTTTTTAAGTTCGATGCCAAATTAACTGGCGCAGATTGGTAATGCTATCAATGAGCATTTAAAATCAGATCCGATCCATATAAAATTTAATTCATATCCCATATTACTTGTTTCATGCATGACATTCACTCCAGTGTCGTTTGTAGAGATAATATAATCCATTCAAAAGTTTGAATAAATTAGAAAAGGTATCAAAAAATTCCAAGTTTTATAATATTAAAATATTGTCTATTGGATTGAAGAAGATACCTAGGAACTTAGTAAATGTATTGAAGCATTGAATGCATTCTAATGAAGGGTTCGATATTTAAATTAAAGTTTAAATTATTATTCTAAACAATTTATAATTTTTGAACCTTCAAAATCCATTCCGATTAAAATTTAAGAAGGATTTTCTAATTTAAAACATCTTGAATAGAGTTTCCAAAAAAAAAAAAAAAAAAAATTAATCAAATATTTAGAAGGCGTCTACATTCTATAATTACTTTTTGCCAAATGTTATTTTTCAAGTTCAGATCCTTTTTATGAATTCCCTAAACGTTTTTAAAATTCAATACTTTTTATTCTAGACAGTATCCCTTCATCAATCATTTTTTTTTTAAATTTCCAGAACAAAAAAAAAAACCGAAAATTTGGTTCCCAAATTCCCAAAATAATCACGGATGACTGCATTTTTTTTAATTTTATAAAAATTCGCAAACCTGTCCTCATTTTTGCTCTGAGTTGTGGTGAACAGTTTATGAATAACCTTTAAATTTTTTTTGAGTCAAAATAAACTTTTTAAACAATAGTTTAGTATTTTTTAATTAGCAAGCGTCTATTCTTCACATTAGGATATTTTTCAACTATTCCTTGAATTCTTATGATCTTTACGACTATCAAAATGCCATTCGTTTTCTTACGTTTTTTTTTTAATTTCCTTCGGAGTTGCAAATAAAAACAAAAACGGAAACAAATTAAAACAAAAATTCATTTTAAAAACGGCCACTCCTATCAAAGACTTTTCGTTTAACATCTTAGCAGCAACTTAACTATCATTTGGTAGTCAATATTTGTTCTGCATTTCATTTATTTGTTTGATTTAGTTCATCAATGGGACGCCATGTCAAAAATTCATCAAAAGAATTGAATAAAATAAATGTAATAAGAAATTATAATAATGGTAGATAATAGTAAAACGAAATTGTGCCCAACCTTTAATATTTCTCTTATTATAATTCTCCTACGCTGTTATAAGACTTAGAATTTATTATTGTCTTCCATTCATAATTGGATTCATACAAATAAATAATTTCTGATTGAATTGAAAATAAAATCACATTTCAAAAAATGGCAGTACGAAAAAAGTCCCAAAAATAAAAATTTAAAAAGTCTCCAAAGTAAATAAATGAAAAGTCTCGAAATCAAATGATATATATTATGTATCAGAAAGAAGGAAAGAGGGTTTTTAGAGTTTGATACCAAATCAAGATTCCAATTATATGCTAAGGGGCAGCCACCGAGCGACGGGAAAAGAAAAAACTAAAGGTAGGTAATTAATTTATATTTTCTGGAAACTTCCTATGGGAAAATTGAAAGTTTCCGCTCAACCAGCGCAATCTTACTGTCATATACTTTTTAGTCTATAAAAATACTTTTGGAAACTTCTTTTGTAGACAAAAAATCCCCAAAATTTTAATTTTTTTTAAGTCATCAAACTTTGGAGACTTTTTATAAATAAATAAGATCTCCAAAGTTTCATATAAGTTTTGGAGACTTATCTAATTTTTAGTTTTGGGGACTTTCTTATTCGGGAGTTTTTTCATACAACCTTCCAAAATTAATATTATTAAGGAAGAGAAACCTATTGCGGAGGAGAGGTAAAATAACTTCAAATGGATGGATGGATGAATGAATGAATTAATATTTTTACAAATAAAATACATTTCATACATTTTGAATGCATTTAACTTCAGTGAAAATTAAAAAAAAAGCTGAACCACTCCTTTGAACCTAAATTCTTGATTCCTTTTTTTCCACTGTCATGGTTTATCGTTTCTTGCACAATTCCTTTTATTTCATTCAAATGTATCATAGTACGTTTTAGTTTTACTGCTCTGTGCATAGAGTCTCATATGATGGTGGCCTAAAATAAAAAATGCAAAAGTAAGAATGAATTAAAAAACAAAACTGGTATGTAATTTTTTACAAAATACGATTCATGCATGATTCACAACAAAAATGAAGTCTATAATATGATTTAAGAAATTTTTGAATGATTCTTCTCTACCTTCTTGCAGCAGTATCATCAGATTTTATGTTTTTGCTTTTATTAAAAACCTGTGGAGTTCAGAAATGCAAAAAGAAACGAAAAAATATACAAAAAATTAATTTCTTTGATTGTGGGTTCTGTTAATACGCGTTACTAATCATTCTTAGTACGTAAAATCACGACCTTCTTTTAAAATAATCATTATTCTTTAATTTTCTTGTAATTTTTACTTGCTAAATTCTCTTCTATATAAAGATAAATTACGATATCAAAAGTAAGAAGATTAAGAAAGTATATTTTCAAAAATTATAGAGTATATCTTGTAATGTTTTACAATTAATTTTCTAAATGGAAATAATTGCTTAGATTTTCGCATTTTTTAAATCGAATTTTTTTTTTTATAAACCAGTAAATATTTGAAGAGGGGTAAATAGGTTAGAAGACCTTCTTTTGAATAATTGAATATTCATACAAAGCACCAACTAATATTGCGGTCTTTAACATAGTTTAAGTTCATAAGTCACCTTTCTTATTTTTTTTTACGAGGGATGTAGATAGTTTCGAAAGCCACCTATGGGAGCTGTGCGAAGCTCCTCCAGGTAGTGTGCGACTTTAATATACCAAAACCAAAACCCTTTTAGAATCAAAACGGAATCTACTGATACAAATGTACAGCTTGTTTTCGAGGATAGGGATACGAAAGGATTTTTGGGAATCAGGTCTAGGAAATATAGGATATTGCCACCAACATGTGATTTATTTGATTGATGTGACTATAAATTTTTATAGTGATTCTACAACCAGCTTTAGATTATTAATTAAATTTTCCTAGATCTCCACTATTACATCTTCGTTTGAGTTCAGAGCAAATTGTTTACCCCATCTTGACTTTATTTACCTATAGGTTGACATAACATTCCCGGAATAATACCGATAACTCTCTTTCTTTTTTGGAATGATCCTTCGGTATCTAGCATTCCTAGCTTTAATATCTCTTGGGTAATATTTTACAGATTGTTTGAAGAGTATTTATTTGTTACATCTTTGTTTGTTTTCAGAAAAATACGATTTAGCCGTCCTGAATTTATTTACCGAATTCTACATCAAATCATCGAAGTTATACCAAACACTGAATATCATATACTTTAACTTATGACCGAATATTTTGAGGTTTAATTTTTTAGAGCAAATGGCTATCGGTTTTTAGTGTTCTCTTGATTCTTCTTGCATGTTATCTTCTATCCCTAACTCATCTTTAATCTAACTCATAACAGAGTGTCAGGCCCATTACCATTATGTTCACCGATGCCAATTCTCTTATTTATTTTTTTTTCAAAAAGTTTAAACTTTTAAGAGTTTAATTAATTACAAAACGGTCATATGATTTACGTTTTACAAATTTTTCATATTTTTTTTGCAATTTTATCAATTCATGTTTATAAAAATTTTCTTAAATCAAGTTTAGACACGGTTTCAAGTATAATAAGACTATAAATTCTATTCTTTAATCAAAATAATAATAATAAATATAAAAAATAACTATCTTTTATTTTGTAAGTTAAAGAAAAACCACCACTTATATGTGGTTAATATTTTAATAGTTTAGATCCATTAAAAAAGATTCATCAAGTATTATTGTATTGTCTGGTACCATAGACATGTTATTATCAGACTTTTTGATTTTAAATTGATAGCTTAAACATGATTTGTAATGGTCACAGAATTAAAATATAATAACATAGGAAGAGTGTCAGCATTGTTTTTGCGCAAACAAACAAATTTTAAACTAAAAATTTTATTTTCTGTAGATTCTATACAAATTGTCTCAATATTAAACTGTGCCAAAGACAATAATTTATATTTACAATTTTATTTTGAGTTCTCTTTTACAGTTAGTTAATTGAATTGCTTTCTTTCAGTTGATGATATCAAGAGTTTAAAACTTCTTTGTAGCTTAATAACGCACCTATGTATCTCATCAATTCAATCTGGTTGATTCTAAATTCAAAAAATTAATCCGAATTTTCATTGGCGTGAGCATATCATCTATCTTTGTAAAATTGAATCATGGCTAATAATCGAAATTTTGTAAGAATTTTGAACATTATTTTACCAAACTTTTATTCTTAATTTAATATAAATTTTAAGAAAATATTGAACTTCTGAAATTCAGTACACATTTTTACAAAATATTAGATTTGAGACATTATATTAAAATTTTATCAACAATACAGGATGCAATAACATATATAGTATAATATGTGGCTCAAGTAAAGTGTTTTCACGTTGAGTTGTCATTTAGATAATATCTAGGAACTATGAAATAAAACTTTTCATAACCAGTTTTAAACCACCTAAGAATTCCCACTGGAATTCTGTAACGCTGGAATTTTGGAGATTCTTTATTGATTATATTATATTAATTGAGCAAGTGCCAATACTTACAAGATATCTATAGAAGAGTGTTAAAGCTCCATTATGACAACGACTGCTAAATGGAGTGAAAATACCTTGAACGGAGAGGACGACAATTAGACGTAAGGCGCGATGTTGAGTTTCATCCAGGTAATTATTAGTGAAGTTTGAGAAGCGTCTGTAGATATATTTCTTGGGTAAAAATATTCTTTGAGAACGTCAAAGTCACTTGAATATCTGAAATTCATTAAAGCATTTTACCTTAATTGAAAATTTAAATGGTTATAATACCCATAAGTTTCAAATTCTGTTTTCAAAAACTAAAAAACCAAATTATCATGAAGCTTTTAACGATCAACTTAAAAGTTTAATTTAAGTACCTGCCGTTTTAAAAAAACTTTTGTTGAAATATTTTATAAGTACCTACTCTTTTATCACATCATCTAGGCATACAATAAAAATTTTATTCCTAAACTAAAATTTTCACATAATCCTGCAAATTTTTTCTAAAAATATCCCAAATATTTTTTTCTCATTCTTATAGTCTTCTCTGAATTTATAAAAAGTCAAACATATATCAAAATATATAATATACAATAGAACAGCAATATCCGAACAATAGTAAATTTAATAATATACAAATATACAGCTATATTAATGATATATGTATTTTCATTCTTTACGGTAATTTCTTCTGATAGATTGACTTGTTCTAATAATGCTCAGCAAACTTTTAAAAACATTCCGAAAAAAAAAAATTAAATATATTATATACGTATATAAAAAATGACAGTTATTAATTTATGAGATGAAAGTCAAATACTGTTAGCAAATTTCCTTGCAAAAACTTTTCTTTTTTAATGAAAAAAAAACTTTTTCTTTATATTTATATTGAGGGCAATCTAACAAAGAAATTTGAAGAGATATGCCTTATTAAGTAGTCTTTTAAAAAAAAGTAAGAAAAAAAATTTTACTTTGAAAATTCATAAGATGCCGCATAAGTATAATTTAATCTGCATTGGATAAAATTTTAACAACTTACCACTCTACGTAAAATTTGCGGAAAATTTAGTTTAACATAATCGAGTGCCATTTTTTCTGAAAGAAGAAATTTAGAAGTTTAATTTTTACCGTACATTTTTTAATTTAGGGTATTGCAAGGTTTTTAAAATGGTGATCGAAGTTCTGACTAATTTTCGGTTCTCCTTACCCTTATATAATAAAATCAAAATCCCATTTTTAATACAAATTCCCATAATTCCTAGTTTTGTATTAGTAATTCTTAAAGTAAAACTTACTATTCTAATATTTCAACATCGTCTCCGCAAGAAGCCAGATACTTTCCTTAATTCTCAAGACTTCAAAAATATTGTTCCAACATGATATAAATTGCCCTCAATTTTATTATTTATATTAGAGATCTTTTGCAAGTAAAATAATTTAAGAATGAAAAATAACGGTAAATATATATAGAAAACGGAGGTAATTTATGATGAATTGTCGCAGATTAACGGTAAATATATACAACAACAAAAAAAATATTGTTTAAATATTATAAGCCTCTGCATAGAGCGCTTATATGAGAGTAAGGAAACTTCTTTTAAAGTTTTCTACGGTATAATCTATTATAAGGCAATTAAAAATGGGGGAAGTAAAATTTTATTATACTATTCCCCCTCCCCCCCTTACACCTTCTTTAAAAATAGCTTAAATATATAAAAATTTGTTAATTGTTCCAAAAAAAAAAAAGTATAATTTAAGAAAAATTTATGAGAAAATTTAAAAATACTTTTGACAAAACATAAATTTTAGAAAAATTTTAATTAAAATTTTTGCTTCTTTATAGAATAGGTATTTTTGTTGTATTTTATAAATAATACAAGTATCTATAGATGTAAAGTACTTTAAAGGTTATAACATAATGATGATGATTAAAGGTGATTAATAAATTATTAATATCATAAAGAGAAAAAAGGCACAAGAAAGAAAAAATAAAAGGTTTTTATTTTATAAGTTAAGGAAAAAAAAATTTTTTTCATAAATTGAAATATTTTGAGGGTTTCTTTGTATAATTATTGGGATACCAAATGATTTATATTGACATTTAAATCTGAAGTGATATAATATAGGATGGAGGGGGGAATACAGAAAATTTTGCCTTCCAATCAATTTGGGAAAAACGATAATTAATGATGAACAGATTCAGGAATAAAGTCGACAATTAGACTATGAGATTATTAAAAGAAAAATATGAAATCAACGTATATATTTTAGGCATCAAATTATCGGGTCTTATAGGTTTTTTACCTTTCATTATAAATTTTCTTATAAAGTTTTAAAAGATTTTTTTTTTTGATTTTTTGATATAATTCTTAAATTTTAATATAATTTTAAGAAAATACTCCCATGAAAGGGAGAAATACGTAATAGATCTTCTGTTAAAATTCCTGGGCAGTGCTCGAGTATTAATGAGTAAAAGCCTAACTACAGATCTGGGATTGTGGCATTTTAATGGTAGTAGTTAAATCAATAGTCTTCAAAAACTGTAATGCAAGTTTTGAACCAAGTTTGTCAACTGTCTGTCATGTCTTCTGAACCAAGTTTGTCTATGGTTCTCTTCAACGTATTTGATTAATAGTGCCTTGAGCCTTAAGTTAACTGAAATATTAATAATTCATAAGTTATAAAATAATGATTAGGTACGTACTTATATTAATAAACTTTTTACTTACATTAGTTCGTAAGGATATCTGTGAACTGACAAGAATATTTAAAATTACTTAATTCTTATATAATTACGATCAGATGGACTTGAACTATTGAAGAACTTCAATTGGAGATCTGAAAATCTTGCTTCAGAAATACATTTAATTTGTACATTCTACATGATTCCAATTACTAAAGACACTTTTCCCAATTCGTATTCTCAAAAACAAACTGTATATTAGTATTAAAGGTTCCATTCCTTAAGGTTCATTAAACATACAACTGTTTTACAATATTTTTTACCTACTTTCAACTTTTTAACAACAGCACGTACATTTATCAATTAAAATCTACCTAGGTGCTTACACTAGACCTAAAAAAATGTTACAATTTTGTATAAATTTCTTTATCTATAGCAGAATATTTAATTGAATAACAAATGTTTAAAAAAATCAATTGCAAAAGAATTATCAATCAGCAAAAGTTTCTTTACAACCAAAGATTAAAACGTAAAATAATTAATCTACCACACTGCAATCGTTCTTTTTGGACCTTTGCAAAGAGTGTAAAGAATAACTTTTGCGAATCTTCCTTTCCGCCGCTGATTGATACCAATAATTCTATCATATCAGATTCAGTTGCTAAAGCCAATTTGTTTGCAAAATTTTTTGCAACAAATTCTACGCTCCCTCCTACAGTACAAACTCCACCAGTACTACCCTCTGTTGATCCTACTAAGGTTAAAATTCTTCAAAGGGTGTACTTTAGAACACGTACTATAGTGAAAGTGCTCGAAAATCTGAATGTTAGAAAGTCCACTGGTCCCGATGGAATTCCTGCGATGGTTCTTAAACATATTGCCTCCCCCATTTCGAAACCTCTGCGCAATCTTTTTTCATTATCATTTTCGACTGGTAGATATCCCAGCCAATGGAAAATTGCTCATGTTTCTCCTATCCCCAAAAAAGGTGACAAAAGCGACCCCTCCAATTACCGGCCAATAGCCATTATTTCGGTCATTTCCAAAGTTATGGAAATTCTCGTCAACAAACGGTTGATGAGATATCTTGACTGCAGAGGTATTTTGCATGATAGGCAATATGGCTTTAGAAGCCAAAGATCAACAGGTGATCTTTTAACATACCTCAGCGAAAAGCTCAACACCAGTATTCACTGTTCCGGTGAATCTGAGGTTGTTGCTCTTGATATCTCAAAAGCCTTTGATCGAGTATGGCATTCTGCTCTTTTGAACAAATGCCGAGCTATTGGTCTTGGTAATCCTTTCTGCAATTGGATTGAGAATTTTCTTTCGAATCGTCGTATTCGTGTCCTTGTCGACAGTTTTATGTCTGACACCTTTGAAATTAACGCTGGCGTTCCACAAGGCTCCGCCTTATCACCAACTCTTTTTTTGATTTTTATCAACGACTTACTCTCCTCTACCCTCAATCCAATCCATAGCTTCGCCGACGACAGCACTCTAGTGGCGTCCTACGATTTCTTTAAAAAATCTAACGTCACACCTACCGCAATCAGCTCGAAAAGAAATATCATGGTTAGTTTACTTAACCATGACTTAGCTAAGATAGCTGATTGGGGTAAAAGTAATAGAGTTGAGTTTAATACCTCAAAAACTCAAAGCTGCCTGATTTCCTGCAAAAGAAATCAGTTCAACCCAATTCTGCGATTCCAAGGAGAAAATATTGAACGATCAGAAAATCTAAGCATTTTAGGGCTGCAGCTAAATCAAAAAATGCTGTGGAATGAACATATTTTTGATATAGCTAAGAATGCTGCCAAGTGCTTGGGTTTTCTGTCTCGTTGCAAAACATATTTCTCTCCTAAGGATCTGTCCAATATCTATAAAGCCTATATTCGACCTAAAATGGAGTATAACTCTCACATTTGGGCTGGCGCATCCCAAACTTCCTTGAGTTACCTCGACAAAATCCAAAATCGCGCCTTACGCCTTATAGGCGACCCTGTCGAGCAAATAACACTTACTCCACTTAACTCTCGTCGAAATATTGGAGCGATTTCTCTGTTTTATAGATATCTTGTAGGTAATGACACTTGCTCTATTGAACTAAAATCAATTATGCCTCCTCTTAAACAATTCCAACGTAACACCAGAGGAGCAGTAAGTGCTCATTTCTACACTGTGGAAATCCCAAGATGGTTCAAAACTGGTTATGGAAACTCATTTGTTGTGAGGACTGCTAAGATGTGGAACATGCTTCCATCTAATGTGTTCCCCTCTGTTAATAACGTTCCATACTACAACTTGCAAAAATTCCAAACGAATCTTTTTAGATTTATTTCCAACCTACCACCTAATTCCCCTTTAATATCCTATTTTCCTCCCCTTTCAAACTAAACCTACATATATGTATACAGGAATCCGTTCCTAGCGTTTAGTTAGCGTGTAAAAAAAAAAAAAAAAAAAAAAAAATCCGTTGAAAATCAAAATACATAAATTAAAGAATTCTTAGAATTGAAATCGATTCTGGAAAATTCAATTAATAATTTAAAATTTTAATTTGCTTTAATAATTAATTAAGTTATTGACAATATCACAAAGAGTTTTAAATTTCAAATTTATTACTTGAACATTCACTATACACATAACTTTAATATTTTTACTAAATCAATTATATAATCATAGATAGCCAATCTTTAAAGTAATTTTAAAGATGATTTTTGTGTTATTGCTAATAAAAACCAAATTAATTTAAAAACTTTATATATTCTAATATTTAATTTCTTTAAAAATATTCCAACTTAACTTTCATAATAATATTTTTCTCAATAATATAAAATGTCACCCACAAAAATATCTGTTTAATAATCTTTAAAAATTATATCAAACATCTAGTAGTTAGTTATATAAGTTATTAGTTTTTTTTTCTATTTGGTTTCTATAGCAACCAAACACACCTCATGCTGTTTTACACAAGTCACATAGTGCAAAATGTAGACAATAATTTAAAAAAAAAAAAAAAACTTTGTAAAAATAAGAAAATAAATATTTATACATTATGAATGTATTTATAAAAAATATTTTTTTTACCTTCAATGAACTGTTCAACTAAATCATAGTAGAATTGGTAGGTACATACCCCTTACATAAATACAACAGAATTCCTTTCATATTAAATTGGTATTTGGTATTCTGGCTTGGCTTGTATAATATTTAAAAAACACCTCAAATATATGATTTCATTGTATAGATTTTGATCTCTTCTAGTCAATTTCATTTATTAACTTTTAGGTTTTTTTTTATATTTTTCAAAATGTGACAACAAAATCGTTATAATCTTTTTTTAAAACTTTTTTTCTACTTTGCTTTGCTTTATGTCTCATTCTAAAAATCGACTCTTAAGTTTTTTATTTTATTTTTTTTTTTTTTATTGCCATCTATATTCTAATTCAATTCAAGTATTTTATGTCATTTTCAATTTAGGAAAGAATCAGAAAAAACCAAAAAAAAAAAACGGCTTAGATACAGCAAAAAAAATGCAATGACTAATTTGGCCAATAAACATGTAAAAAGTTGGAAAAAAAAAAACAGATTGGCATTATACAATACCAAACAAAAAAATTACTTACATTGGAATTCAAAAATATAGTAATTGAGTTGAGGTGAAACTAAATTGTAGGTACTATACAAGTACATATAAGTTTAGTGTAATATACATAGTCAATTGCACATTGCGTTAGTCATCAATTTGCACTGCAAATGCAAAAAAAGACTCAAAATAAAAATTCAAAAATCTTTGAAATCAATTGACGACCAACCCATGACTAAAAAAAATCTTTTATGATTGCTTCTAAGCTATGATTAAAGGTATTATATATATATATATAATATTTGTATACAATCAAATATATAAAATCAGAAAAAAAGAGACAAGGAAAAAAAATATTATATTCACCTTTGATGGTAAAACGACGCAATTATGCTTGAACTCAGTGTCTTTTGTTTTGTGCGCTACACTCAAATTTGCACTGTGCTTATATAGTTTCTGTTTCTTTAATAAAGTTGCAGAATTAAATTGCTATTAATTCTTTAATTTTTTTTTTTAAGTTTGCATAATAATTGCTTATTTGTTGTGGCTATAAAGAAAATAATCGAATTTGAGGATTTACCGTTATTATGTCTTCAATATAGTTTTTCCCTTTTTGGAGAAGTAGGAAAGCATATATCACAAATGTTTAAAAGGAGGAAAGTTTAGATTTTAGTTTTGTAAGAAATTAAAGAGTCTGCCGAAACCGAAACTATTAAGTTATTCCTAATTTTGAAAGGTCTTAGTGAGCTGTAATTGATAACTAAAATATGCAAAAGATAAAGTTAAAAAAATAAATTTTTATTTGGCTTTCAGTATTAGGAATTTGAGCTGTTCTTCAAGCACCCGATTGTTAGGATGAATAATAACTTTACAGGGTCTCACTAAATAAATCATAGTAAATAAATGGATGTGGGGACAACTGAACAGATTTAGTGAATTTCAAGAATAATCGATTACAAAGACACAGAAAAGAAAAACAAAACAAAACAGAAACTTAACCTTAAGCATTGATCGAAAATATAATAATGAAGTGCATACTTTTCCTGCATATATGTTAAATGTATATATATGCACTTTGTTAAATTTTGTTTTGTTGATTGTAATTGGTGAGGTTCATTCAAACTGTTTAATTTATTGAAAAATGATCTTCTCATTCTATATTGACATGAAAAGTTAAACGATCCTAAGCTTGTGATTCAAATAAATTTTTTTTTTTTTATTTCTTTTTTTATTAATACTTAATCTTTGTCCCAATGTTTATATACTTCTTATATATATTTATATAACTTGTATATGTATGTAGATTTAAGTAATACAAAAAAATACATTTATTTATTGGTATTTATAGGTTATTGTTTAATGATATATGAATACGATTGGATTTTAATGCATGTCAATTTTTTCGAAATTTTTTTTTTTATTTTTATTTTTCTTTGTTGAAATTTTCCATTTACGGAACTCAGCATGAAAAAGAACAAAGTTTTGAAGCTTTCAATAAATATGAATAGGTATATAAAAATATTTTAGAAAATTTGCAATGCTTTGTATTTTAAATATTTCATTATATTCATAATTCTCAATATTATATTTCTTTTAGTTTGGAAAAAAACTGCTTTTGATATTTTGAAGTATGTATATAATGTATAATGAAATTATTAAAAACAGTTTTTAAGGAAAAGTTTTCATTATTTTTGTAATTCTTGGAATAACCTCTGAAGTAAAAAATTTGATAATTAAATAAATAAAGTTGAAAGGAGCGTATAAGCTAAAAAGTAGGTCTGATAACAGAAAAGAATTAAATTCTTGAAACTCCAAATTATGAAAATAATCGAGAACTCTCAACCAACAGAATCAAGGCTCTAGAGGTTAAGAATAGGATACAAAAAAATTAAATGTGATAAGAATAATAGAGACTTAAAAATCATCCAATAGATTTTACATGCCAAACATTTTCAGTGACTCACCAGTTCTTACGCAATGAAACCTTTTACTATTTCTTTATTTATAAACACTCCCTTACAATGTGATAAGGGAATGAAGCATGCCTTCAGGCGTTGCAGAGTATATTGCTTATTAATTTTATTAGTAATATTATTTATTTTGTTTATATCATATATTATAAATTTTGCTATATATATTTGGTCACCATGGGGATTTGTAAAGGTAATAGAACCAGCCAAATGCTTACCTACTAACCCAGCCAGGCCCCCCAATTTTTATTATACTTACAGGTTCTGATACATTACATACTCATTCCTAGTTTACAATTTGTTGAAACCAGAAAATTGATTAAGTAAAAATAGTTTCCTGAAATAACGGGATAAAATAACAGAAATCTCATTAGTTCTAGCATCCTTTGACACTGTTAAAACTTAAAATGTAGGTCTGATAACAGAAAATAATTAAATTTTTGAACCTCCAAATTATGAAAATAGTCGAAAACTCTCAACCAACGGAATCAAGGCTCTAGAGGTTGGGAATAGGTAGTTATTGTTATAATGCTTTGTGCACCATAATGGGTAATCCCACTCTTTAATTTAAAATAAGAAACTTTATCTTCTTAGTTTCTAAATCAACTGACTTCTTCTAAAGTACTTATCTACTAAAAACTTTTGCACATTAATTATTAAAAGATCAGTTTAACGACTCAACAAAATTGCAAAAGAATTAGGTTATGTATTACCATGTACTATCATGGAGGCAGATGAAGGCACATAAGCCTCTTAGATCAAATTATAACTTTTCCCACAACAAATTTCAACTCCAAATAAACAAATTAATTACTCCAAATAAAGGAAAGACCTAATTCAATATACATTCAGTACAAATTATAACAAGTTTGCATCACTAGTCCAACTAAATCATCCTGTACCAAAACTAAAAATTCCCTAACACAAAAAAAAACTTGCAAACAAATTGATGAACAAAATTTAAATGAAAAGTTTAAGATACTGCTGAAAGATGGAATTGCACAGCAGGAAATTATGAAAATAAAAACGCATGCGAAAAATAAAAAAAATTTTGTAATTTTTATCTCAAAATTTTTGGTATCAGGTTACAAAAGTTTCAATCGATAAAATCAAAGAAACATCAAAAATTTTGCAAAAACAAAAATCGAATCGAAAAAATCGAAACATCAAAAAAAATATTTTTGAAGTTCACAAAACAAAAACAAACTCTGTTTTAGTGGGAATTTTGTATTTTTTTTTTTTTTAATTGAATGGACACTTGTTTCTTTTAGGATTAAAATGATCCTACGTTTCTTCGCAAAATAAATCTACCAGTGCTTTGAGTAGCTGCTATCACAATCTTAATTTTAATTTTTGTCTTCTGTTTATTATTTGCTGTTTTTTTTTGAAAATGAGAATTTACGTATTTAATGACTTACAATCTGAAATTGAACAGACATGTGTCACATTAAATAAGTTAAATGGATTTTAATTTTTTATATATATATATAGGACATTTAAATATAATCATACACATATTTACTTACATATAATGAGAATTAAATGTTCAAGGATTCGACTTAAATTGACTGGAAAAAAATAATAAGTAAAAAAAAAAATACAACAACAACAAAATTAAATAAAATCGATTTAAAAAAAAATGACTGATTTTTAAAATTTAATTGTGATTTATAATACTTATATATATATACAAAACAAAATATATATATATGTATGAACGTATAATAAAAACTGTGATAAGTAGGAGGACAATATTTTCATTTTTGATCATTTGTTTTGTGAATTTCTCATGTTCAAGCTTGCTACATGTTCAATGAACACAATGTACGTACGTCCCTAAACCGTATTCTTTGTTTTAAATCATTTTGCATAAAAATCAAATATTACTAATTGAAATTGAAAACCATTTTGAAGGTCATTAATGCTGTCTTTTCTCTAATAATAAATAATTTAATGACTTTACCGAATATTTTTTTTTTTTGGTGTTTCATTTTGAATTCTAAAAGTCACAATCATTGATTAATGTACATATTCTAGTTACATTCTAGAAAATATTCTCATTAATTTTTTTTTGTTGAAGGTTTCCAAGGTTTCCAGATGTCCTTGTTTTTTTATTTAGATTTCATTGTTTCACTTTTACAGATAAATGGATTAAATTAGAATAACTTTTAATGATTCTGATATGTCAAGGTTTTTGGAAGGGATTGCTATGGTTAATACGAAAATAAATTTTTTAAATATTAATTATTTATTCTTTATCCGAACATTTTATTAGAAATATTTCAAAAAAAGAAATTAGTTTATAATTAGAACTTAATTAAATAACATCTAATTAACGAGTTATTAGCAAATTCCCATAAAATAATCTTTTAATTTAAAAATTTGATTTATTTTTTAATATTACAAAATTGTAGAGCTGCAAGCTCTATCAGAGATTATTATTAATAATAAATGTACAATAAATCTTCTAATATTATAATATGATTCTGCTATCTAAACGAACAAGTAAGTTACATGAAGTCAACTGCAATTCTTTTAACTTTAATTTCAACTATAGCAAGTTTCTTCATTAAAACTGACTTTGCAGGGCCTACATACCTACTTTTGTTATAATCAGTTTTTTCTCTGCTGATAAGCATACTAGCATATTTTTATAGGGAAGGGGATATTGAAGGATTATTTTTGGTTATAGGGATGGGCATATGAAAGGATTACGGTTTAATTTATTTGAGATTTCTGGATTATGAAGAACTAGCTAATACCCGGTGCGCGTTGCTGCGCCTCTCAATGGAGGTTTAATTGAAGTTGATGTTACTGCAAAAAGTTAACACAAAAATTACACACGGTTATCACATGTAAATTTTAAAATGTATGAAAGCAATCTTTTTAAAACGATTTTCTTGGATTATTCTAGTAATTTTTGAAACTTTCTGTAATTCAAAGCAGTACAAACTACTTTCCAAAATTTGACGTAATTTACTTCCAAAAAATTTTTTTTGACCAAACGTAGGACCGACTATTAACAGACTCAACTCCATTTTCAAGTTGCTTCACACATAAAAAAATTGAGGTCAACCTTTCAAATCGTTTCTAATTTAGAGTAAAGTATTGAAAAAACCTATAAAAAGCTGTTGGGCCGCAATGGGTTAATGCAACTCCACAAAACTTTTTTAGAGCTTTCTTTTAAGCCAAAGTAGAATTTCGTAAAATCGGACAAAATTTGGACCCAACATTTTTTTTGACCACCCGTCGGCCCGACATGGGTTACCAAATTCCAAAATTCTTAATAGTGTCTACTCAATTCTCAAAGAGCATCACGTATACAAAATTTGAAGTCAATTGGTAAAACCGTTTCGAATTTAGAGTAAAGTATTGAAAAAACCTATAAAAAGCTGTTGGGCCGCAATGGGTTAATGGAACTCAACAAAAATTTTTTTGGGGCTTTCTTTTAAGCCAAAGCAGAATTTCGTAAAATCGGACAAAATTTGGACCCAAAATTTTTTTTGACCACCCGTCGGCCCGACATGGGTTAACAAATTCCAAAACTGTTAATAGTGTCTACTCAATCCTCAAGGAGCATCACGTATACAAAATTTGAAGTCAATTGGTCAAACCGTTTCGAATTTAGAGTAAAGTATTGAAAAAACCTATAAAAAGCTGTTGGGCCGCAATGGGTTAATGAAACTCAACAAAATTTTTTTTGGGGCTTTCTTTTAAGCCAAAGCAGAATTTCGTAAAATCGGACAAAATTTGGACCCAAAATTTTTTTTGACCACCCGTCGGCCCGACATGGGTTAACAAATTCCAAAATTCTTAATAGTGTCTACTCAATTCTCAAAGAGCATCACGTATACAAAATTTGAAGTCAATCGGTCAAACCGTTTTCATTTTAGAACAAAGAAGTTTAAATACTTGCACCACAGCCCCAACTTGGCGGTCCGTTAGAGCAAAATTTTTGGGCCACGATTTCCTTCCGAACCCAAAAACCTCTATATACAAATTTTCATGAAAGTCGGCTGGGCAGTTTAGGAGCCAACTCGCTACACACAAACAAACAAACAAATAAACAAACTTTCGCTTTTATATATATAGATAGATAGATGAGGAAAATTAGATGAGATATTTAGAAGAAAGATATTAATGTTGTTTTTAAATTTGGCTAAATCGTATACATATATACACTATCAACTATGGGGAAGGCATTCGGTGGAATCAGGTTCCTTAACCTGATGAGCACATAACAAACAAATGTCCATAAGCCGTGTTCCACCATCTGGCTAACACAAATGTATAGAAATGAGAATCTGTTGCTTTCCTTGTTTGCCGTTGAAAAATCTTGAATGGAGGCATTATTATGGTTAATTAGATTATATTCTATCTTATAATCATTAATTTTCTACTAATCAGCTTACTAAATCGGTATAATAATGATTGATTTAACTGACAGTTGTAGCTCACTATGAGTTTTGCTTGGGGGATATTTTAAATTTTATTTAAAAAAAAAGCTTAATACTTGATCTGAGTAACATTCTAATAATAATAATAATAATAATAACAATAATAATAATACTTTGATTCAATTAGGAATATACTTCATTATACAAAAAGGTTCTTAATTCTTTTAAAATTCATTGGATCAAACATATCTTCTAGTAGACTATAAGTCCTTACTATTAAAAGGATTCTGTTACATATGATTTTCATTCTTTCAATCACAATTAGTTCTTTGAACTAAACTGGATCCTAACGAGGGTTTTATTACCTCTGACCTTACTTTCAACTTCCCAATAACACAACCAATCTTTACAGCATTGCGGTAAAATCCCGTTTGAATCAGATGCATCTTCAAAAATCCAAAAAGCTCTTCATTGTTACAGAATTCTAGTTATATCCCGTTTTAATATGATACAAACTCCTGCTTTAAAACAAACTACAAATTCCTATAAACAATTTATTATTAGGCAAAAAATATTCATGTAAAATAAATTTAAAAAAAAATTTTAACTCAATAAAAGATCAATCTCAAAATTAACGAAATTTCAACACTCTTAGCAATGATTTTGTTCTCTTCATTCCATTTTGATATACAAAATTTTTTGATATATTGGTATATTTGTTCAATAGGTACATATATTATATAATATATATATATATAGATACATTATTTATATATATTTTATTTTTTCCAATTAAGTTTTCACAATTTCTTTTTTTTTTGATTTTTTTTTAATTCTTTCAACATTCCTCCACTGTTGGTGCTGCTGTTGCTGATATTGCCGCAATGCTACTATACAGTTTGTTACGCGATTAAAATCATGATTGATTAAAAGCTGCTATATATATATGAAGAAATATTTATTTATTTAAAAAAAAAAATATATATATATATATATATATATATAAATTTGTATTATCGCTATCATTTTAACGAGTTTTGTATTTATTTTTTTTGTTTGTTAGTTTGTTTTGAATTTTATTTGAACAAGTGATGATAAAAAACCAAGGGTTTTTAAAAAAGCACATTTTCAAAATAATATAGTGTTTCTTACTAAGTATTTTATCGGAATATAATGTTCAAGCAATGTTGGACCTTCAAATTTTGTATATTAATAAAAAAAAATTGGACAGGTATTCAAGATAAAGGTGCTTAAAAATAGCAAAATTTCAATTTTCGAGCCCTTATAGCTTCTAAACAGGGGCTTGACAGAAAAATTTTGTTAACAGACTCCTACTAACTTTTGAGGATCTAACTTCTCCCAAAATTTCAAGACCCTAGCTTGAACCGTGAAGATATGTGTGGTCAAAAATTTTGCAAAAATTTAGTTTTTGTAATGGTAAATTTTAGTACCGTATGGCAACCCTAAACATTTGCCTGTCAAAAATTTATAAAGTTTATGAAACCAGCTATCGTCTGCCGTTTTCATATTGAAAATATATCTAAACAAAACTCTTGTTATAACCATTTAAATATAGGGATTTTACCGACTTTCGGGGCTGTAGCCCCGTAACAGGTGGGGCTACAGAAAAAAATTCTTCTACGAAATAATTTTTTTTGCAAAAACTACCCATGGTTAAAATTTCTTTACTCTATTTCAAACTGTGTAAAAGTTTTTGTAAACATACGAACGGACGGACAGAGTGAAGCTATATAAGCACATTTTTACAAAATTTTTTGAAAATGTGCTAAAAATGAGGAATACAAAAACAAATTAAAATTTGGTATAAATTCACCCGCTATATATTCTCATACTTAAATTCCCGCCATCATATTTATTACAATTTTCCAATTTTTTTTTCAGAGATAAAATCAAAAAAAAAAAAAAAAAAAAAAAATTCAAAAGTAAAGCAAAACAATTTTTTTATTTGATTTCATCATTAAAGATAGCGAGTCAATTTTTTTTTTATTTTCATGTATTTCATCATGAATTTAATGAAGAATTCAATCAAAGAGGCTTCCATATAGATATAATATACACAATATATAAATAATATGCGATGATATATGAATCTAAAGATACTTATATGTATGTAAACATATACCGTTGAAAATTGTATTCCATATAATATGAGAAACTTTTTTAAATGAATTTATGAATGGGCACATTAAAAGCTAATTGTAACTTTGATAATAATAATTATCAATTGATACAAATTGTATTAATTTTGTCATTCTATAATATGTTATCTTATACTATTTATTTTATTATATAGTATATATATATACATATACTAGTATATTATATTATAATATACTTATAAACTTAATTGAAAAGTAGAACATTTAAACTGCTAATTATTGTGGGTGGCAGTTGGTAATGATTGGTATATCATAAATGATTTCATTTTATTATACATATATTTGCCCTTATTTAATTTCAAGTTTTGTTGTTGTTGTTGTTTTCTTAATAATAATGGTTGTAGATCTAGTGATAGCAACAAATTTTTGAATCATTTTAAGTCATTGGAACCAGTAGTGAAGAATGAAGTAGTAAAAATGTACGATACGTCAAGGTCTTAAGAAAAAGTACAGCGTTTACAGTTCAAATAATTTTAACAGGCTAGAATATATAATATGTATGTTGATTTTTAGCATATGAATTTCGATATGTAATACTGCAAGCCTGCCTGGAAGGATCGACTTATCAAAATTCGTATATTTAGATTTTATACAATTGATATGACAGGTATTAGCCTTTAATGAGAGCTCGATATATATATATATATGATATTTGGAAATCGTATTTGATCTGCCTCTGTCTAAGATTGTAACAAACCTAAATGAATTTGCTGTTGTTAATGTGACTATCCATGGTACAAATACTTTTAATTGGACTTATTAATTATTTCAATATGACTTTTTCTTCTTGTGCTTTAAATCCACGCAGGACTGCATGTAAAACGACTAATCCTCTGAAGTATTGGAGTATTTTGTGGAATGTATATCTTGTTATTACGTCAATACCTTATTAGAACCCAATCATACTTCCTACGGTAGAATTACAGAACACATTTTTCAGCTAACGTTTACGGTTTCGGATGAGTTGTCGAAATAAAAAACTAAGTTCTTTTACTAGTATATTGTATTCTTTTGTCCTTTGAGTTAAAAATGGTTACTAAAGGTGGAGAATTTGTCATGCTCAATGCAACGCTAAAAAAGTAGAAGGAAAACTGTAAGTCCTGCAGAAGACAATTGGAAACTACTTAAATAATAACATCACTCTCAAGAAAACTGCAAAACTAATTAGCAAATTTTTTATACATGTTCTAAATTTGGCTTATAACAAGGAACCATAACAAGATCTAATAATTTTATATGAACACATATAATTTTCCAAATGTCATTAAATACTTTGCCATGTTTGAATTAACCATAATACTAACATAATAAAATATAATTATGCATTAATCTCCTTTACTATAAATTAAATTTTATTGTCTTTAACTTTAAAAAGGTCAATATATTATATAATATTTATAGGGTAATTTACACCATGGAAAAAAAAAATGAATGATTACATATATGGGACGCATAATTTAAAAATAAAACTTCACTGATTATAAAAAATACAAAATATATTTAAATAAACCTCCATCTATATAAAATATAATGCACTGTGGTACTGTTTGTCAAGTCAAGTCATATTACAAAAAAACCGAACAAAAGCAAGAAATAAATTCGTATGCACATAATATATATGTATGTAATATAAAAAAATTATAATCATATTTCCATTAAATGCACAACAGTATTAAAATCACGATTAGTGCACCCAAAGCCAATAAAAATTTTACAAAAACAATAACTTGGAAAAATAATACATATAATATATCAAAAATTTGACCTAGTTGATCAAGTGAGTCAAAGTTTCCCTAATAAGTACAAATTTATAAAAAAAATTTAAATTAAATATTTAAACGTCATTTGCAGTTGCCTTTTACTTTATGAGGAGGCATAAAATATTGCAGAATTGGAAAATAATATTTTACCAATGATGGGTAACTAATTTTCGCAATCCAAATGAGGCATAAATTAAGATTGAAATACTATACCTAAGCTGACTATGTCAGAATATGCTGATCATATTTCTTTGGGTTTTTTTCAGTCATTAAAAACATTGTTATACAAGAAAACATAAGGGCAGCTTAGAAAAATAGGCGAGGCGAAATCTATACTCTATAATTAGAGTAATAACTTATTTTTTCCATATTTCGAATTCAGGGGTTATTAGAATTTATCATAAAAGACCATTAACAAATCCTTAATTCAACCTTAATGACCCGATCATATATCAGGCCATGACAAGGACGCTAACTTTTAATCCAATAATTGTTTAAAATGGCCGAGAAATGGATATGTTCAGTACAATATTATATCAAACCCAACGAGAGGAATTATATAACAGTTAAGTTTAACATTTGTAGAAAGAAGGATGAAAAAGCTTTTTAATAAACATGGCCAGACTCATTTTCAGATCACAGATTTTCAAAACTCTTTTCCCTATTTTAAATTTTGCTTTAAAGTTAAAATGTATAACACATGTACCATTTAATATCATGAAGTCAACCAATAACAATATATAGGTACTTTTAGTATATATAACTAATATACATGAAGAAATTAATATATAACATACGTATAGATATACTATATAGTTTATACTGGATTCAATTGATTTATTTGAAAATAATTTCGTTATTTTTTTTTTTTTTGTTTTAAGGCAATTATTATGAGGGCTTCATACACAAAAAAATAAACGACGCAAATTTTGAAGGAAGCCAAAGGAAAAATTTTATTGATTACAAAACATACCGCCTAGTTATTCGAATTTATGTGTTTTTCAATTTTTGTTATAATTTTTATTCTGATTTTTCTTAATCGTGTGGTCTTTTAAGAACATACACACATAATATCATAGATCTTGTCATACAGCCAAAAATTGATTATAATGCACACATACATATATGTGTATATGAAAATTAATTTGTATATAAAATAAGTGTATATAATATATCAAAAAAAGAAACGTTTTCCAGGCGATATATTTTTGCAATATATATTTCATATATAATATATTATTTTAAGTATGTAGTGCTTGATATATTTTGATTATTTTTAATCAAAACCACAGTTAACTAGGTGGCACATAGTAAAATAGTTTAAGTCTCAACTATTTTCGACATAATTCCCCATTTTTACTGGAATTTTATGACAAGTTTATAAAATGAAAGTAAAATTTTTAAGTTTAGTATATAGATAATATGTAGTTATTGAGCAATTTCCTATACTGTTATCTTAAATGTTTTAAAATAAAGAAAATAGTAATTATCATAACGTCATTTTCCAATATTCGCTATTGTTACCTATTTTAAAACTCTTGATATTCCAAAAATTTAATTACAATTTGACATTTATAAAATAGTCAGAAAACGTCAAAGTTTCAAATTATTTTAATAGATTAATAATAAGGAGATGAAATAATACTAAATTTTTTTATAAACTTTAAAAAATTCAAAGTAAAAAAATACGAAATAATTTTTTGAAATAAAATAATTTTTAAACTTTTTTTTTATTTTGAAATAAACTATTCATTAAAATTCAAATAATTGACATTTAAAACTATTTCATTTTGAATTTTAAATTCATCAGATATTACCGCTAACTAAAATAGGCATATGATGTAATATGAACCTTTGATATATATACGATATGATTACCTATGATCTACAAAATCATAACCCTAACTATAATAGTCATAACCAATCATACGCATAAAACGTGAAACATAAACATTTAATTATTAAAAATTTATGTAATTACCTTGTTATGTTTGATTTTGCAATTTTTTAATTCTTTTTAATTTCAATTTAGGTTATTTTTAGTTTCTTTTCAATTTAGTTTGGTTTAAGATATGATATGTACGCTTCGTTTCGTATGCCTATGACTTAACGAATGATTTCTTAACGATATCGAATAATGGCTATGACTATTATAGTTATTTATTTATTTATTTATTTATTTATTTGAACCAAAACAAGGTTTTTACAAAAAAATTCTTAAAACTAAAACTTATAATTAACATGAAATTTGATTACATTGCCAAAAAAATTTTAAAAACATTAAGAATCAAAAGTATAATTATTTGTTTATTTGTAGAAAATGCATACAAAGCAAAAACACAGTTGAAATTAAATTTATGAATACTAACTGTATTAACTAACTGTATAAAATAACTAAATTAAAAAAAAAATAATATGAACTTGAAGTGTAATATGATATAATGAAGGTTAAAATTATTGTCTTAGGTCATGAATGAATTTTAAGTTTAATTTATGTTTAAAAGTGTATCGAGAAATTTGTGTAGAATAAAGATGACTGTGTTTATTGAATGTAATGCAACATCTATTTATTGGTTCATTTTTTCCATATTCAGTTCTATGAGTATTTTCAACTAAGTATTTAGTGCTTCTCGTATTTCTCGCACCATTGTTTATTTTAAAGCTATCCAATAAATACCGAACGTCAATGTTTTTTCTTAAGACGTCAAAAGTAAAGCAGGAAGAAAGAATTTGCCTGCGTGAGGATAACGTTAACATATTCAATGAATTAAGTCTTTCGAGATAGCTAGGCAGAATTGAATAATCTCTAGGATTATATTGATTTCTTAAAGCGAAAAGAAGAAATTGCTTTTGTACGGATTCTATTCTATCAGAATGTATTTGAAATGCAGGATCCCACACAATATTACCATATTCAAGAATAGAACGTACTAAAGAACAATAAAGAGCTTTAGTTACAGCAATGCTGCTAAATTCTTTAGCTCTTCTTTTTATAAAGCCGAGCATTTTGTTTGCCTTGGAAATCATATACTCATAATGGAGATGGAAGTTCAGTTTATCATCCAACAGAATCCCTAAATCGGTAATGCTTCTAACCCTTTCAAGGGTTACATTATTTATATTATAACCGAATGAAATGGTAGATCTCTTACGTGTAAAACTTATAACCTTGCATTTTTCAATGTTTAGTTCTAGTTTATTAGAGAAGCACCATTCTTGTAGAGAATTAAGATTTGTCTGAAGTAATGCAACATCAGAGCTATTTTTAATTACATGATAAATCTTGAGATCGTCAGCAAATGCAACATGTGACACACCGAAAAGTTTACTAGAAAGATCGGAAATGAATATATTAAACAAGAGTGGTCCTAAGTGGCTACCTTGTGGTACTCCTGATGTAACATTAATTGGGTCCGACAAAAATCCTTGAAATTTGATATTTTGCGATCTATTTGAAATATAGGAGAATATCCAGTAAAGAAAAGAGCCAGAAATACCTAAAGTTGCAAGTTTGTTTAGTAGAATTTTGTGATCAACACGATCGAATGCTTTGCTAAAGTCCGTGTAAATAGCATCAACTTGGTGCCCATTTTCCATTTCATTAAGGATTTCAGAAGTATAAACCAAAAGGTTTGTTGTTGTGGAACGACCTTTTCTGAATCCATGTTGTTGTTCGTTTAGTTTTGTATTAATGATGGGCGTAATTTTGTTAACAACCATTTTTTCGAACAACTTTGGAATAGTTGATAAAATAGCAATGCCACGGTAATTTTCGACGAATGATTTATCTCCCTTTTTATGAATAGGGGTAAGATAAGAAGATTTCCAAACAAGAGGGAAAATACCTGAAGAAAGAGATTTATTAAAAATATAATGAAGTGGATATGAAAAGCCATACAATCGTACAAAATCATATGATATTATATGACATCATATGACTATTATAGTTAGGGGTATACAATTTATTTCACAGCATTCAAATATTATAACTGTAATTCTTGTATACAAAAATTTAACAAATTTCATAAAGTAGTTTTAAAAATGTAGCTGTATATCATTTGCCTGTACTTTCATAATAATATATGACTGTATTTCATGTTACTGCTTTTCATTTGACTAAATGTCGCATATGTAGCAATATATATATATATAGGTATATATAGGTATATATAAAATGATATCTACATATATAATAAAAAGTCTGCAAAATTATGCGATTAATTGAAATACATATACAAATGGAATACTTGCAAAATGATAATACAGCAACCTTCAATATAAAATACAGTCGAATGATATGAAAATTAAATACAGTCAAATAATGACATTCTCCCAAATTATGACATAATGACGTTTAATGTTGATAGTAATGGCATAAAAATAAACTAAACATGTAATGATTTGCAATTAAAATCATAACTACCTACTGGGACAAAGAACATGTCATAGGCCTGTATTTCATTTACCCGTAGTAGTATTATTTGTCTGAATTTCTTTACCGTTTGACTGTATTTCAATTGCCTATACTATACAATTTGTCTGCATTTCACTGGCCTGTATTTCATTTACCGTTATTTTTGCAGAATTTATTTAATTGATAATTCACTATTCCCATAGCCGATAAACATTCCCTCGATAAATCTTTTTATAGTCTTATGGGCAGCATTTATAAGCCTTGATCAGTTTTGAACATTTATTATTAGTTCAATTTATAGATCATCCCTGATATTTTAAAAATTTAAATATTGAAAGCCAAATTCCTTTTAGCACAATAACTAAAAATTTCCTAACCAATATTTAAAATTAAAGTCTAAACTATTAGATAATAATTTTAAATTATAATGAATATTTTACAAAATTCATACATTTTAAATATTGTATGCAACACAAATTCAATATAATATTTTAAATCCAAAAAGTAAAATTAACAAATTTTAATAAATTCTAAGGATTAAAATTTGGTAAAATATCTATAAAATTCGAGAAAACCACATACAAAAACCTTATATGTATTTAAATTTTAATATATTTTTTAACATATAGATTGTATGTAATTCATAATTATGAAAATTTTCTCTGGAAAATTTTTTTTTCAATTATTTCATAAAAAAAAAAAAAAATTCGAATTTAAATTCATAAAATCTTTTCATGCACGCAATATTTTAATCCAAATATAACATAGTGTTATATTGTCGATGAGTTAATTAATTAAAGTTTATTAATAAAAATACATCAATTCATGTAATTTTCTATTTATAAAAATTAATTCGTAGGTATATATATACAATAAATCCTTATAATTACATATAAATATATCATACATAAAATATATAATTATCACGTTTAAATTTCAGGATTAAATTAATCCTGGATAAAGATAATTAAAAAATTAAAAATAAAAATAAAACATAACCAATAAATAAAAATAATTTATTGGTTGAATGATAACGGTATATTGCATGTATTTTGTAAAAATAAATTTTCATTGTTTATAATTTATAAATAAACTGTGAATTAATTATTATTGCTCAATAAATACATCAGCTCTATAAATAATTAATAATTTTTATATCAAAATGTCAAAGAATACGCCTCAAAATATGCAAATTTTTTTTAGAAAACAAAATCTGAAGTTTATTGACATTATTAAATGTCATTTTTAAATGTCAAATAGTTAAAATATTTAAACCTGTTCTGTTAACTTTGTTTTGTAGGTTAAGATATTCATAAGATTGTAAAATTGAACAATTTAAATAATGATTAAATACCAGGATTTACTATTAATATTAATATAAAAATTATATATTTAGTATAAACATTAATTAAATTATATTATAAGTGGTTTTCATTAAACTTTTCTAAGCTAAGATAATTTAAGAATTAAAGGGAAAAATCAAGATTAACCTAAAGAAAACAAAAAAAAAACTTCCAAAAACATTAGTTTTTTTCAATTTTATTATAAAAAATTTGAAAACTGTTCTTAAAGCCTTGATATCTTTCTGCTCATCACTCCTTTTTTTATTGCATTTTTTAATATTTTTATAAATTTTAGTTTTAATAATTTATATTCTTAGGCAATTTAATTGATATAACTTACATGGATGTCTAAACATTTAATTATAAAATTATCATAAATGCGATTAATATGTTTCGTCTCTAAATAAATTAAAATTTTTAGAAAACAAAAATTTTAATATTTAAATATTTTTTTTAAATTTTGAAAATTATTAATCATAATAATTAAATTTGATTTAATTAAATAGATTCAAAATTAATTTAATTATTTTTGTTTATTAAAATGAATTAATAATTTTTCTTTTATTTTTTTTTTAAATATTATTTTTAATAAAATTTATTGTTAATTATTTGTTTTACTGGTTTTAAATTGAAATTTAATTAAAATTTAAAAAAAAATTAAAATTTAATAAAAAATTTATAACGAAAATACTTAAAATATATCAAAATAAGGTATTAGGAAGAGAGTTTGATTTCAGGTTCAAATCTGAATAAAAATATAATTTAATTTTGGATTTGATTGTGCTCATAATCACCAAAATTTATTTAATTAAATAATATAAGTCACAGATAAAGATCGTTAAAATTAGTTTATATTATAATAATATGATATGTTCAGTATTATTTCAATCTTGTTATCCTTTTCTCCCACAAATATATATATATACCTATACAGTGTAAAAATGTGAGTTAAAAGGTTAATTAAAATTAAATTGTACTATATAATTAAATTGATTTAATTAACTATTATGAAATTTAAATCATTAAAATATATCATAACTTAATTATTATTAAGTTCTACAGAATAGATATTGACATTATTTAATATTAAATCATCTGACCAATGGCGTAATGGTAAAGACGCCGCCTTTCATGTGGAACGTCTCGAGTTCAAACCCTGGTCAGATCATATCTAATAAAAAAATATGGTAAAATTGTATAATTATATCGTAATATAAATAAGATTTAATAAAAATATATAAATAATTCTTGTGTAAGATAATAGATGGCGCACAAAGTTAAAACTTGTGCATTAATATTTCATAACCTTATACAACAGCCTACAGCCAAGTAATCAATATTATGATTAAAAAGAAACTGAAGCCTAGTTTAAAATAAAAACTTGGTGAATGCCCTATAATCCTTATGGGAGTGGAAAAGGAATAAAAAAAAAATGAGATGTTGTACAATGTGTCTACCGCTTTAAGAACAATGTGTTTAACGCTTTAAGAAAAATATACACATAATTGGAATCAAACACTAAAAATGTTGTTTTTATTTTTAAAAGCTTTTTTTTTATACCAAACAAAATAAGTTTAAAATGGATTCCAGCTTCAAGTCATATTTTTTCACTGAAATTCAATAAATGTCAATGTATAGGTGAAAGAAATATTATAAAAGTCATTACAGTTGAGTATAAACATGAGATAAAGGAATAACAACAAATAACAAACCAGATGGTTAGGTACATTTAATATAATATAATCTTTAGTATTGATTGGGATATAGTTTTATATATATATATATATGTGAGTATATATAGCATAATATTTAATTTTCTTAATAACCTATCATTTATTATAAAACTGAAAGTTTTATGCTTTTTCCACTTTTATAATGCCCTTAAGATAAATCCTTTATTAAAAGTACCTATTATAAAATTTTTCATCATTGTACACGCACACAACCACATATTTTCAATGTATAATAAAATATGTATTTACATTAAAATAAATAAATAAATAAATAAAAAAAATGTACATATGTATTATTTAATGAATGCACTTAGATATTCATTTATCTTCATAATTTTTTAATCAATATCATTATCATTTATCATCAGTGTATTTAATGATTAATTTAATATATAAAAGGATAATATGATCCTGGAAGCTTCTACCATCACTTTTTGGTTTTTTTTTTATATATTATATACATTTATTATTTCATATTTTTATTTGGACTCATTATTTCAATACACATAATGTAGGTATGAAGGTATATATGTGCATTACATATTAAATACATATTGTATATGATTTTATATAATTTTAAATATTATGCATGTTGAGCACTTCGTTGTTGGTTATTATCCAATGTGGTTTACCTCTAGGTAAATATTTCATTTTATCTACATATATACATATTATATATTTATTAAAGGATGCAAAATATTTAATGTTATTTATATAATTTATAAATTTAAATCTACATAATTTGTATATGCAATATACATATATTCGTGTGTTCCTGTACATTAGAGTTATGTAATATTATATTAACCATAAGGAATCATATTAAATTTTTATTTATTTACATTATTGCATAAAAATTTTCCAGTGAAAATCTGTGAAAAGCCGTTTTTTAATCAGTTAATTGAATTTCCTTTTTCCGTTATATTCCAAAACTTTAATGAGAAATGGCAGGTAAATAAATGCAATTTTTTTGGATTATGTATGTAATTATGTATTCTAAACAATAAATTGTTCACCACTATGAAACGTAGTACATAATAAACTTTCGCATATGGATTAATTATTATATTCTCTCTTAAATGTCCATTCCAATCTCAGTTAATCGGTCGAATGTGAAATACAGGATTTGGTTCTGAACGTTTTCAAATAAAATTATTTACATGTTCCCAAATCTCCCACACACCTCTCTAAACCTTGCAAGCATATCATCGAAATTAATAAAATTAGAAAATTCATATTCGGTACAAGAGTGTTCTGTTCTGTTTCAATTATGTTCCTAAAATTGGAGATTAATTAGATATTTTCGAAATTATTATAGCTAGACTCATGAAACTTAGTACAAGGTAGTTAACTTATGTTATTGAATTTTGAAATAAATTGGAGTCGTAGTTTGGGTACTTATCACACGCCTCCCAAGACCTAATAATCTATTTTATCTTTGAAATTAATAAATAATAACTGGAAATTTGGTGCATGAATGTTCTGTCCTCTTACCTCAATGTATCTAAATGAGTTGAAATGGGCTCGTGTAACTTTCAATTTAATTTTTCAGATGTAGGGTATTACTAAGACGATGCATCGACTCTTAATTTCAAGCTTACTTTTTTTGTATTCAATAAAATATTTTTGACTTGATATGAGACACCTTGAATTATCTTACCTCATTGGATTATATTATAATAATGATGGTATTAATGATTTTTATAGTAGATATTCAAAATTATCCAAGAACTGTTTAAATGTGAGAACAATGCCTCTGGTTCTTGAAAAAAACAAGTCGGATCTATTATTTTCCTTCTAAAAAAATCAAATGATTTTTTTTAAAACAAATAAAATGTAATTAAAGTAAATTCAAATCTGAATTTACAATAAATTAATAATATATAAAAATGAGTACTTTACAATAAAATCCATTAAATATAGTACTCATTAAAAACAAAAATCACTTTTTGTATTAAAATATAATTTAATTTATTTTAATTAATTATAAATTTTAAATATAATATTAATATAATGATTTTTAATTTTTATTACAGGTAAGTGTGCAATAGAATTGTGATTTAATAAATATTGAGTAAGTACCTATTATTTAGTAAATTTATTATTAAAAAAACACTCCAGTTTAGGAGTGCTTTGTTTGGAAACGACGAATAAACTTTATTTCAAAATTATTTAACATTTTTTTTAATAGTACTTGTAATATTGGGATCAGCATAAGATTAACAAAGTTCTCTAAATAATGTAAAATAATTAATTAAAATTAATATTTATTAAAATAATTTTCCTTTAATAAATTAATTATAATTGAATTAAATTTTTGATTTGTTTTTTTTTTTGGATTTGTTTGAATTTTCATTATTACTCCTAATTAGTATCTAGGGTGGCCTCCCAGATCAAAGTAATTTTAATTTTAGTCCTTGTAGTCCTTGTATCTTAGATTTTAGATACTCATGTACTTAAACTTTCTGGTTTACTTCTTGTTTAATGTTGGTCCGGGGATAGAGGACATTTGTATTATATATATATATATCTTTAAAAACATATTATCAGTTTTTATAACCTGGACACCTAACTACATGGCTAGGAGACATGTATTCTTGTTAGATAGCATTTATTCAAATCTATTAATGATTCAAATTAACTTTATAAAATTTAATTAAATTAATTTAGTTTTGCTGATTACAATTAAAATCAAATTAATATTATATTTTAACAGTTTTGATTTTATTTAATATTATTTATTTTACTTTAATATTATTAATTGGTGTATGTATTTTTAATTTACATATATAAAACGACCGGTAAATCAAATTATAATTGTTAAGTATTATTTTAATTATAAATTAAATTCAATATCCGTTAATGATGTAAAAAAGGTGTAAAAAAAGGAAGAAAGGACGTTCATTTAAATTTATTCAAAAATGAGGAATAATGTAGTAGAGTAGGCTGTTACAATTCTGGGATACCTATGTGATGGTAATGTAAACAAAATATCATCCGGTTAATTACAATTACTTTTACTACTTGAAACCGTGGAGCAAAAGTAGCTGGATTTCAATAGCGATTACGGCTGCTACGGCTGGCAAATGCTAGCTCCTTTATTTTTTGAGCTGTCGGGCGGACGGACGGATATATGGATGTGCATACATAGCTAAATCAATTTGCTTTTCGATTCTGATCAGATCAATACCTTTGAGTTTATATCTACCCTCCCTCATTCTCTGTGTCGCAAACGTAATAGCAACTTTATTATACCCTTTCACCTTAAAGTCATACGGTTATAAAAATTCGGGAAATTTAAATGCAGAATATTGCAAATTTAAATTTTCCAAAGTATATAGGATTTCAAAAATAGATTAATATAAGTCTTTTAATTTTTTTTTTTTACTGTACAAAAAAGCTTTGATTTTATTTAATTTACAATATTTTCCAAAAATTCCAAATAATTTTTTGGAAAATTGACTTTAAATTATTACATTAAATATAATTATAATATATTATAATAAAATTAAATAGATTAAAATGTAATAATCGTTATTAATTATCTGTATGGAATTAACTAATAAGTTCCGAATGTTATTTAAAAAATTCCCATACACTTTACTTTAGAGACAGTGTCAGATTTTTTCCAAATTTTGCTCGTAGATCTTAGGTCACCTGGTGGAATAATTTATATGAAATGGTGCGATTTAGCAGCGGGGAGGAGGAGAGCTTTAAAAACTTTTGTTTACCTCTGAATTTTTTTTTTAATAACTAAACCACTATAATAATAGAGATGTTGTTGAAAACGTTTTGGGTTAGAGGACAAAAAATGTACCGTTATGTATATAATTTTTTTACAAGTTCTAAAACCGTTACTACAATTTTTTTTAAAAATTCATTTCTCTTCTTAACTAAGAATTGTCCGATTATTAGCCTATCATGTAAAATTAGCCTCTGTGCCTTGTGATGAAAGTTTTTTTCAGTAGTATCTTTTAGCGACGTCAAAGGTTTATAGATTCACAAATATTAGTAATTTGCCCTCATAAATTTATAAATGTTTTCAACGTCCCAAAAATTCCAATTTCAATTAAAAATATCATAAGTTGTTTTTCTAAGTCTTAAAATGCAGTATTGTGCTACTGAAAAAGCCCTTTTAAACACATATTTCAAAAGTGCTGCCTTCTATTATAAGGACGATCTCATTATATAGATTCAACTGCCTCCTAAGGCACCACTATTCAATGACAGCATTGGCCAATTGTATATAAATTATTATGGACCTCTATGAAAATGTTTACTCCTCTGAAATATAACCAACATGTAAATAGTTAAAAAATTATTTAAAAAAATAGCAAAAATCAACCAGAACAACAAAAAAAAATTGTTATCCTTGAAATACTCAATAAATTCATTTGGTTTTTTTTTTCTCTACATACATTTTCCAAAGGAAAACTTTTTTACAATTATTTGAAAAATTTTTCCTTTTATCAAAATGTGTACTTAACTTTTTGTAAAACTTTATAGGTACATATATATGCATATATATATTATAGCCATATAAATATATTAAATAGGTATTGTTTTATAACATGTACTCTTAGTACTAAAATACTTTTATACTTGTATATATATTCAAAACAATTTTGTTTTTTCATTCATTTTAAGCATAGTTTTTATTTTAAATTTAAAAAAAAAAAAATAAAAAAAATTTAATAACAAAACTTACAACAAATAGTTAAATAAATATATCTGTAGATTGATTCTAACGGATACGCAGAAAAACAAAAAACAACAACTAAATAATAATGGTAAAATAAAAGCAATAGAAATCAAAAAGTTTTTAAATTTCAAAATAGTAATACATAATGAAGCCGAAGTAATTTTAAAAAATATATAATCTTTTCACATGAACTTGGCCCTTTTTTAAATTAAATTTGTATATTTTCAAATTAATTTTGTCCTTTTTGAAACAGCCCCGTTTGCTGAGTTGCAGTTGTCGAATCAACATATCTGAAAAAGTTACTTATAGATTTTACAGTAGAACCATAATATAGCAATGAAAAAGTTAATAAAGGTCGACTTGTAAGCCCGCGATAAAAAAAATTCCCTCAAAAATTTAGGTGGGATTTTTTGTAACTCTAAATATTATTTTCTATTTTAGTTTCAATTATAGAATTGAGAACTTTGTTTTTCAAAAAATGTTTGTTCGTTTTCTGCGTCCCAAGATACAGGGGCGTTTTCAAAAACAAAGAACTAAATTAATTAGAAAATAAAGACCTAACTTCATATTAAAAAAGAACCAAAGTCATGTGAAAAGAATATACATACAACCCTTGAATCCTTAAAATTTTTCAAAAACTGTTCAATACAAAATCAAGACTAAAACAACAGCTACAACAACAACAACTTCTAGTAATAACAATAAAAATAAAAGTAAATATAAATATAAAATAAGGAAGTCAGTTAAAACCAAATGGAGGTTAAACTTATTATAAAATTAACGTAGTTGGTAATTGTTGTTATTTTGTTTTTATTGCTTTTTTTTTTTTTTGTTTTTATTCTCTAGTGGAAGACGAAATTAACATTAAACTAAAGATAAAGCAATTGTATAGATTCAACTGTTGGGAAAAAGTTTCAGGAAAAAATATTGTAAATTGTAAAAAAAAAGTATTTACAGTTTTGTTCAAAATTAATCAATATGATATCCTTTGAAGATTCAGGATATTTACAGGAGGGTTTCCTAGAAGAAGAAAAAAAAAAAAAGTTTAATAAAATTAAAAACAAAAATGAAAACATAAATTTTTCTAAAAAAATTAGAAATTAAATTGAACTGATTTGAAATTGGAAACTTTTTAAATATAAAAATCCACAAAATGTCTGAAAATTAAATAAATTTTTTTTTTAATTTTTGTTGAAGGATAATTCAAAAATTTTCTATTTATTTCTTCTTTTTTTTTTTTTAAGTAAGTTTTGTGTTTTCAAATTTAATTATTTTAAAATTAAATAATTGTAATATAAAATGGTGGTGAATAAAAGTACAAATAAAAATTAATTTAGTTTATTTTACTTTTCTTTAATTCAACATTCGGAATTTTATATTGAAGCACTTGGATCTATTATATACTTTAGATACGTAGTTCGATATTTTTTAAACTTTACTGAGAGAATCAACCTCATCTTTCCAGTTCAAAGCCAAAAAAAAATTATTAAGTCATTTTTGAAAACGTCAACTGGAACCATTTTTCATTACATAGTGTTTCTTACTAAGGTATATAGTAAGGAAGTTTGAAAAGATCTGTTTAAGTAAAGTGTACCCAAAGTCATCATAGTATTAAAAGAGTTTTTATATAATATTGTACATTAATCTGAAAAAAATTTTGGCGGTCCCCAAAAACCAAATAGAATATTTACTTTATATTATTAAATGTTACGTTTATGAAGTAATTTTTGAGATAAATTAATATTTTATAAGCTTTAAATTCAATTTTATACTGACTATTCCCATGACTGATAATATGATTCAAAACTTTTCAATTTAAAAACCATTTCTAAATTAAAATTAGTTACACTTTGGTTTTCAGATATATTATCTATAACAGAAATAATCTAAAAAGAGTTCCTGCTTTTAATTAAATTTCGTCGGAAACTTAATCCGATATTAATAATTTTAATGTTCTTAATTAATATTAGTATGAAACTTATAATTATAACTTCATTTTTTAATTCAATTATAAAGCTTCTTTTTAAATAAAAGCAATCGATTGATGTCATAAAACTTTAGAAATCGGTTTTAGACATCATGATCTGCCACACTGAACAAAAAAATAGGTTGATCGACAGAATTTTTAACTATTTTTAATCAAAATCATTTAAATCACCCTGTTTTAGATATTAAAATTCGTATAAACATCAATAATAGTAAATATAGTTTGTTCAAATTATTTTTATATAACATAAAATTTCTTAAATTTCTTATAATTGTTTTCTATGATGGAAACTAAAATAAAAATTATTATAAGTAAAGTAAAAAATTATAAATTTATATAATTTTATTAAACTATTTCCAGTATTTACTTTTCTTAACAATTTATTTAAACTTTGCTTTATTACTTCAATAATATTTATACAATACTAGTATAGTTATCCTTATTATTATCCTAATTTATAATTACATATTTTTATAATAATATATATGTATATATATTTATATACCGTGCATATCTTATATACTTCGAATATAATATATATTTAAACTTTATTTAAATGAATTTCATTTAAAATACCTAAAAATTATGTTAAAAGGATATATATATCAAATATATACATATATATATTTATAGGTTAACTGTAAATATATACGTATATACATATCCATATACATTAAGATATTCATTATTAAAGATTAATAATTCCGATAAGTCTTTTTTTTTATTTTACTCAAAAAAAGTTTATATTTTGATTCTATGTACTGGATATATAATACCTACTATATAATTTCAGTATAGAAAGAGATAGAATGAAAATAAAAAAAAAAAGTGAAAGAAAAAAAAAAAAAAGTTTTTTTAAATTGAGAAAGAATAAAAATTCGGTGTTAAAAAGGGATAAAACTTCGTTTAACGATGAGAAATTTTCATCAATATTCAACATTTTTTTTTTTTTCCAACTTTCTCTTTCTCTTTCTGTTTTTGCGATATTTTTATTATTGTTCTTCTTCATATTATATTTTCTATTAAATTGTTTTTCCTAGTTTTTTTTTTTTTTTGTTAATTTATGAAAGAAATTTTAATTTTTACCAAAATGAATGAAAGTTCAAATTTAAGGAAAAAGTGGTGATTAAATTAAGAAATTATAGAATTAGACTTGGAGTGTTGTTGTATTTCAGAACAATTTTTCAGAACATATGTGGGTCAGCAGAATTCTGCAGAATGAAAGACAGAAATTATATATATTTGAAAAATGTTTTACAACTTCAATGTAAATAGGTGTGTAAAACTATATATTATAAAATGAAGGTAATTAATATAAGTTTTTTTGAAAAATAACTTAATTTGTATTAAAACACACAAAACGGTGTACCGTGTAGGTGTAATGTAATATAAAGTAGGGCATTAGTTTATTCACACTTTGAAAAATGCTGGCATTTTGAGTAATTAACTTAAAATGTTTATATAAAATGTTATTTACATTGTTAGTGTAATATTATCTGTTAATTGTTTGTTATAAAACAGTTTTATTAATTATAATTACTTTGTTCTTTAAAATTTTAAAGTGGTTGCTATGCATATAATGGGAGATTAAGTGGGAAGTAGATTTTTGCTGTATTAAAGTTTTATTCAAATTTTTTAACAATTCCTTTAAAAATTGATAGTTATTAAAAATTGAATAAATAACTTAAGGCAAATTTATAATTATCTATATTTAAAATTATATTTTAAAATAATTATAATACTTTAGTTGCTAATATCAATTAGACATTGTTTTCAATTGGTTCCGGGTCAGTTGTTTCATATTTTGCTTAAGTAATTAGTGCCTTGACAAAATTATTTATCTCTAAGGAATTGGAACCTTAAATAGACTAGACTAGAGGTTCAAAAATTATGTGTCATATCGCATGTCA
Organism: Dolichopus griseipennis; assembly: GCA_963082915.1. NCBI lineage: Eukaryota > Metazoa > Arthropoda > Insecta > Diptera > Dolichopodidae > Dolichopus > Dolichopus griseipennis. The sequence goes on from OY720443.1 coordinate 83,322,346, forward strand.
AAATTATTTTCAAAACACGATATCGCAAACCACTGACGCTTTGAAAAAACTTTGGAGGCAGGGATAACGAAATAACGAGTAATTTTTTCAAAAAAGTCTCAAACATATATTCGAAGGCGCTGTCTTGGCTCGCAAGGAAATAGTTTGCAGAAAAATTGCACACGTTAATCGTAAAAATGTAAAATTCTCTGAATGCCGAGATCCAAAACTTAACATTTTAAGAAGTTCTCATCCAAAGCCAGTCAGAGTCACTATGCTGGGTTTATCCGGGTAATTTGGGCTTTAATCAACTAAAACCATGTGTTTTTCAAACTCAAACTAGTAATAGACCTTTAATATATATGTATTGCTTCGTTTGCTATTTAAAATCGAAATTGAGAAAGGAATTGAGAACATTATTTGGGAATATGGATTTAGTTAAATAATGGTACCAATTTTGAGAGATATCATGAAGATGGATGTTAGTGTCCTACTAAAACTTTTCAGGGTCGTACATAATATAAATTACTAACTTTGGGAAACACAAAATTTTTAAGATATTCTAGATGATTCTGAATATTTGATATTAAACTATTGTTAAAGGCTCTTCTACATTAGATTTTGCAGAATTAAGAAATTACAGAGCTAAACTCTAATCAATTTAAAAATTATTATTTAAAGATACGTAATCTTACCACTGTAATGACAAGTACTCCAAAATGCACCAGTGCAAGGCTTCCAAAATCATAGGAAATATTTAAATTGCAAAAATTTAGAAAAATATTTTAACAAAACCATTTTTAGGCACCAGTCTCTTTAACTGCATTTCGCTGAAAAAACTTATTGAATAATTTTATGTATTGTGAAAAACTTTGGCACACACAAAAAAAAAAATTATTTTTTTGTTATTATATTGACTGGAATTGTTTAAGGAAATTTTATGGCATCAATGTAAGATAAATCTATTGAATTGGAAAATGATAAAAGTTAAAAAGAGATGGGAACAAAAAACAAAAAGAGAAAAAAGCATAATAAAACAAAAATTAAATTAATAATAAAAATCAAACGAAAAAATTAAAGATGGCCGCCAATTATTATTAAAAAAAAAAAAATTAAGACGGAAATTAAACGAAAAATTTAAGATTTATAGCTTTGTATGTAGTAATGTTATTTGTTTTTATGTACTTCAGGTTTTTCCAATTTACGAGGAAAAACACCAAAAAGAATTATACAAAAAAAAAAAAAAAAAATAAATAAATTATGAATAAATATTTTTTTTCCTATAAATTTTTTTATATTTTATTTGCATTTTAATTTATGTTTTAGGTGTACGTTCAATAAAATTTGTTGAAAAAAAAAAGAATTCAAAAGACAATAAAATTAGGGAAATATACGTCTATTATTTATATCTTAAATCCCTTGTTAAAAAAACGTTACACCTAATGACACCTATAATTTACAAAGTGTTACCGTTTTAATAATTGGCAATAATGAAGACTTTTTTTTGAACAAATTGAAAAATTTGAAAAAACCCAATATGAATAACGCACTATTTAATAACCGAGGCTTGTAAAATTTAAGTCCAAAGTAACACAATCAATTTTCGAAATGAACGCATATTTAGAAGTTATTTCTGAGAAAGAATTATAAAGATAACCTACCATTTAGACCCGCCATGCCTAAAAAATTAATCAATTAAAACAAGGTTTCTATATAACACCAATATATTTCTTAAAGCTAAAATAGTAGATGAACGACTATTAGAACAGAATTTAGCTTTCGACTCGCCTTAAAAAATTAGATCAACATTTTTGATGAAAATATAAAAAAGTTAGGTTTAAAAAATGAGCTGTATAAATTATAGAAATTTCAATGGCACGGCCTAATTTTTTAATAAAGCTATGCAGATAAACAAAACCGATTAAAGTATAAAAGAGGTATTTTAAAAAATTTAGTAATTAAATTAATTAAACAAATTACAATTTTAATGGCATGGCTTCAGTTATTTTTAAGGCTATGCATGGCCTAATTTTTTGTAAAGGCTATGCAGGTCAATAAAACCGATTAAAGTATAAAAGTGGTATTTTAAAAAATTGAGTAACTAAATTAATAAAACAAATTACAATTTCAATGGCATGGCTTCAGTTATTTTTAAGGCTATGCATGGTCTAAGTTTTTGTAAAGACTATGCAGGTCAACAAAATCAATTAAAATATAAAAACGGTTTTTTAAAAAATTGAGTTATTAAATTAATTGAACTAATTACAATTTTAATAGCATGGCTTCAATTATTTTTAAGGCTATGACATCAAACAGCACTCCACTATTGTTATTTTTGAACAATATGTATCTCGCAACTCATTTGAATGGTCCGCAATGCCAGTTTTTGAATAAATATTAACAAAAACTGTGGAAAAGAATCTGAATACCAATTTACGAAACCGTACAAGTCATCTTGAAGTTCGGTGTTAATTCGATGCTAAGTAATTTAAGCCGGATAAAGATTATCGCCTTTAGATGTGCTAAGCTTAAAATATGCCACAATCGACTGCCCCTCATCCGAAAGAGTAGGCTAGACTTTAACTTTAAAAACAACTGTTATTATATAATATCGAAATAATAGATACCTATAACAAGATAAAAACTGTAAATTTTTTTATAGAATTAATTTATTTATTTTTTTTTTTATCTAAAGAATTTTATTAAAATTTTTTTTTTTTTTTCTTATTATATTTTTTTTTTATCTTCTTATTTTATTTTTTTTTTATACACGAATCACTTGTATGTGATTAGAAGTGATTATAGCGTTATACTATAATTTATTAAATTTGCAATTTATGTAGGTCCCTGAAAAAAAAACTGAAGAATTTTAATTTATTTCCAAAAAATACGAAGAAAAAAAGAAAAAAAAAAAAACTTTATTATAATAAAGAAAACTTTTTACTCTTATTAGAGGGATTAAAACGTGTAAAAATTGTGGAAGATTTTTTTTTATTTCCTTGGAAAAAAAAAAAAATTTAAACGTAAAATTTTTTCACGTTTTATCCATTTTTTAAGCTGCAAATTACAGCAGAAATCAGTTTTAGTTTTCTCATTAAAGAAATCCTTCCTTTAAATTTTATTTTTATTGTTTTTTTTTTTATTTTATGTTTTTTTTTTTTTTTGTATCCAAGTCCTTAAAACTTCAACCTTCCTTAATGAAAAGATCCTAGAATTCATAAAATTTAAAGTCTTTTATTTTTGAACAATTTTCTTTTATATTAAAAGACGCATAAAGAAAAAGAATACAGGTGAAAATTGAAAGGGAATGGGTTGGAAAATATGGGTGGGATTTTGGTAGTTAGGTAGAGGCAGAAAAAAAAATAAGATGGGTAAGCAATTTAAATTTTGTTTGTTATAAAATTATTGTATTTTTTTATTCAATTTTATATTTTTCCCTATTAAAGTGAAAGAATAAAATAAAATATAAAAATAAAGTTGGCAAATTATTCAACATTCTTATTCCCTATTTTCCTTTTATATTATAATATACACATATATATATATATTTATTATTATATGTGTAAATACCAGTTTTTTTTTTGTATTTGTTGGAAGCTAACACGAAAAGGTGTTAAATTTATCACATTTTTTTTAACCCTTTTTTTTTAGTACGACAGGAAAGAAAATGTAAAAGTGAGGCTGTGAGGCTGAAATTGAAGTTTTTTAAAACGAAGATTCGTTCACAGATTTTTGAGCAAAAACTGATTTCTATATTTAATATAAATACCATGAATATTTTTATTATACTCAGTACAATTCACAAGTTTTAATCTTAAAAGCCAAATAAGCTTCGTTGTAGAAATATTAAAACTTCCTTTAGGAAGTAGAGACGTGTCGGGATTCTAACTGGCATTCCCTTGGTTAATAAACTATATGCTTAACCATGACATCGCCGAGATCTAAATAAAACAGGAATCCTTATAATTTTGAATCAATATTATATAAAAAAAATTTAATTCTCGTTGATGAAAAACTTCTTCCGAATATTTCGTAAAATGGAGAAGTTTTCAAATTAGTCTGCCTCGAAAGTTGGAATTATTTAAATGAAATCTGCATTTATGTTCCATTATCTATCCAGTTTCACAAAAGTTTTTATTAATTTTAAGTTGAATCATAAGATATTACGAATGCATTCGGAACTTTAAATCAACTTTAAAGAAAACCGTGTTAATGATATAAAGACAGACATTCCGAAACAAAGCTATCTAATAAATTTTTGCCCAAATTTCCAAAAATTTTTATTATTTTTAAGTTGAATAATAAAATATTACGAATGCATTCGGAACTTTAAATCAACTTTAAAGAAAACCGTGTTAATGATATAAAGACAGACGTTCCGAAACAAATTTATCTAATAAATTCTTCCCCACATTTTTTTTTAAACAGTTTCCAGTCCTTCTTAGTATTTTTCTCACCTGGATTAGAATTTCAAATAAGAAATAACCATTTTTTTTTTTTTGTTTCTATTCAAAATACTTCCGAAAATCTTTGTAATTTTTTTTTTTTGGTGCTTTCCTTTTAACAGTTATTTTTTTTTTTTTATTGTTATTATTACACAATACACCCTTTTTTCAATTCTATGGACCCACAATAAAAAAATATTTTTTATATTATTTTATAATAAAATAAATAAAATATAAAATATTTAATACAAACATCTAAGCATCGTTAAATTTGCCATTTTGTTTTTTTTTATTTATTTCGTACATATAAATTATATATTTAAATACGAAGGTGTTTATTTTTAATAAAAAAATAAAATAAAAGAATTTTTAAATATTTTTATTTGAGATAAATAAATACATAAAAAAAAACCTAATTTCCTTACTATAAATAAATTTTTATTTTTTGGGTGTAGGTGATTATTACAATTAAAGGTGCATGGCTACCATTTTTTCGCTTTAAAGCTTCAATTCGTTCAGTTATTTTGAAAATTGAAAAACTAGTTTATTAATATATTATAAAAACAGATTACCTAGTATGCTGAGACCTCAGAGAATATAAAAAACTTTCTATATATAACGTATAAAAGCACACGTCTTAACAACACCTGTTTACACCTGCTTTATTACAACTAATCCTTAGACTTCTTTACAAAATTGAAATTTTAAAACTTTAGTGAATAAAATAAATCGTAGAAATTAGATTTGGGTCCTCTATATCTTCTGAAGGTTGATAACCAAGCAAGCGAAGGTCTCATTTGAAAAAACTTCTGAAAATGGAATTGTTTGTCTATATCCAAGAAAGGCTATGTAAAGTATTGAGAGCTAAGCTAGGGTCTATATAAGCTAAAATAAGCCAGCAACCTCATAAAGATCTGTCAAAGCAAATAGAGATGGTAAAATTCAAAATTTTGGATTAATTTCCCTTTAGCGTCGAAACCCTGGCATTTTTTATTGTTATTTAGTAAAGCCTTCAATAAAAAGAATAGGTATTAATTGTATTCACTGAGTTGTTGATTGGGATCATAGCTGTTACTGTTATTGAAAATATATTTACCGTTATTGAAATTACCAATAAATCGTTAGAGACTTTTAGTTTTAAACGTGTCTCAGATGTTCATTATTTAAACTATATCGTCTTTATGCAAAAATTTTAAAAACGACGAGGCCTGTTATATATATGGCATTGCAAAAACCTTATTTTAATTTTTAAGCCTTTTATTTCTATTCTACGGAGACACAGACATATTTAGACTCTACATTTCATACTTTAAATTTAAAAAAAAATTGTTCACAGTCCCACACAAACACACACACACACAAATATATCCAACTGTTAAAATGTATCAATTGTTATAAAAAGGACTTTGGGTTAAAAACAAACAAAGTTAAATACAATTGGTTTGAATAAATTGGTTAGATATCGAATGTAAAAGAAACCCTTTTATTTCTAATTTTAGATTTAAACTTCTGAGAATTGTTTTTTTTTTGAGAGTTTTAAAAGAACTGCAACTAAATTTTATTCTCAAAATTAAATTTCTTTTCCATTTGTAGTAGTTTTCTCATATGTATATGAAACAAAAAGGAGAAAAGAAAATAAAGAAAAAAAAGAGCAAAGAGTATTCAAAGAATAATGTATAAATTAAAATTTGAAATAGTCAGTAAGTATAGAGATCTTGTTTGGCTCGGTTCATTTATTTATTATCAGAATTTGTTAAAGAAGAAATAATAAACTATTTAAATAAAAAGACATTTTCTAAATTGTATTTCTTTAAAATAAAAAAATAAAATAAAACTATTTAGCGACTACAAAATTTCAGAAGTGGGATATTTATCCAGAAAAAAAATTTTTAAATATAAAATTCTGAAAATAACAAAATATTCAAAAGAAAAGAATCTTAATATTCATTTTGTTCTTAAGTATTTAAAATTTTAAAAAATGTTTTATTCGTTTGTTCATTTAAAACCAAAAAAAAAAACAATATGTCACAAAAGACAAAACCAAGATATATATAATATAGTGAATTTCAATTTATAATCCAAAAATTCATGTACTTTTAATACCATATTTGATAATTTGGTAATAAAGCTTCTAGAACCTATTTGAAAAAAAATTATTATAAAAAAAAAAAAAAAAAACAAAACACAAAAACTATGCATAGTTTTGTCTCACTCTACTACAGTGATATTCTTATAGAGTTGAAAGCTGAGCAAGCATCGTGAAAAAAAAAAAAATGTATAACAATATTATTATAGTATTACGACCGCAACAAAATTAATTTTTTTTGTGTATTCCTCTTTATGCTGTCTTCGCTATTTTAAAAAAAAAAAAAGGGGAAATTGGTATATTATGTTTTTGAATATAATATTGAGAGCTAAGAAAAAAAAAATTATAATAAAAAAAAAAAAAAAAATAATAAGTTGAATTGACTGTTTGTTTGAATTTGGTATGAAAAGTGAGGTTGGCTGCATCGTTTGAATTGCTTAAAGATTGATTTAAAAAAAAAAAAGTAAAGTAAAAAAAAAAAAATGGAGAATTTACGCTCGGAGTTACGTAAACAATCAAAAAAACAATTAACTTCAAGTTGTAAGACTTATGGTTTGCCGCAAACGGGAACAAAAGAAATTATAATTAATCGAATTATCCAGTATAAAGAAAAAAATAATCCAGATGTAAATGTTAATGAAATAATAGAAGATGATGGTGAGAATTTGGACCAACTTGTATTTGAAGGTTCTGTTTGTACTAGTGCTCGAGAAGATGAAAGTCAAGTTATCGACGGCACTGGTCAAATAGATGTTTTAAAACGACAACTTAAATTAATAGAGACGCAACGTCAAAAGCTAGTACGAGATATTGAACGAATGAAAGCAAATAACAATAAAACAACACAAAATGATATTAATTTAGAGGTAAATTTAAATTATTTAGATCATTTATTGTATGATTTTAGTGACGAAGGATTTTTACCTTGGTGTCAACATGTAAAAACATGTAAAGAAACATATCAAGTTGACGATGGTACGATGAAATTATTTGTTATTAAAAAATTAAAAGGTAAAGCACTAAGATGGTTTCATTCCAAATCAGAGCATTTAACAATGAATTTAAACGAGTTATTAAATAGAATGGACAAATTATTTGGAAATAAGCTACAAAAAATTGAAATTCGACGGAAATTTGAGCATCGTATTTGGAATGTAAATGAAAATTTCGCTGATTATTTCCATGATAAAGTCATACTTGCTGGAAGTTTAGATATATCTGAAGAAGAATTATGTGAGTTTATAATAGAAGGAATGAATGATGTCGTACTTCAAAATCAAGCAAAAATGTTACAATTTACTAGCAGTGAACAAATATTAAGCGCATTTTCTTCGATTATCAAGCAAAAAAGATTTCCGACAGCAAATTTTTCAAACTATTCAAATTATTTAAAACCAGTGTATAAAAATCAATTCAAACAAAATAACAAAACTTATAATAATTTTCAAAATAAAAATGCAGATCTAACTAAAAATGTTAAAGAAGAAAAACCAGTATTTCGTTGTTTTAATTGTAACGGAATCGGCCATACAGTAGTACAGTGTAAGCAACCACGGAGAGAAAAAGGTAAATGTTTTAGGTGCGGAAAATCAGGACATTTTGCCAACAATTGTATTGAAAAATCACAATCACAGAATAAATTACTTCAAGATCATCAGAATGCAATCTCGAATATTAATCCAATTGAAGAATTCATGTATACCACAATCATCGCGGATGATAATAAAAAACTAATCAACAATTTATCAACACTAATGGATACTGGCAGCTCAATTTCACTTATTTCAGAAAGACTTGTATCATATAAAAGTATTCATCATGAAAATCAACAAAACTATTACGGTATCAATAACAGTAAGTTAATTGTATTAGGTAATATAAATGTTTCTGTTAGATTATTTGATAAATATTATAAATTAAATGTTAAAGTAGTTCCTAAGTCAACAATGACTTATGACTTAATACTTGGTAGAGATTTTATGCAAATTTCAAATTTCAAATTAGTAAATTTAAATTGTATTGATCAACCAAATATATTAAACCCGATTGAAAATGAAATTAAATTACTCTCTTCTATTAATTATTTGGATGAATCTGAAAATAAAAATGTAGTATTAAACATTAATCCAAATATTGATAAAAATATTATTAAGAATTGTTATGACATATTTTATGAAAATTATTTTAACTCTAATTTGCAAAATGATAATAAATTGGAATATGAAATGAAAATTTTACTAAATAACAACGTACCATTTTATTCGACACCTCGGCGTTTGTCATTTTACGAAAAAGAAAAATTGCAAGAAAAACTTAATCAATTATTAAAAGAAAAAATAATTCGACCTAGTCAATCTCCATTTTGTTCTCCAATTGTTTTAATAAAAAAAAAAAATAATGATATTCGGTTATGTGTAGACTATAGAACTTTAAATAAAGTTACAGTGAGGGATAATTATCCTATACCATTAATAGAGGACCAACTTACTCAATTAAAAGGGAAAAAATATTTTAGTTCACTGGATCTCAAAAATGGTTTCCATCACGTAGCCATGAATAAAGATTCTGTCCAATATACTTCGTTTATTACCCCGTTGGGTCAATTCGAGTATACTAAAATGCCGTTTGGGTTGAAAAACGCCCCGGCTGTATTTCAACGTTTTGTAAATATTATTTTTAAAGAAATGATTACTGATGGAAAAATTTTAACGTATTTTGACGATATATTGATCGCGACCGAGACTATTAAAGAACACGTTGATATATTAAAGAACGTTTTTATACTTTTAAGGCAAAATAAATTAGAACTCAATCTGGAAAAATGCAAGTTTTTGCAAACAAATATTGACTATTTGGGGTATTCAGTTGGATATGAAGGAATAAAGCCAACTGAATCTGGTATTAAAGCTGTTTTAGAATTCCCAGTTCCATCAAGTACTAAACAAGTGCACAGTTTTATAGGTTTGAGTTCATACTTTCGTAAATTCATACCACATTTTTCATTAATAGCGAAACCACTTTATGACTTAATTCGTAAAGATGTAAAATTTAACTTTCAGGAAAAAGAGTTCAAAGCTTTTGAAACATTGAAGAATCATTTAGTAAGTTCTCCCATTTTAGCCATTTATAACCCTAAGTCCGAAACTGAGTTGCATACGGATGCCAGTTCGATTGGCTTTGGTGCTATATTATTACAACGCCAACCGGATAATAAATTTCACCCTGTTTTTTATTTTTCCAAACGAACGACTGAAACTGAGAGCAAGTATCATAGTTTCGAATTGGAAACATTAGCTATTATTTATGCATTGAAAAGATTTCGTGTTTACCTACAAGGCATTAAGTTTAAGATCGTTACAGATTGTAACTCACTTACGCTTACTCTTAATAAGAAAGATATTAATGCTCGTATAGCAAGATGGGCACTTGAGCTTCAAAACTATGATTATATGGTAGAGCATCGTAAAGGAAATCGAATGTCTCATGTAGATGCACTTAGTAGATCCACAAATATATTAGTTCTCGAAGAAAACACTTTTGAGCAAACACTATCGATATCACAAAATAAAGATCTTAATATTCAGAAAATTAAAAAGAAATTAGAATCGTCCGAAGATAGTTTCTATGAGATGCGAAATGGTTTGGTGTATAGGAAATTGAAAGGAAAATTACTGTTTTATGTCCCGGAAAGTATGCAAAATAATGTTATTCGTATAAATCACGATGAAATGGGACACATAGGAGTAGATAAAACCTATGAGCTTATACTTAGAAACTACTGGTTCCCTAAATTAAAAGAAAGTATTAGTTATTACATTTCCAATTGTTTAAAATGCATAACTTTTTCTTCATCAAAAGGCAAAACTGAGGGTTTCTTGCATAATATTCCCAAAAATAACGTTCCATTTGACACCATTCACATAGACCATTGTGGTCCTATAGATAACAATGCTAAGTTTTCAAAAAAACATGTGTTTTTAGTTGTAGATGCGTTTACAAAATATACAAAATTATACGCTGTCAAATCTACCAGCACTAAAGAAGTTATTGTTTGTTTGGAAAATTATTTCAATTCTTATAGTCGTCCGCGTAGAATTATCTCAGACAGAGGTAGTTGTTTTACCTCCAGAGATTTTGATGATTTTGTAAAAGAAAATAATATTGAACACATAAAGATAGCCACCGGTTCGCCACAAGCTAACGGACAAGTTGAAAGGATAAATCGTAGCCTTATTCCAATGTTAGCTAAACTAAGCGATAACTCTACTAAAAAGTACTGGTATAACGTTTTATTTAAGGCCGAGTTTAGTCTTAATAATACGGTCAATCGTTCAATTGCTACAACCCCTAGTATGATGATGTATGGAGTTGATCAAAGAGGTGTATTTGTCGACGGTGTTAAAGAAATTATTGAGCGAGAAATTAATTCGAATTCGCGAGATTTAGTACAAGTTAGAAAAAATAGTATTGAAGCAAACAAAAAGGTTCAGGATTATAATAAAAAGTATTTCGACAAGTTTAGAAAACCGGCTAAAATATATGTAGTTGGAGATTATGTGATGATTAAAAATTATGTTTGTACTCCTGGTATTAGTAAAAAATTACTACCAAAATGGAAAGGTCCATATGAGGTCCTCAAAGTGCTAGGTAACAATCGTTATATTGTTAATGACATAGAAAATTTTCAAATTAGTCAAATTCCATACAAAGGTGTCATAGAAAGTCGTAACATGGTACCATATAAAAATAATTATAATTTGAGAAAACGTAAATGACCATTTAAAAATATTCCAGTTTATTTGGGAAAAAAAAAAAATATATATATATATATTTAAATCATAGATATGTTGAAATAAAATATATAGTTATATTATCATAAGTTTATTATTTCAATTCAATAAAAAAAAAATTTATGTAAATATTTGGAGAAAATTTAAAAAAAAAAAAGGAAAAAAAAAAAAGAAAAGAAAGATTAAAAATAGATATTAGTTTGTAGATATGTATTTTAATATTTTTTCATATTAATAATAATGGAAAAACTAATTGAATTTAATGAAACCTTTATTTACTTGGAATTTATGTATTGGAATACAATATGTATGAATTTTATTATTTTGTTTGGGAAACTTTATATTTTGAACCGATCTGATATTAATATATGTATGAAATATTGCAAATTGTATTGCATTCAAAACTTAGCTCTTTTTTTTCTTAAAAAAAAAAAAAAAAAAAAAAAAAAAAAAAAAAAAAAAAAAAATTAAAAATAAAAGAAAGAAAATAATTGTATGAAAAGTTCAAATGATAGAAAGAAAAATTGTATTAGATTTAAGTATTAATAGAGAAATTCAATTATGTGTTTATTAAAATCAATTAATTTATTATCTGGAAGGGGCCCTTAAAAAAAAAAAAAAAAAGAAAAAAAAAAAGAAGAAAAAAATATATATATATATATATAATAGCGAAAATAATTATTTAACTATTAATTGATTTTTTTTAAATTTGAATTGGTTTTGGTAATCGCATTTTTGAAACTCAGATTAATCTATTCCAATGTTGGTAATGTTTTAATGTTAATAGTGCACTAATGTTTATGATGTATATGTCTAATATTGATATGTCTTAATCGAGGACGATTAAGTGGTCAGGATGGCCGAATTGTAGTAGTTTTCTCATATGTATATGAAACAAAAAGGAGAAAAGAAAATAAAGAAAAAAAAGAGCAAAGAGTATTCAAAGAATAATGTATAAATTAAAATTTGAAATAGTCAGTAAGTATAGAGATCTTGTTTGGCTCGGTTCATTTATTTATTATCAGAATTTGTTAAAGAAGAAATAATAAACTATTTAAATAAAAAGACATTTTCTAAATTGTATTTCTTTAAAATAAAAAAATAAAATAAAACTATTTAGCGACTACACATTTTACATTTCAAATAGTTCTAACTTATAAAGGATTTTTGCACATTTAGCATAAAATTGTACTTTAAACTGAATTTATGTATAAAGTAGGTAGTTGTATGCAAAATATGAATTTATTATGATGACTCTCTGGAGATAATCTGCAATTCTTATGGTCTTTCAAATCTACATTGATAATAATAAATGTAATGATTACAAAGTTGATAATGATAGTGATGATGATGCGGTAAAAATTATATAAAATAAAATTTAATATAGAAAGGAATAAATCTACAAAGAGAAATAAATTTGTAAAAAATATTAGACAAAATTCTACAAAGAAATTATTGAACGGGGAATTGATTCAGGTATGCTAATATCGATAATTTTTATATTTCTGAATAAAAAAAAAACGAAAGATAAGTAAAAAGTCATAACCCTTTACCATAAAAGCACCAAGGAGAGCAAGGATAGTTTGAGGAATTCAGAGATTTCTTTAAAAAAGTTATTTGAGAAGAATATTTTTGAAATTGTTTTGTGAAGATTCTGTTTGAAAGAAACATTTGTATTACCATAGTTCATTACAAAAGTATTCAGAAGAGTACAATTACTTTATCCAAAGACCCAAGAAAGTACAAATGATTGTTTAATTAGGTAATTAGTTGATCCATTAACTGCCAACCAATTATTTAGTAAGTTTAATAAGCCATTACCTATCAAATTTAAGACCATGGCTGGTAAAATATTATGTTTTAGGTATAAAACATTTAAAAAGTTATTTATTCAGTTCAAATAATTTTAGTAACAGTGCTTTAGCAATATATTGATAGTAAGAACACTTGATACTAAATATACAGTACAACTCTTAATTAATGGACCTTTAGTTTGTTTACAGTTTTGTACAGTTCCGTTATCCTATCATTGGATTTTCTTACACAAGTATAAAATTTTTAGAAGCAGTACATTAATACCAAAATTATGACACTGTGATATCGAATATAAAATTACCTCAGAGCTATAGACTTTTAATTCAATTGTAGGGGTTGTAGATACTAATATAAATCTTAAATTTACATTAAAAAAATTTAAGAAAATATGGTATAAAAATTTACAGATTACTTTAACAGATTTACAAAAACCCTTCATTCTTAAATAAATTCTACAAAATTAAAAATAAGGTAAGTATGACCAGTTATCCAAAATAAATTTAATAATTAGCATGAGTAAAGAATCAAAATTATTAATTTAACTTATTACTTATAATAACTTTAAATTGTTTAAAAACAAAATAATAAAAAAAAAAGTATTTAATCCCATGTACAAGATTACCATATCAAAATGATGATCAAAGCTAAATTTTTGTTTTTTTTCTTAATTAAAAATTTCCAATCCCAGTTTTTATTCTCAAAAAATAAACATAAATGACGTTTTAAATGAAGTTTTTATTAAAATAATTATTCATTATTCATAAATTACGATCTCATGCCATCATAATTAATAATTAATTTTAATTAAACCTTTTAAAAGATTCTTTTCCCCAATAATATTATCGCTTTTTAAGAATTTCCCATATTTTTTTCCTTGGAAGAATATAAAAAGTCTGGTGGAGATTTTGTTTTTTTTTTTTTTTGTATTTTTAAATATTACATAATTTTTAATTTTTTCTTCAATATAAAAATTCAAAACTTTTGATACAAATTAATTTGAATTTTAATTATTTTATCAATTTAGTTCTGCTGCTTTTTATAACATAACGGTAAAACCTCGAAGACTGCTTCTAACCAAGTAAAATTTATGAGTATGAGGAATTTCGAGTCTTTTGATTATTTGTCATCGATTAAAAAAACTTGGAATCAGTTTGATATATTTGTCAGTCTGTTGAGAAACTTATTCAATAGAATATATCGAAGATTAATTTGTAAATTAATCACGAAATTATATGAATCTTGTGGGAAATCAATTTACATTACTGTAGTTTAAAAAGGTTCCAAGCTTCAAATCACTAAGCTAAGCGTTGAAAGTTCCGGAAAGAGCACTCAATTTATATAAATTTCATTAAAATCGGTTAAGATTTTGATTAATTAATAGAATTAGACATTTCCGAAATTCCGAGAATCTGTGGACGTCGTGATGCTACAATTTATGAAAGCTACTCACTTTAGTTATCAATCTCCCAAATTTGTTTGAGATGATTGTGTGAGAGCCTCCTGAAGCTGTCAATCAATTTCCATTGTCAATTTATGAAAGCTTTTTTTTATGGCTACGCATTTCAATTGTCAAACTACCAAATTTGTTTAGGACAGTTGTGTGAGAACCTCTTGATGCTGAGTTTGGATTTTACCATTCTTTGAACTGAATCTTACTAAAGAATTCAATGCGAATTTCATCGAAATCTCCGCGAATAGTCATATTTGAAGAGTCATACATTCACACACACTTACAAACATGCAAAAAAGTTTTAGGATCCACACGTTTCCGACAAAATGGAAAGCTTTTGTTTGAACAGAAGCTGTTCTATCTCCTTGTTTCCTATAGTATTGATATTAAACAAAACCTAAGACTATGGCGTAGGTTGGCCTTAGGTTTTCAATTCTTTAAATTATTTTTACAATCTGGGTCATCTATATAATATTCTATGACATATTTCGAAATAATCATTTACTATCTAAATTCAAAATTAAATTATTAAATATACTTCGGAAAATACTCATAGTATTCGAATACAATAAGTTTTCGATTTCGAATTGAAATGTACGTAGAAATGGCAACACAAACAGCCAACGGTAATTGCGATACCAATTGGAATTCTTACTAAAAAAACTTCTTTAATACTTCATATACACCCGATTTGTTTAATTTAATTTCTTTAAGAGTTTTGGAAATTCTTTATTTTTTTCTTTGCTTGGCCCTTTGAATTAAATTTTTTCTTATTAATTGGGATCAATTGACTTGTTATATTCAATTTTAATCTATTAATTCATTAAAAAAAAAACCTTTTTATATTCCATACAGTACAGATCTTACAAAAAAGCGTTCTGAATGCAAAATTATACTTCTTTCAAGTAATTTTTTTTTTAAATTCTTATTTTTTAGATTTTTTTACGAGTTTTTTTTTTTTGTGTTTTCTTTTAATTAAAAAGTCAGACTTTATTCAGTAAATGTCAGACTGAATGTCCAATCAATTTCTTATTTTTTTCAATAAAAAATAAATTTGAATTTTTGTTTTTTTTTGATGAACAACATCAACAACATATTCTCATAATTTCTCATATTTGTTGTTGTGTTCTTGTTTCTTTTTTTTTTTTAAAAAATAGATGAAGATGAATTTATTGCATTTATTGTGTGGTCCATTCAACAAAATTTATTCAATTTTTGTTGTTCATGTAGTATACAAAATTTTAATTTATTATTGTGATTAAAAAATTTCTGTAATCATTGTGAATACATTAAACGGGTACTGATTTCAGGGGCGTACAACCATGGTTTTTTTCGAATTTTAGAAAATTTCATATTAATTTAGGATTTTATTATTAAAAAGTTTGTTATCATAGGGTTCTGTAATATCTAATAGAATTTTTAAATGGCCTTTTTCTTAGAAATCATTAATAATCAATAAAATTATAACTGTAAAACCGAAAGGAAACGAATTTAACGAACTGCTAAACCAAAATTTATTTTAGAATAATAAAGTAATCTGATAATTTTATAATGAACCGGGGGGAAAATATTAAATTACAATTAAATAATCTTTTAAAAACGCCTGCAAGTGAAAAAATTGATGTATATCTTGTATGGAAATTTTGGGTTTAAGAAAATAACTCCTAATGAAATATAGTCTAACATTGAGTTAAATTTTACATTTAAAAGTGAACTAATTAGGAAATAATGACTAATGCTATACTTTACAATGCTGTTGGGTAGAAATCGTACATTTATGTATGCATATTTACAAATTTATGAAATGCGGGATCTTTGAGAAAATATTAGGATTTTTCCATTTTTTAAACTTATGAGCAATAATATAACGGAATTTGCAATCCGAGGTTTTTATGATTTGACTGCGCAAAGTTTCGCCGTTAACAAAATTCAAGTAAAAATAAGAACATTTCAACTATAATAAAACTTTCCGAATTAACATATGAAGTATTTTGAAAAAGTTAATTTTAATTTATAACACAAAATAAAATAACTTCTAACAATTTTTCTCAAAATTTTAAACCCCATAGATTCCCAACATTTTTGGAAATAATTTCATTTAATATAAAGTTTCTAAATATCAAAGAAAAACTGTTTTAAATACTTCCCTTAAAAATATTTTAACCTAATTTCATTGGATGTTATTTCACTGGTCCAAAAAACTTTTATCTCTAATTTATGAAAAATTAATCCCAGATAATAATTTTCTAATCAATTCATTCGATTGAAATTATTAATTAGAAAATCGATTCACAAACTAATCATTTTTAATTTTCATCCGATATCAAAATTCAAAAAAAAAGGAGTTTAAAAATAAAATAACGGAACTTAATTATATGGGGAAAAAGCCATAAATAAGTTTCAACCCTGATCAAAAAAAAAGTAAAAACAAACATAAAATCAAGAAAAATTCAATAGAAAAATATATTCTTTTTAATAATAAAAAAAAATGCTAACAAATCATTAAATTGGTAGGGCTGGGTAAGAAGTAAGAAGAAATCAAATTTATTCTTTACAAAATGATTTCACTGATAATTTTTTTTTCTCTTTCTGTTTTTATTTTTTTTTCTCTGTTTTTCTCTCTTGACCTTGTTAATCCTTTAATTGGTCATCTAATTAATTTGAATTAATTTTTGTAACTTTTTTTTTTTT
Source organism: Dolichopus griseipennis (assembly GCA_963082915.1). Taxonomy (NCBI): domain Eukaryota; kingdom Metazoa; phylum Arthropoda; class Insecta; order Diptera; family Dolichopodidae; genus Dolichopus; species Dolichopus griseipennis. Next base: position 83,339,602 of record OY720443.1, read on the forward strand.
GTACTACGATAGTCATTTTGAATAAAAATGATGGATGGTGCAAGGGGAGGGGCAAATTGAAGAAAAATTCAACTTTAATTTTTTTTTCAAAAAAATTATAAAAAAACTGACTTTTGATTAAAAAATACTTTGAAAAGCAAATAAAATTTATTCGTTATAAATATAGGAAAAATTACAATAATAACAACAACAACAATGATAATTACTCATTAATTTTCATTCATAAAAATTTTTTCGTATACTTTTTTATTTTTGTAATTTGTTGTTGTAAATTCTAGAATTTCTAGGAAATTTCCAAATTAATGACTTTGTATCACGTCACAAATAAAATTGGAAATAATTTTTCGTTTTAGAATAGAAATAAGTTCTGAAAAAAATCAAAGGTTTTTAATATAGCACATTTCCTAAATTAAATTAGTTACAAATGTTTAAAAACAGTAAATTTTCAATTTTTGACACCTGTCAGCTCTTAAGTGTTGGATGATACGGAAATATTTCCTTAAATGACTCTAAGCTGTTTCTAAGGCTTTTTCTACTCTCAAAATTTCAGTTTCTACCAAATTTCAACTTAAATTTTATAAAAGATAATATGGAAAGGTTAAAAATTTTAAAATAACTGTATTTCATTTAACTGTAAATTAAAATACATCTCAATTAATACATGTAAAGCTTAAAAAGCACAAAAAGCTTTAAAAAACACTTTGAATTTGTGTTTCAGGATTCAAGATAAACCTTACATAGAACTTATATAATGTTATCACAATTTTAATTAAGAGTTTTTTTAAACTTAAAAAAGTGTAAGTTGCTTAGCAACCGTTTGTTACAAAAATAAAGTTCTTTAAGAAAGTTCCTTTTTTAGCGGTAGATATAAAAGGTTGTACGCACAGGACGGGAAGGTGATCGACAAACGATCAGAATGAAACTAATAAGCAAATTTTTTTTAATTTTTCTGGAACTTTTCTAAAAAGAGTAGGGAGTGAGGTAGAAAAGGCGGGAAAAAATAAACTTTTTTAATATTATTATTTTCCGTGCTGTTTGTTTTTCACAATTTTACTGAATTACTAGACTGTATATGTATTATGTAACCTATATATTCGTATATTATTAGCCCACGTGTTTCTTTTTTTTTTGGTTTTTTGGAGTATTTACAGTTAAAACAGTTAATGCTAAAAAAAGAAAAATTAGGTAAGGAAACAGTTAGAAAAAGGAAATGGGGGAAAATTTTTTTTTTTTTTTTTATATTGAAGAATTAAAAAAAAAAAAACGAAAATTAATGTGACGTAATTATTCACAATGAAAAAAAAAATTAGAAAATATACGCAAGAGAATTTAACCAGAGTGATTATTAGAAAGGTGTTTAATTATCGTTTTAATAGAAAAAATTACTCAGAGAAGCAGTACCTGTTCAAAGTTAAATTTATACCTTTATTTTTCATATTAAAGGTATATTAACAGGATATTTGTTATAGGGACATGACTTTGTATTAAATATAGAAAAACAAATTATAAAATTATTTCCATTTATTTTGTTTTAAATTCTGTATACGAATTAACCTGTATTATTATCATTATAATAATGATAATTTTTATTATGAATATTATAATAAATTATTTTGGCTATTTATGTGTATGATGTTAATTAGAACTAAATACTATGTAAAATTATTACGAAATGATTACTGAAATTGGTACTCATTCTTACTTTTATTTATTTTTGTAACTGTTTAACTGTTAGGCTAACCATCCTATCTACAACGTGGTAAATGTTGGAACAAGGGGGAAGTTAGTATACATTTGTTATATTCTTACTATCAAGATTGATTGTAATGATTTGTATATGCAATTACTATACGATATAGCCGTAACACTTATATATTTGTATATTATATCGTAATAATTTTGTATTTTATTTAACACGTATTTTGTATCTATGAGTTATATTATTCAATTAAATTATTTGTTTATTAATTATGTCTTATGTATTATTTTATGCTTTATAATATAGGTTTATAAATTGTTGGTTGAGCTATTAATTTGTAGCCAGTGGCGGGTTGTCGCTAAATCTAATTAACAGGAATCCAAATCCGGGTCCCTTGTATGAAAAATTAATAATTAAAAATCAAAAATTTTTTTTGGATTTTTATTGAAACTGAAGGGTTCCCAGTCCTTTATTTTAGGCGGGTGTAAATTAAACTTTTGAACAACCCGCATGACTTCGATTTCTTTAAAAATATCGAACTTAGAAATAATCTTAAGATACATCGAACTAATTCTTAATATCGTCTTGATAGATTCGTGCAACCCCAGAGAAAAAGCATTGTTATTTTTTAAGTTCAATTTTCTTTTAACTTTTAGTAGGCCACGGAATACTGAGTTTGAAACTCTCAGTTTTACCTACTGTTTAACTTTTGATTTGAGTTGTTGCCTTGTTTAAACGTAATAATACCGTTGACACATTTTCGTACTTTTAATTTATTCTCAATTTTAATTGTAATATGAAGTACATATATCAAATCCGAATAAAAATTTTGTTAACATATTGCTTTAAGAAAACTTTAAGGAAGACCCCCCTTTTACTTAATCCAATCTTCTGCTTAAGAAAATTTCCTAAATATTTAAAAGATAACTAACTTTAAAAAACTTTTAATGTTTCTATAAGTAAAACCACAATCTTCAATAAGACTTTTAAATTAAATATTTAATACCTATGTAAATATTATAATATTCATAGAAAAGTGTTATAAATATATAAAATTAGAGTTTAAAACTTGTATAATTTACAAAATTTTACCTAATATGCTAAAAATTCTTAAATATTTTACAATAGGAACTTTTTTTCAAAGCTATAGATATTATAAGACTAAAATTTATATTTTCAAGATATTTTTAACCTAAAAATTCAAATTATGTGGTTACAAAAAAAAAGAAAAAATTTATTATTTTATAAAATTTATATAATAAAAGCCAAAATCATTAATTTTATTTACCAATAATGGGATAGTATTTTCTCTCCATATATTAAAAATTTTCTAAATAATTTTCATTAAAAATGTATTTTGTAGATAAGATACAAATATTTTTAACTAAAGTATCTTTTAATGTTTTCATTTTTTTAAAATTTACCATTTTCCATTTTCCTATTTTATATTAATATAATATTATTTAAAATATACAACATATATAATTTTATTAAAAAATTCTAAAAATTAACAACCCAAAAGAAAACATAACTAACATGAATAAATATTCTAGCCCTTATTTCCTAATATTATTATATTAGTGTATTTGTAATCAACCTGGAGTTTCCAACCCTTAATCTTGCCTCTATACTTCCTGCTCTTAACTTCCTAATTTTATTAATATTCAATTTTTTAAAGATTTATTAAGTTTTGTTTTACATTGTTTTTGTATCTTAAGATACTGAAGATGATATCAGGAATATATTTTCATACTTCTTATACTTCTTAGGTTCGAAAAGATACATAATATTATAAAGTTGTGGTCATGTTATTGAATAAATTATTATATAGTATCTATATATATATTTAATTTAATGCTTTAACAACTATTAGTAATTTGAATTTTTTATTTATATTTTTTGGTTTCTTATAAATATTTTTTTTGTATCTTAAGATAGATCTTATGTTTATGTTTAATGTACAGTGACCCTCTTCAAAAAGACGTAAACTAAAAACTGATTTTTTTAAGTATTTTAAAGATATTTCGTGAATTTTTAATCAAATATTTGAAAGGTTCAACAAGGTTCAATAATTTTAATTAATCCAAAAGTAAAGAGTACATAACACTGTAAGGCCTGTGACATGTAGGCAAATACGGCAAATAAGTACCCATAAACAAGCCCAAAACGTCATAAACGTCAAGATTGTCAGATTGTTCATCCATTTATTCTCAAAAAAAATTATTAGCTCAATATCGCCTTAATCGAGGCCTAACACAGCATTTTCAAACTCTCTCTTGTATTTTGTAGCCTAATGTTGTCATGCACAATTATGCATGCATAACAATTTGAGTGTTGAAATCATTTCAAAAAGTTCCAGTGTCAGTCCAAAAGTTCATAGAAAAAAACCAGTCGAAGAAGAAGGCTTTTGAAATAAAATAGCAGCTATGGCTAAAGAAACTGTGTAAATTTGCAGTGACAATTAAATATATGAACTCCTGTGTTTTTTTACGAACAATTCTGTGAATTACAAAATTAACTAATATAAATTAGTTATATAACGTTTCCAAAACTCTCAAAGTTAATTATTATTTCAGAAACTTAATTAATTGTATAAAAGTTATGTAGATTTAATTAGAAAAGTCTGAATAATTATTATTGAATTTATATTATTCTAAAAACGAGTATTTAAATAGCCGAATAATTTCTTTTATTTTATAATATTGAATAATATAAATTATTTGCTATCTCTTTTTATATAAGGTTACACCAATATTGAATTTATATTCTATGTATACATATGTTTTTGAATTTTTAATGTATAACTATATTTTTAATTGTAATTTTCAATTTTCTTCAAATTGAATATTAATTTTATATTATTTTAATAATATTTAAAATATTCAATAATTTAAATATGACTTTTCAAGCTATATTTATTTTAAAATAATAAAATTTTCTGAAAATTCTAAAGAAAATATTATAATTAAAATTAAAATAAATATTATTAAATTAAATTTTGTAATATTTTATGCAGAAAATAATTTTATGCAAGAATTATTATAATTATAAATTATTTAAAAAAAAAAATGGTAATTATTAATTTAGTAATCAAAAACTAAAATTAAATTAAATTAAACTAAATATTTTATATTTATTATCATTTTTAATAATTAAATATATATATATATATATACTAAAATAATATTGTAAAAGTGTTTTGTCCTTTATTGCTATAGGACTCTTGAGTATAGGCTGTAGTGTTGATTGCCTAGGTAACTCTTTGATTTAATTTTCAATAAGTTTTATCCTTAAAAATGATTTCATACTAAAATCATAATTATTTATAGATTTTCTAAAAAAAAATACAAGATACAATATTTAGATTAATAAATTAATATTAAATAATTGAAAACAGATAACAATAAATTAAACCCCTTCCCTTTTTAAAATTTAATAATACTGTTTTGAATAAGTTACTCAAATTATTAAAACTATGCTCAATTGTTTACTCGCTGTAGCTAAATTTAATTCACCTCTAAGTAATTTTAATATATTATATAGCTAGGGGAAGAGTAAGTAGTTCGAAGTTGCCCAAAAAAGTTAGCTCTTATATAGTTTGATACATAATGCCTCGCTTTCAAAAGAGAGTTACAATTAATTTAAAAAATTTAATTTAATAAATATTAATGACTGCCCAAAACTATAATAGGTAACTAGGGTATACGACAGGTTTTTATAACGAAGATTAGGTATAGAGCGACAAGAGAGCACTTTATTTTATGGATATATGCTCGATGGAAAATGAATGCTGCCTCTTTTCCTACGAAGTCTAACACATTGACATCAAAATTATAATGCAATAAATAGTTTTGTTTAATCCTGTGTGACTCGACTCAGCTACCATTCACCGTTGGGTTCAAATTAATGACTTAATCTATATTAATAATTATATTTAATAAAAAAAAAACATTATAAACAAATACAAAATATAAACAAATAATTTAACTAAATTAACTCAAACACAAAATATTACAATATAAACAGAAAAAAATTATATCTATTGAAAATCTAAAACGTTTCTACATTTTATAAAGGCCTAGTACTATCTAATGTTTAAGTTGTATGTGAAATGCATTAAAATCAATTCTGATTATTTAATTACTTACTGGATCCTAGAACCCCTGGTGGGGCATCGTGCGTCAACAAATCCTCTCCATCTTTCAGGATCCTTAGCAATTCCTTTAAGCTGTAACCACGTTTTGCGTTGCGCTTCTGCCTCTTTCAAAACATTACTTCTCCATGTTTTCCTTGGTCTACCCACTCATCGTCAACCTTGTGGGTTCCACTCAAAGCATTGTCTTGCAATGTTTTCTTCTGGTTTCCTCAAGGTATGTCCGATCCATCGCCATTTTCTCTCTAGGATCTCGACTTCAATCATCTTTTGGTTCGTTTTTTTTGCCACAGGTGTGTGTTGGTAATGATTTGAGGGCAACGAACTCTTAAGATGCGGCGTAGACAACGGTTTATATATGTTTGCAACTTTTTGGTGATATTGGCGGTTACCTTCCATTTTTCACAGCCGTATAGAAGTACTGATTTGACTTTTGATTCAAATATTTTTAGCTTTGTACCCAGGGCAATATTATTTGATTGCCATAATGTTTGATAGAGTTCCAAAAGCAGCTCTAGCTTTATTTATTCTGCTGTCAACATTATCTTCCTTTCCTCCATTGGATGTCACCAAAATTTAAAAAAAAGCGACATTCATTCATTTTGAAGTCACTTACGAATAGCATACTGATGTTCTGCATTCTTCTTTATTTGAGAGGGTCCAAATTTGAAATATATCTTCAACACTATAATAAATTTCAAATTTAATTCTATAATATATTAAAATAATTAAATAAAATGCAAAATGAAAATTTCAATTCCTTTCATATTTTTATTCCAAAAAGTTTAAAGAAAGTTTTTTTTTCAAAATGTTATATCCTGTTTTATTTTGTTAAAACTTTTTCAATACCGGAAACATATTCTAAACTAACTACAAGTAATACATACCTACAAAATATAAATGTATATTCTAATTCACAAAATATATATAACTATATATTTATAATATAAACCTAATATAATAATATAAATAACATTCAATTAAAATTAACGTATTTTAAAGTTTATCCAAAATTGGGATATTAATTAAAAATGCTTTTATCAAATTAAAATCACTTGAACCTGTAGAATTAATCAAAATATTAAATACATAATACATAGATACGAAAAGGTACCGGATTTTATAAGATAAAAAAAAAACCCACACAGAAAAAAAAACAAGCAAAATAAAACAAAATAATCAAAAAATTGACAAGAAAAATGAAGGAAAAACTTTTATTTTTAAATTTAGTCATTCATTCCGATTTATTTTTATTTTTTTTTTTTTTTTAAATAAAACTTTTATTTTAATTTATTATTGTTGCAGTATACCCAAAGTACCCTTTTGAATTCCCCATTTTACCCAACCGGAAAACAAACAATTGTCAATTTTTTTTTTTTTGATTTTTTTTTTTTTTTAAATAATCATTACTCATGCCTCAAAAGATTCGTCCTTTTCTTGTGTTCATTAATACCAGCACCCAAAGAAGCTTATAACCAATTTTTTGTTTTTTTTTGAGAAGAATAAAACGCCCCAACAATTATATATTGCAGTTTCAATGAACAACAACAACAAAAACAAAAACCAGAAATTCAAACAGGAAAGCAAAAATTTTAAATTGATGGCATTTTTTTTATATTGGTGTTGTTTTTCTTTTTTTTTTTTTTTATATCGTACGTCTCATCAAATTATTCATGAGTTTTTTAAAAATATATTAATTTTTACCTTTTTTTCACCTTCACATTGAGTATTTTTTTGTTCTTTTTTTTTTTTGAGTGTGGGTATTTATTTTTTTATCATTAAACTAATTTTTTATTTTAATTTTATTTATTTTCCTAAAATATCTATAAGTATACACACAGAGAAAATGTGTATATGGAAGCCGCACATATATCTATCTCTAATAATAATATACACATTTACTTAATTCTAATCTTTAAAATGACAGTTGAAATCATGAAAAAAAAAAGAAACAATACCTCATTCCAAAATATAAAATACCAATAAAAACAATAACAAAAAAAAAGCGCCATCTTTATTTTAAGTATTAAAACATATACTTTCCGTTATTTTTTTGCTACTTTTTTCATTGGTCTTTTTTTTTTTTTATTCTGTACCTTGCTGTGAGCTCTTTTACCTTGTCTTACACTTTTATTCGCCTTTCCACCCACCCTTCAACACACTGTTTTAAAATTTCAGCCACAGGAATAACGGTACATAAAAAAAAATAACGGGACCAAAATAAAAAATTATTACTGAAAATGCGTTCAAGTGGATTTAGATTGAAAATTACAGTTAATTTTTTTTTTATTTCTATTTTTTTAAATAAAAAAAAAAATAACGGTAATATTAACGGAAACAAACAAAAAATAATAATAATAATAAAAATAAGATGAAAAATAACGGAATTGCAAAAAAAAAAAAGTATTAAAAATGTGGTGAAGTTAAATGAGATTTCACCTTAAAGGCATCATCACAGCTTCATTTAAGATACCTGAGAATACGGTAAAATAAAAAAAAAAGCTGAAAAAAAATGATCATTAATATCGAACGTTTTTTTTTTTTTTGTATAATTTTTTCCTGATTTTCTCTTTAACCAATACTGTGACTCCTTCCACCTACACACTGTTCTAATTTACCTTTGGCAAACAAATTTTATCAACCAGATTCTCAGCCACCCTTCAATTTAAATTTGTTTTATTTTTTTATTTAATGGCAGAAAAAACAGTTGATTCGGCTAAAAAAAAATCTAATATGTAGAAATGAAGGATTTAGAGATAACATTCTGCGTTCTTAATACTATATAATGAATATAATGTCTTTATATATTTTTTGGTTTATAAATATTATATTAGTAGGTGTATATTTATTATTGTATACCGTATACAATCAAGTAAAAAAAAAAAACAGTTATCCTCCATTGATTAAGCTTCAATTACAATAAAACAAAGATCAATTGGATGGATAAAAAAATGAAGTAATAAAGTTGAGTAGGAGAAAAACAATGAAAAAGTGTTGCCGTTTTTCAGAATTAAATATTGATAATCCTCTATTAAGTTATTCAAGTAATTTGAAGTACCTAATATAAATAGAATATATGGCAAAATATGAAACATTGAAAAAATATATGAATTAGCGTTTCAATAGTTTCTAGTATTCGCATAATAGTTGAGGTAGTGCTATAGCTTGCTTCATCTTTCTTTTTAACCCTCGGTTACTGTCCATGGGGTGTAATCCACCCAAATCAAGTTTACAAGACAAAATACATACGAAAAATTGTAGTAGTTGATCTCAAACCAATATGTAATCTCGTTTTGGATATTTTTTTTTAATTTTGTGTAAATTAAATGTAGGCTTTGATAAAAAAAGACCTCGAAAAATGCAATCCAAAATGGGTCTGGGTGGATTACACCCCCGTCAGTAATCTTGACACAAAATTTTTTTACAAAATGGGGTAAATTACACCCCCGAAAGTAATCTTGACACAAAATTTTTTTACAAAATGGGGTATATTACACCCCCGATAGTAATATTGACACAAAATTTATTCATAATAACGAAATTTTGTATTATGGTAGATATTTGAGTTATAATTGGGAACTTTCTTTTTTTTTTATTATTATAATATTATATTATTATATTATATAAAAATAATTAATATTTGAATTGCCATAGCTACAAAAGCGTACAAAATTAATTTGTGTGAATTGCTACAATTTGGAGGCAAAATCACAAATTTGTTTTTGGAATTTTTTTTTTTAATACTGAAAACTGGTGAGATAAATTACATTAATTTAATAAAATTTTTCTCTAAAAAATTGTTCCTGTTGAAAAAAATTTTGTTAATAAACTTTTATTTGTTATATTTCTGCTTTCAAAAACAACCAAATGCAAGAACGTGGCATGAAAATTATAGATTTTGTGATAATTTAAAAAGTATTTAATTTTAATTTTTTTTATTTTCTTATTAAATGGAGTATTTTTTGTTTTTATTATATATTTATTTATTTAGTTTTTAATAAAATAAAGTTTATATATCTAAATTTGTAGAATTTTTACTGTTTTAATCTGGAAAAAAAATGCCTTAAGATATTTATGTTATAGCAGTTCAAATACGCATTTGAATGTATGGGGTGTTTTCCACCCCTGGATAGTAACTACGTAACGAAAATAGAGGACAGTAACCGAGGGTTAAAAAATACTCAATTGTAAACTTTATTATTACTTTTCTTGAACAAATTAAATTCAAAGCACAAGTTAACATAAACTTAAGTGTATAACTACTGCCAAGGACATTAAATAAAAAACAATACAGAAGAAGCTTATTAAAATGTTTCCATTTAAATTTTATTATTTTATTCTTTTCATTTTCCACCTGAAAAGTATGTTTTTTGAAAATCCCTTTAAATATTAAAGTTTTGTGGTTTTATGTTAAATCAAATAAACACCAACAATATAATATAAAATAATAATCTACATTATCGTGACAATTTCAAACTGTTAAAAATTTTCTACCATAATGTTACTTCAGATTTAATAGAAGTGTGGTAACACTGTTAAAAAGGAAATTATTAAAAATGTTAAGTTGTTTCTTTGATTGAAAATGAAGGTACAGGTTTTAAATTAAATTCACTACAGGTTAGGAGACCACGATGAAATAGTTATAGCTGAGCACTGTACAGGATGCAAACATTTTTGTAAAGTCTGCAAAATTGGTTTAACCCTCTACAAGTTGCAAAACTTTTGTAATTGATATTATTTTTTGATACTTTAGAGTGTACAACAGATCTATCAACTAGATCAGTGATTACTGAATGTTTCTATTTAATTTATTAATCAATAATAAGATTTTAATAACATCTGAATCTTGTAATGACAATTATTGCAAGATTTCTTTAACTATTATAATCGAACAATGCACTCACATTAAGTTAACAAGGAATGCAAATTATTTATTGTTATTAAATAACAAATTATGACAAATAGTGCTTATCTTCATATTTAATTTTTATTTTTTTTTTGTCCTTGTTGCTCCTCTTGGAAGCATAGGAATCTACTAGGCATCTCCTTCTAACTCTATTAGGAGCAGTTATTTTTGCTTCCTCCAATGTTTTTCTGATTGAGGTCAGTTCTTCTAATATCGTTCGCCTCCAATTGCTATTAGGGCGGTCTGGTCTTCGGGTTACTTGTGGGTTCCAATCTAATGCTTCCTTTGCTATGCTTTATTTAATTTATCAAATCAATCTAATCACACAAATCACTATGATGTACACTAGTTATATAACATAACCTATCAGATATGGAAATAAGTCTTAGTTGGAAATATAATTTTAAGAACATTTCATTTTTAACCTCAAAAATAAAAACTAATTTATTAGTTGACAAAATTTAATATTTACAACTGTCAATTTTAACTACAAAGACTGTCAACAACCTACAGTTTTACAATACTTGTCAAAAATATGACATCATAATTTTAAACGTCAAAATAATGTTCTCTTAATTTTAATGACTCAAAAATATCAGATTTTGAATGTTCCTTATGGAACAATTCCAGATCCACATATTTTTTTTATTTTTATCTTTATTTTTATATTCTCAGGATTTCTTTTTTAAGTTCCTTGTTTCGATTTTTTTCCTTCTTACCACCATTTTGTTTTTTTTTTACTGTATACTATACAAGGAGCTGTGGGTGGGAAACATTTTTATGTGAGAAAAGATTACTTAAGACATTAATACGTTTTTATTTTTGTTATTATTTTGTGTTTGTTCTTAACTGATATCGATAAACACAAACATTAAAAATGAAAACGATTTTAAACCGTTATTTTCTGTTTTTTTTTTGTTATTGTTATTATTTTTATTTGTATATTTATTTTATTGTCAGTTTTTTATTTTCACATTTTTATTTTGTTGTGGTGGTGTTGTGATTGTTATTTGATAAATTGCAGTATAGTAGACTTAAAAAGCTATTTTAAAGGGTCTACCTTTTACGTAATTTAACATTCTTAAATACATAGGTAATTGTACAGTTATATAGGTAACTATTATATATTTTCTGAATCTGTAGATATAATAAGTGTATGTTAAAAAAAAATTAATGGATAAAAGTTGTATATGTTGGAATTTATAAAAAAAAAAAAAAACTTCTGGAGAATGTCAATGTTGGCTCTGCGAAATAGCGTCTAATGAAATAAGATCTAAAAGTAAAAAATGAAATAACATCTAAAATTTTGCTATTTTTTTACATCTTATTTCACAATGAAAAAACATCTAAAAATTTTGGTGAAATAAGATCTAATTTTGAAAGAAATAACATCTAAAATTTAAATGAAATTACATAAATCTAAAAACCAATAAAAAACAAAACTAAAATGAAAAAAATGAAATAAGATCTAAATAAATTTTATTTTCTACAAAATAACAAAAAACATTCTTTTTTAAAAATAGAAAAATAAAGTTTTATACAAAAACTTGCAAAGTATCTTGCACAATGGCTCAGCAGTAAGGACAAGAAAAGCTCGTTGTAGTTCCATCCGCTAAGGCGTTTGCCTGTATTTATACCCGTATGACTATATAGTCCAAGGGTATAATAAATTTGCCATTACGTTTGTGACGCAAAGAAGGAGAGGGAGTAAATATAGAATCAAGTGTATGGATCGGATCAGAATCGAAAAATAAATCGATTTAGCTATGTACGTCCGTCCGTCATCACGATAACTCAAAAAGTAAAGGACCTAGGATTATGAAATTTTCACAAATTCGTTTTTATGCAAAAAACGGAATCGCTATTTAAATTCAGCCATTTTGGTCCACGGGTTCGAGTAGCTGCCATACAACTCCTTCTTTTATATGAGGATTACTCTACACCAAATGAAGCTGGGTGTCTGAAATTTTGCCAAAAATAGTTTAGTGTAATGGCCAAGGTTACTGCAAAATTTGGTTGGTCTACTGCAAAGGGTTCGAGTAACTACCATACAACTCCTACTTTTATATGAGCATTACTTTACACCTAATAAAGCTGAATGTTTGAAATTTTGGCCAAAAGTAATTAACCGGATGATATAATGTATATATTACGGTCATACGGGTATCCCAGAGTTGACACAGTCTACTCTACTACACTCTTCCTTGTTTTAAACTGCATTCGCTACAAATCTTCATGTGTTTGCAAGGTAATAGCACGATATTAGATCTATTATTCTGACAAACAACACAATTGATAGTGTCATTATTATTGAATGTGTTATACACATCCGTATCAGCATTATCAATATCCGCATCTTCTGATTCAGGAAAATCTTGAAAAAAGTTTTCTAACGGTTCCATATCTGTGCATATTCTGTTTTTGGGATAAACCATTCTATTTAGAAAAATGGATACGGTAATGTTTCCTTTTTCCAAAAGTATGCTGGCTTCCATAATAATGTCGTCTCTATTTTTATAAAATTTTTTTTTTTACCTCCTACAACAATACCACCACTTTCGATTATTATTTGAAAATTTTTACTCTTTTCAAATTCCTCTTCTCGAATAGCTTTGACAAATTTAAAAAAATTTCCATTCTTTTGTAACAAACGACTCAAAACTCCGTTATAACCTTCTGCTGCGGAAGTGGTTCTTGTCACCTTGAGGAGTAACCTTAAACGACAAAATAAAAAGAAATTTTTACAAAATATTTTTGCTTAATATAACGGGATGGGTAATAATTTCCAAAAAAAAAAATTCCATTTCCAAAATACCATTTACATAATTCCAAAAAAAAAATTCCAAAAAAAAAAAAATCCAAAAAAATAAAAATTCCACAAAAAAAAAATACTGAAAATATAAATATTCTGGAAAAGGCGGCAATCCTGATTTTGAATTCAAGTCTAAAATCCCTCTTAATTAATTATTTAGAGAAATGAAATAAGATCTAAAAATTTATTTTGTTATTTTATTTCATTATTCACTTTTAGATTTTATTTCATTATGAAATAATATATAAATGAAATAGCATCTAAAAGTAAATGAAATAAAATCTAAAAAATTTTTTGAATTTTTTTAGATATTATTTCATTATTTACTTTTAGATCTTATTTCATTAGACGCTATTTCGCAGAGCCGTCAATGTTTCATTTGTTATTGTGGTTTTTCGTTTCTTGATTTTTCATTTCAGATTTTGATTTTCGTGTATTATTTCTTTGCAATTTAATATACTCTTCCTTTTCTTTTACTCTTATATATTTTTAGTTTTAAATCGAATTTAAGGAGTAGATAGGATTAAAGGAATAAAAAATAGGTTTTTTCAAGGTTTTTCTTGATATCTTTAAAATTTTGTATCGAAAATTAAAATTTGAAGAATGGTTTAGGCAAGAAGCGGTTTAACTCAAACGTACCAGCGATTTTATATATTATTAAGATTTACAACTAAGTTAATAGTTTTAATTAATTTCTCTTTTTATTGAAACGAAGAAAATCGAACGGAAAAACTAAATGGAAACGCTGTCACTTCTTGCTTTAATTTCTTCTATTCTTAAAATTTCTTATTTTAATTTTAAATGAAAATATGAATGTCATTATGAAATTATTTCATATTTGTTTTAAAATCAACAAATACATTTATAAAAAAAATATATGAATAACGATGTTTTTTTCTTCTATTCAGTTTTTTCTTTTCTTTCAACTAATTGAAAACTAACAAAAAACCTTAAAAAATAAAAATTAATTAAAATATTTTAAAAAATTACTATCTTTTTTTTATGACAATTTGTTTAAACACATTTATTGTTCCGAGCATCCCTGAGTCCATACATTTTAATTCAACCTACTTAACAGTTTTGTTCAGTTGTATTGCATTTACTTACACTTTTGTGTAACAGTTATCTTCTCCGGCAAAGAGAAAGCCCAACGAATCGCCTTGTAATATATTGTGTTTAAAACTTATAAGTCATTCGTATTTATTTATATTAGACAGTTAATATCTTAGTTATGGATCCATATGGAATGTATTAGGATGCGTTTACGTTTGAGCTGCGATAAGTGATAAGGGCGTCGCTAAGAGCATAGCGTAGAAAACTATATACATGATTTGAATGGCGGTGATTATATTGGAGAATAGCTTTGATCATTGATAAAAAATATAAATTTTCTATGCTATGCTCGTATCGACGCTCTTTACACTCGAACATAAACGCAGTCTTAGATTAGCTACGGAATTGTGTTCTTCAAATTCTGAATGGCAGAAGAAACTATGTAAGCAGTGCGAATCATTAAAACAAACAAAATAATTTGACACAATTTTGAACAATCAATAAAAGGTCAACTATAGCTTCGATTTTAACACCGTAATTTTTAAGCCTTTATTTTACTACTTTTACTAAAATAAGAATTTATTTGAATTTTTAATCTTATGCGTCTTTTATTATCAGAATATACTGACCATTGGTTAAACTTCTCTCATTTTTCATACTTAAATCATATATACGTCCCGTTTTTGTCTTCAATATTTAATTACAATTTTAACAGGACAGGATTTACAGTTATTTTTTTTTTAATTTCTTTATTGTAGTAAAAAAAAGTTTAAATGGTATGTTTTCATTTTTAAACTTTGATACAATTAAGGGTGTACAATATTTATATATATATATATGTGTGCAAGGGATGTATGTGCAGATGTATGTACATTTATATATGTGTACACATAAAGCTTATTTAGTAATTTAATACTGACAATAGTTTCAAAGGATAAAAGATGAAAATTAAATTAAAAAAAAAAAATAGATTTCAAAAATTTAATTTGCTTTTGTATATTAAGAACTTTTGTAATTGAAGTTTAAAATAGTTTTTTATTTCGAACTTTAAAAAAAATGAAATATAATTACTTTAATAGAAAAATAGTTATTTTTCTCGTTCTTAGATTAAAAAATTTTTATAAAGTTTTTTTTTTTTGGTCCAACAAATTATTTTCAAGTTTTTTTTATTTTTAAATTTTTAAAATAATTACAAAATATAAATTTTTTTCAAAGATTAAAAACAAATTAAAAAAAAAATAAAGGAAATCATTTTTATAGTTCATATTCTGTTATGACTTAATGATTTTATGAGGAGCAGTACTTGAAAAAAGTTTGGATAGTTAAATAAATAAAATGAAATTATGCAGCTGTGGACGAACCCGTAAAAGTCACATTTGTCTAAAACGAATTAAATTAGGTTTAAATATTAGGTTTAAATATTGGTTTTTTATGAAATTAATTTGGAACTGAATTCGATTTCATGCAGGGTGGACTCGTCTTTTCAGCTGAACCAGATTTTTCAGTGTGCAAATAAACGAAAGGTTAAATTGCCTAGACAACTGCTACTAAAATATGGAATCACCCTATTGCCTATGCTGCGGAACGGTTACTGCTGAATAGAAACCCTCCAGCGTAAAATAGTATACCGATTACTTAAAGCGATTCCACAAAACTGATAAATAGCTTAGCTTTGTGTCGCTTATTATATTCTAAAATTAACTATTAAAAGACATGACTCCTAGCTAAATTTTGTGACTACATGACTCAGGACTCCTAATTATTCCAAAAAAAAACACAAATCTATAAAAACGAATGAAATTAAATATTATATTTTCAATAATGTCGATTTGCTTCAATTCGTATATTGCCTCAGTTTAAATTTAATTAAATTAAAAATAAAAAAATTATACTATAGTAGCCAAAAGTTGAGGGGTCATTTAAAGTTCAGAGAAAAAAAATTTTTTTTTAAAAGTTTTCATTTCAATTTTGTTCGTTTTTTTATGAAAACAAATTTTCCTACATTTTTCCATTTATAAAATTTTAATTTTGTTTTTTTTTTTAATTGAAGAATTTTCTTTTAGTAAATAAAAAATTAAAAATAAATATTTTGTTTGTGCAATTAAAGTTAAAAGTCTATATTAAAAACGATATTGTCCATTATTTTGAACAATTTTAAAAAAAAACTTATTTAGAAAACTTATCTGAAAGTTAAAAAAATGCCAAAATTATACAAATACCAAGGTTATTTAAATTCAATATGAAAAGAAAAATTTTTCCAAATTTAATAATATTTAGAAAAATTTTATTGGTGAAAGAACATTTTTTAAATTTTAATTAATTTAAAGAAATTTTCTATTATTTTTGATTCTTTATACATTCAAGCATTTTCCACATTGAGTTCCCAAACTATGAGCGGAACTCCTGGATTAATCAATGGACTGTAGTATTACTCTGCCTAGGCAAAATTGTGATTCAGCTTTAACTGATTCTTATAATTTCTAAATAAAGTTTTTGAAAATCTGCATTTATAAATATTTCCTGAATGGATTTAAAAGGGGGCTTTGGTTTGCTTAAAGCATTGAAATTAAGTTATTTTTTTCGACGCTGATCATAGCGACGCATATCTTGTACAATAATAATAAAAATTATATATTACATTCAAGGGCCGGAATCTCATTAGCTTATGTGTAACCTCAATGAAGTTAAAAATGCACTTTTCATTTTAATGATTATTTCATCGTCGGTAATACTATTTAACTACCTTGATATCCGTAATAATTGAGAATTTTTTTGTTTTTTAAGAAAGTCACGCAAGTAATGACTGAATAACCCCTGTTCAGTAGACAATATTTGATATTTTTTACCAACTTCTACATAATGGATGAAGTTAATTTTTATTAAGTCACTTTTAACTGTTAACTTATTTTTATTAGATTAACTAGCTAATACTAATGGATTTTTAAATATTAGATAGTGTAAATGTTAATTCAAAAATTTCTTAATATAATTTTTTTTAATCGTTTTTTTTAGAATTAACTTGCTTCCAAAAATTTTTTGTCGTGCCGATATGGGTTAACACACTCCAAATCTTTTAAAAAAACCGGCTTCATTATCTCAAAGAGTAACACGTGAAGAAAATATAAAGTCAATTTGTTTTCGGTCAAATCGTTTTTATTCTAGAAAAAAAAAATTTAAATTCTTATACCACAGCCCCGCCCCAACTTCACGGTACGTTAGAGAAAAATTTTTAACCTAGGTTCTGTACTCAAAACCCTTTATATACAAATTTTCGTGATAATAGGCTGGCCAGTTTAGAAGGCTTTACGCTACAAACCAACATCTTTTATATTTATAGGTATAACTTATAATTTCAGCCACGATTCTACTGCTGCTGTATATCAGGTATCATGAGCCAATGAAAACGATTAAATCCGAAAATTTGAATCGGCAGTTTAATCTTAATTTATAATTTTTTCTATACATTTTCCAGGAATTTGAGCTATACATAACTTAAGCTGGGCTGGGTTTTGTTCAAAAATTTTTAAAATGAACTTAGCAACTCAGGGTTAAAGTATCATGAGGCCTTAAATCTTAAAAAAGAATGTCGAATTGGATATCTATTCTATACCAACTGAACATAATTGAAAAAACTGAAAAATTTATTTACTTTAGCAATATACAATTTAAATATCGTAACTTTATAAAATTCAACATCAATAAATCTTTAATATGACATATTTAACACTATAAGGCACGTTGGTTGCATATTTAAATTTTTCTATTTTCTGATTTTTATTTTACTTCTCAGAAGTATGAATCAGCCTTTTCATATATGATGGGATCTTAATTTTCCACAAAAACCTAAACCAATGATTATAAAATAATAATATAATGTGGTAATATTATTCAATCCCACATTAGTTTTTAAATTGTGTTGAAAGTTATTTTCACTATGTACTTATATTATTATTTTTTATTTCGAAATTTTCATCAGAATTTTGCAATGAATGCACAAAAAAAAACTTTTCTTTTATTATTTATATCTATCCATAGATCCATATTTAAATATATATCTATCTCTTTTTCATTCATATATTTTTTTTTTATTTATCCAAAAAAAAAAAAAATTTAGACACTAATTTTGAAAAAGTGCAGATCCATTTTTTTTTTTTATTTTATTGTGAAGCTGTTGCAATATTTGTTCAAAAGAATTCTTTTTTGCTTTGACTTTAATATGAACGCGCCTATGTTGATACAATTGAACCCTTGTGGTTGTTAGCAATTTTTTATTATTGTATAATTTTTTTTTTGGTTTTCTTTTGCATTTCATATTTTTCTTTTTCTATTGCTAATGTCTGGCGCTCTTAATACATCAAAAATTTAATAAAAATAAATGATAAAATAGAAAAAAAAATTAGAAAATATTAAATATAGAAATTTCGAATACAAGATTTAACTGCATATTCATATTATTTTGGCAAATTATAAAGAAAATTTAGCTATCGTTACCATGGTAACAGGATATTTTTGTTCACTTACAAAAAAATCTTTTGAAAATCACGTGAATAAGTTAGTATAGATTTCTTATAGGGTGAGATGACCTTTTACGAGCAAGAGACTTAGAGCATCTGTGCAAAATTCCTCTGGAAAATGTTGAACAATTTAGCGTTTTTAGCACAAAGTCCAAAAAATTTTTTAACTGTATCCGAGCACAATAAATATTGGGGATACAAGTTTTATATAAGTCGAACTCCCTGATTAGTGTGGTCTAGAATTCACCAAAATTCGCCTCCCACTTTTCAAATCAGACTTAAAAATGCACGTTTTCATATCAAGAAAAATGTACAGTTTGGTTTGGCAATATAAGTTGGGAGAGAACGGTCTTGCAAAATACCGATTAGAAATCATGGATCATAACGGGATTAAGTAGAAAATTATTTAATAAAAATTAATCCCCCATATAGATATTTAAACAAATCTTTCATTAGTATTCAGACAAAGCTTTTAAAACTAACTGACGCATTAATTGACTTGGACCATAAAGAGAATACAAATCTGCCTTTTGAGATATTTAAAAAGTACAGATCGATGGAATAGAGCAGAATAATGAGAAGTGTAATTTTTCGATTTATTGCAACACATTTAACCATTTTGCTAGCGCTTCTTTTTTAGTTGTGGAAATCTCAGGAATTTTCCACAATCGCTTGTCTAGATTAAAAAGTTTTAACTAAGTTCATTGAAAATTCAGTGCTAATTTCATTTAAGAAACGTACTCTAACTATTATACTTTGAAAATGTCTTTACTGGTCCAGCTCAAAAACACATAGTGCTTCTCCCGATGTTTGCGCCACTTAAATGCAAATTCGTTTAAAATTTCGAACAGAAAGCAATTTTGGTATTTAATATATTCAACGCCGAAGCTATTTCTATCTACAAAATTACAGAAATTGTATTAATGAACTGACTCCCGACAATAATTGTTGAAAATTTGCAACACATCTTCAATTTAACAAAACACAAAACCCACTTAATATTAAAATAAAACGTACATATTTTAGTACAACGCTTTAAATAGAACACTCTACTATTTAACAATACAACGAAAAAAATCTGAAATCTAAAAATCTGAATGATGCAGTTTCTTTTTTTTTTTTAATATAAAAATGCAACAAAAATCCAAAAAAAAACAAAAATCAAAAAATGCAACAGCAGTGGCACCAACCAACACTAGCAATTATTGTTTGCCAAAAAGATTCTCTTTTTTGATTCTATCTTTTTTTCTTTGCCTGCCAAAATATTTATAAAGATAAATGTTTTACCAATTTTTTGATTACATGTATATACGTGCATATATATATATATATATATATATATATAAGTATGTACGTATATGATGAGCCAACTATGGAATTGCAATTTAAAAAAAAAAAACAAATGCAATATGCAATATTTAAAACTTTATTTTCAAATCTTCTTACTTGAATAATAATAAAAAAAAAACCCCCAAATTCGTTGGTTGCAGAACCATATGTACACTTTTGCACATACGTACATATATAATATATTTATATTTAAACTCTACACCACATATTGTATAGTATGTGTATTTATGATGTACAAATGCATTCATCATGAGGCCATTCTTTTTTGTCTTTTTTTATTGTGCAACAATATAATAGGGTACCCAATTTAATATTAAATATTCTCTTGTGGAGTAAAAGAGATAAAAAATTAAAAAACAGATTTATTTTTTTTTTTTGTTCAAAACTCTCACACAAAATAAAATAGAACAAAACATTTCACATGAACTATATAGTCTATATAGAGCAAGTCTGCAATAAGTACTGATATATATATACTCCTTACACATGAACTTGGTCCTTTTTCAGATGAAATTTGTCTATTTCAAATTTAATTTGGTCTTTTTTCAAATTAAATTGATCTTTTTTCAAATTAATTTAGTCTTTTACTTTCAAAAAGCGGAAGTATCTTGAGACCCGAAGGTCGAACTACCATGATTTGAAAAACCTAGTACTCAATTCCAGAATTAAAACTTAAAAAGGAAATAATAGTAAGATAAGTCCCAGAAAATGGAACCTACATTTTTAAGACTATTTTAAGGATGAGCTTAAGAGTTGATTTTTTAAATTTTCTTATTGGATTTAGGTTCTACTATAAAATCGGTGAGTACTTTTTTTTTCAAAATGTTGATCCAACTTCTGGATCCCAAAAAACGGGATGAATTAAAAATAGACCAATTTAATTTGAAAATTTACGACTATTTGAATTTGAAAAAAGATCAAATTCATTTGAAAATAGATAAATTTCCCGTGAAAAAACTTCAAAATCATAAGAAAAGAGTATATTTTAAGTTTGTGTGGTATATATATTTATCTATGAGTGTTTATGTGTGTCTATAGGATTAATTCAATATGCATATAAAAAGCCTGTATTTTCAAATAGCATCAACAGCGGTAAACAAAAGAAGAAGCACCAGCACCCAGTGGCAATAGTTCAAGTAGCACTATAAAACTTTACTTAGAAAGAGACAATAGAAATAAACATCTATTATGCAAAAAGTGAAAATATTTTTTTTATTTTTTTTTTTTTTTATGAAGAATAGAATTTTTGTAGAACAAAAAGGGCAATAATAATCTTACCATAACTCCATTTTTTTTTTTGTATCATCAGATTTCTTTTTATATCCAACAACTCCATTCAAATTCCAAAATACAAAAAAAAACCGCATAAAGATAAAAATTTTCCAAAAAATTCCCAAAAGATAATGGGTGAAGAAAGAAGTGGTTGGTGTTTAGAAGATGATAAATTTCGAATATATAAATTATAGTTTCAGTTTTTTTAGCTTTTATTTGAAATTGTTGCAATTTAAAAATAGAAAAAATATTGCATTCCAATTTTAAAAATATTTATTTGAAGTGCAATAATTTGGTAATCGAGATAGTCAAAATGATTTTCCAAATTTATTTGTATTGGTATGGGTGCATATAAATTTGTTAAAAATTTAAAAGAGTATTTGATTGTGAAGATTGATAATTTTATTACTCTACTCTTTGTTTTAATAAATTTATTGTACAGTCGAATCTTTTATTATTAAAAAAATATCTGAATAGAATCGAATTATAGTTCCAAAGCAAAAAAAAAATATTCGTTTCTTCACTCGATGGGTATGTCACGATTCCTCTGAATAGTGTCTTTCCTTTCATCTTAGAGATTCCTCTGGATAGTGTTGTGCTTTAACCAATCATAGCTCACTCTCTTTTATAACCAAATTTTACGATTACACATTTAGTATAAATCTACTAAGGAGTTTCGAAAATAAATATTAGGAAAGGGAGTTCTGGATTAGGACAGGAAGTTCTGGAAATCAGAAAAAATTTGGAAGAATTGAATTTTATAAAGGAAAGTGTTAATACTATCTTTTAGAGCATATAATATAAGTTATCAGCTCCCAGAAATTCGAAGGAATAGAAGAAAACCAATAATGTCATCGCAAAGTTCGCATTACGATTTAAATTCTAAGCATAAATTCTGTGATTTTAAATATTGACAGCCATCATTGAGATCATCTGAAGTATAGGGTATTTTACTTATTATTAACCATTTTACTATTTTTTTATTAAAAATTTGCCAGAGGCGCTTGAGGTGGAAACCTTCAAAAGACTTATGGGAAACCTGAACTCCATGGTAGTGTCAAACACAAAAATACAACTTTCATACTCAGCCGCTTTAATGGGATAAGAACGTTCACAGCCTTCACAGTATAATGGTTGGGAAAATCTAAGGATGAAAAACGAATGGAAAGGTACCTACTATAATTATTGAAAATTGAATTGAAAACTTGGAATGAATAAGTTGGCTTCTCTCTTGAAATTTCCGAATCCCAGGAATTTGGAAACATGGAGGATTGTTAAGTGTTCTTAATTTTTGAATTACGGCTTATAAAAGAGTTCCTACCTTTTAGAATTCTAGTTCGGAAACATTTGTACTGGGTATAAATGAGATTAAGTTGCAAGTATTGCAGAGAAAAGTTTGGTACATTTTTGGTGCATTGCTTTTATACATTAATCAGTACCTCACCAGTGGTTCTTCTTAGCATTTTACAAAACATAGGATAGTGCCCATCAATGAATTTCATAGAATTTGAAAAATTTAATTATTTGAGTATATTTTTAAATCGGAAATTTTTAAACAGTCATCCCATACACATTCAAATAAATAAGGACATATAAATACTATAGGAAAGTTTAGATACAAATGTTTAACAAACATAATTAATTTGGTATTTTTAAAATTTTTTCAAATTAAAGTTGATAGTACCAAATTTCTATTTCCAGGGCTTCTGAATTTAAAAAAGATAAAAAAAAAAAACAAAAATAAAAGCAATTAAAACGAGCAAACAAAAACAAAATTAATATAAAAATGAAAATATATGTCTGTCTGACTGTCTCAGTCTTGCCGCAGGGTAAAAAAAAAAACCAAAGAAAAAAGCTAACAAAAAAACTTTTTGATAGGTTTTTCTCATCTTAAGATTTAAAAAAAAAAAAAGCTAAATTTTCTTTTCAAGTTTTTTTTTTTTACTTTTGTTTATCAAAAAATAATTTTTTTTTTATTTTTTTCCTTGAGGTTTAATTTAAAAGCACATGCATACTTATACATAAACATATACACACACACATCATTCGAATCAAAATGAAAAGACAGTTAAGAGTTTTTAAGAAAAAACATTTTTTGAAATAAAAAGTAAAAAGAAAGTGCTGAGTTGAAATAGGAAAATGCTGCATAATCAGAGAGTAAAAGAAAAACAATAAGAAAAAAAAGAAAATAGAAAACTAACAGTAAACACGAAACTAACTGAAAATATATTTGAAAAATATAAAATATTATCTACAATCTTGAAATGCAGAAAAATTTCATCTACAGTAGTTATCTAAAAAGTGGGGTTAACTTTTAGTAAAGTTTGAGTTTTGTAAATGTCTGGAAGTTTTGAGTTTCATTTTTCATTTGCCTGAGAAGCAAGACTCCTTAAAATTTTTAAACTCAGGTATTCTTTTTCAAGAATTTAGTTTGTTCTCCAATATGTAATTAAAAAGCTTCCAAACATCCCTCCCGAAACATTTGTGATATCATTTGAAGCAAAAAGAGGTGGAACCCTATTATGCAAAGAGCATTTTTAGTTAATACTAAAGCATTAATTGAGCTTCGTTCACTTAATATATACATGCTCCCTTTAATAAATATTCTCCTTCCACACAACTTTAATTCTATTTATAGAAATTATATTTTTTTATTATATAATGGTCTAAACGGTATTTGAACCCAAGACTCTTTTAATTTGAAAAGCTGACATCCTAACCACTACGCCATTGGTCGGATCTAAAAATTTTAATGCAACTCTAGCTCTTACTTAGCTAAGGCTATCAAGTCAAATCTGATGAATAGAAAAGTGGTTTAGGCACCTGCCTTACAATCAGAAAGGTTTCAAGTTCGAAATGCGGTGAGATTATGTCAAATCCAAAGAAATTTCTTAACTCGTTGTAGTATTTAAAGAAAAATCGTATTCGTTTTGTTATTACAATATAAAACAAAAAATTAATTGTAATTCTTGATAAAAGATGGTGCTCAATATAAGTTAAGCGTATTCATAATCTTATACAATAACTACAGCTGAATCAGCTGTATCGTAATATGTAAGCTCAGTCTAACTAAATAAGTGTGATATGCCTATTACTCCTTTTAGGAGAATGAAACATTCATTTTTATGACCACTACTGTACATGTACCACTACTGTACACCCATTTAAACTTTTATATCTTCATATACAATCTCACATTTTGTATGTGATTATTTGAAATTCTTCAAAAAAAATTAAAAACTTTTATTTTTCTTTTGTGAATTTTTTAAAGAAAAAATTTTTTTCTTAAAGAGTTTTTTTTTTTGCAATTTTCTTCTTTTCACTCAGTTAAAAAAAAAAAAAATTTATAAGAAAATCTTTAAAATGGAAAACGAATTTTTATTTTTAATTTTCAAGTGATAATAAGGAAAAATAAAAAAATAACTTAAAAAAAAATTCAGCAATATAAATAATTGAAACTACCAAAAAATAGTAATGAAAAAAAATCTGAAACTCTAAGATTTGGTTAAGATTTCCTTAAAATTTTAATGAAAATCCAAATGAAAAACTTAAAAATGATGTTTTTAATAGAAATAATGAACTTTGTACAAAATAAAAGTTAAGTTTTATAAAAAGTTAATTTTTGGCACAAAAAGAATAGAGAAATTGAATTTAAAAGAAACAAGGTCTTTATCATCTTCAATATTTGGGGCTAAGCAATATACTTGTATATGTTGACTTTTCATTAAGGCCTCACAGAAAATATAAAATGTTAAAATTAAAATTTAAAAAAAAAATATTGTTACCAAACTCTGGCTCTCGTAACTTATTCACCATAATTTGAACTTCTTGGAAAGTGTAGAATATTAAATCATTTAATTCAGGTCTATTAATAGAATTTTAAAAATCGTCATTGCGATGTACAATGACGGCATAATTATAATTGTGGGAAAGGCACTACCAATTCTTTAAATAAGACAAGCCTCGTTTAATTTTAATTATTAATATAAAATAATGATATTATTCAAAGCAGAATCTTTCAATTTTTTCGTGGTTCTATGACAACTGTACTTTATTTAATTATATTTTAATATATATTACAATCAAAATCACATTTCATGGCCTGGTATTTATAAATTCAATGGTAATGCAGTTTTTTTACTACATTAACTACATTATTACACTACAATAACAAAATTGTATTCAAGATTTATTAGGTTCGTATAGCTAAATACTAAAAATAATGTTAAAACTCAAACTTTTATAGCTCTAAAACAGGGCCCTGTCACTTCAAATAAATCATGTAAAGGTAAATCCCCGTTTTTGATAACTTCAATATTAAAAAACAATTTTTTTTAATTCTATTGTTTCAATTGTTCAATTGCTTAAATTTTTATGAAGTTCCATTTCTATTCAGATACATGTCTAGAACAAATGTCCAGCGCTTATAACAAACTCAGGATAGCAATGCTCAGAGCAAAGTCATATTAGAATTGCTTAGCATAAGCTTTTTCTGAATTTGAAAATTCTACTCTCCTTTGATTAAATTAAAATTTTTTGAATTAAAAATGAGAATAATTTAGGAGGTAATCTCTATAGGTGTAAGCAAGTAAAAGTACTTATTATTTTAAAAATATTTTGAGTCTAATGATATGACTCCTGGTTCCACTGTTTCTGAGGGAAGAACATATCAGATGAGAAATACACAATACTCAGGAAATCGTCCAGGATCCTTTGATATATTATTAAAAAAATTAAAAAGGACATTCTTCAACTTAAGGACATCAAAAATAAATTTCTTCAGTACATGTTTATTCTTCCTTTTCTTTATTCTTATAGCATTTGCAATAATTATAATTCTACACCGGTAACATGGAATGTTAGAGGCGCCTCTTCACTTATTTATTGTTGTCGCTTTTCCTTCTTTTTCCGCATTAAATGTTGCAATTTTTTATGCTTAACAGCAAGATAATAAAAGCCACCTGTTTACATCAGAAATCTTACCTAGGGTTTAAGAATCATAATGAACAAACTACAAAGCAAAAAAATCAACATTAAAATGGTTTTTCCTTTAATCATTCAAAAAGGAAAATGTTTGGAGTACTTAACAAACTTGTAAAGGAAATTAAAATAATAATAGAAATAACGAGACGGTGACATATTATGAGGAATCCTCATAATTATATATATCTATATATTTTATGAGTTATCAAACCAAAGTAATTCTTCAGTCCTGAGCTTAAATAATTTTCGAACGATTATGCCCTGGGACCTTATATTGTAGAATATAGAGCATCTACTTATTGAATCCATATTTTAGCTATTTAATGGAAATTTGAAATCCCTAAAAATGGCTGGCCTATCAGTAAAGTACAATACACAAAATGTTTCCAAGGCATATTCTTCGAAGACGATCGAGTTAAGATCGCATCACTGGCGGTCTTTTCGTACATTGTAACTAGATAGAATAAGTGAATCAACAAAAGCTCTCAAAACACAGAGTCAGTATGTTAATGTATACAGAGCTTCCCTAATATTTTTTCTATAACATTAATCATACATTTATCATATCCATTCTTGTTGCATCATTCTGTTTTTCTTATTTCCTAATCTTACGTTTCTTCAACTTTCTTCACTTTCTAATCAAAAATTATTCAGTATTTTGTGGCAGCTTTTTGTACTATCATAACATCTGCTCTTTTACTATTAGCTTGCCCAATTTCTTAGGTGTGAACTCGTTAAAAAATAATTTTTAGAGCCTATAATCAACAGATTCTTCAACATGATAAATCTGACGGTTATTACTGCTTAAAACTTTTTATTATATCATTGATTATATTATTAGGAATCGTTTTTCATCGGATTTTCTTTCAATTGTTTTCCTAATTTTTAAAGTTTGTAAACTTTCTTGAATATTTATAAGTATTTTGGAATCAGGTGGCCAATAAATACTTTAGAAATAGATAGTACCCTATCTAGATGGGGTAATTTTCAATGCTTTAATTTAAAATCAAAAAAAGAATCTATAATAAGTTTTAGATTTAGAATCTTAGACTCTATAGTAGGCATTATTGACTTTCGAATAATTTAAAACAAGGATGATGTGAAAAAGGATATATTTAAACATAAGGAACCTGCACTCTATAATGTCTTAAGGGTGCTAGAGACGCTATAAATTCTTAGAAACAAAATTTCAGAATTTAATCAAACAATTTTTCTTTTCCTTATCTTAGAAATAACTCAATCTCAATTTTCAAAAAACTGACATCAAAGATTATCTCATGGTTAAAGTTTTCAAATATTAAAAGTAAAAAATTTTTTTCCCCGTCTTTGATTTAATTTAGGTACCATTCATCTTCTCTAAGATATTTTAAATGTGATAAGGTCTAGTATATTTATCATAATTAAAATACATAGGTACTTACCTTTCCTTTTAGTATTGAAAAAGTTTATCTAAAGATATTAGTTCCTTATCTACCTAATATTTAAAAGAGTTATATCACATGAGAATTAACTTTCAAAATTTGTGGAAGAATCTTATGCGTTTTTTAAACAACTAATTAAGAATAGAATTTCTCTAAACATATACCTTAGTAAATATAATAAATTTTTTTAACTATAATTCCTATTGGAATTTGCATTAACCTCTCCAATTTTTTACTACACTTTTTTCCTTCTCCCATTATCTATTCCTATACTGTTCCAATCCAAATTTTTTGTTTAACATTTGACTATCAACCATTAATATTGCTATCTACTACTATGCTACTGTTTTGCTAAAAGTATAAAAATAACTTATTTAATATTATCATAAAAAATATAGCTATACAAGTAGCAAAAGATTACATATAGGGTATACCCCTCTTCAAAAAACATAGAATACGGTTCGGAAACAGAGGAATTAAAACCAAAAACGAAAAGCAGAAAGAAAGTAAGAAAGAAAAAAAAGATTTTCAAGCTGGTAGAAACGAACCGTAGAACAGGTAGAAACGAACTTAAAGTATCCTTTTCTTATTTTGTATTAATGAAAAAAAACAAAAACAACAAAAAAAACAATACAAACACAAGCAAACCAAAAAAAAAAGGATAACTAAAAGATTAAAAACTTTTAACATCAGAAATTGGATTTTATTCATCTTATATAGGATAAAAATGTATAGGTATTAAAATATATGTATATTTATATCTATATACAAAATGGGTTATATGTATATGTACATAAATAGAGTTACCTTAATAAATTTGTATATATATATATAAATTTCTATGCAAAAATATAAACTATGATATGGAAATAACTATATTTTAAAGGGTAAGATTAAAAGTTATAGAAAGAACTTTGAATGGAAAAATGTAGTTGATATGGTATTTCAAGACTTTCCCTAAAAATTATATGATATATGTGTATATGTAAAGATGCCCTTAATTTAAAGGTGTTACCTTATAATATTAATCCAATACAAAAAGTTTCAAATTCAAAACTATCGGTAGGAAAACAGTTGTACTGTCTATGTACACTGCCTATAGCTAAGAGATCGAAGTAAGATGAATCTATAGTTGAATGGAGGTGCAAACTCTAACTTTACAACTTGAACTCTTTTTTAATTAAGTTCTGAATCAAATATAACATCATAATAGTCAATGTAACATATTTTTGTTTAAATTTAGTCAGTGCAATTTTTAGAAATTTCTATTTAATAGAATAATCTCTATTAATTTGGGAAGATTTAGATCTAGATTACAGATTTAATAATCAGATTCTATTTGATATTTAATAAATGGCATAAAAAAATATTGATCTAACAATATTTACATCAAACACTTAAGCATATTAACTATCACCATTATTAACATTGACTCAATAAAGTGAAAAAACAATTAAAACAACAATCACTTATCATAAATATGATTACTTTATTAAGTACTTGATAAGTTAAAAGTTGTAGAGGGCTATGACCCTTCTAGGATTAATTTTTAGATCAAATAATATTTAAAAGATCAGCTCAGTTTTAATTATTTGATTTTATTTTTGTTTAAATCAAATGTTATAACTAGTAAGTACTCGTGCACAAAAAGTACTTGTTTATTTTATATTCAAGTAACTAAGTGGTATACGATGATTTCTACACAGAAATTAGTTTTTTTTAATTTCCTTCAAATTAGACCTCTATAATACCAAGTAAAATACTTCTTAACACCTAATTACTCGAAAATACTTGAGTATTAAAAAAATAATTCCAAAAGTAATTAAACTCAATATTTAATTATTTACTTTAAATTAGAAATATTTGTATTTGATTCTTTAATTGTACTTAAAATTTGTAAGAATTGAAATCTAAGTAATTCTTGTACTCTGCAAAGTATTTAGTAGCAGGTAATGGTAATTACAACTGTACTGAAATCTCAAATAATCAGGTGGTGTTCAGAAATATTTACAAAAGTTTAAGAAAATCTGCATCAGTTCAATAACCAAATAATTACTCAGAGCCTTCTAATAAGCATCGAACCCATACTTTAATAATCACGAATGTAAAATTATTTGATTCGGTACTCACACCATTAAAAAACCAATAATCTGGTAACACTAACTTATAAATAAAAGATACCTACTAAGATAATATCTACATATACAGATAAAATTCAACTATGTTTATAAGATAAAAATAGTTGATTACTAATTTTTTTTTTGGTCAACAAAAATCTTTAAAAAATATAAATTTTCTAAATAAGAACACAACACACAAAATGAGATATTAAAGGTAGAAAGAGAGTAAACCATTATTTTCCAAGGATTTAAAAAACAAAAAAAAAATAAAAACTACTAGTGTAGGTATCCAATAATAATTAAAGAACAATAAGAGGGAGAAAGAAATAGAACAGAATATGAAGTAGAACAAAACTTGAATAGATACTAGGTGGTGTAGAATAAGCATACGAGTATATGAATACTTTAAAGGTGTTGAAAGTAATAGTAACCTACATTACTTACTTTTTTTGCTTATATTTTCTCTTCTTTTATTTATTATCCTTTTTTTTTATTTTGTTTTTCTTATTGTTTTTTTTTTTATATTTTTGTATGTACATTTGGGATTAAAATATTGTTATTTTGTTGTGTTGTTGTTGTAGTTGTTGTTGTAATAGTTGTTTAACAAAGAATTAAATAATATCTATAGATTGAAATTTTTGTAGTAAAGTGAAAATTTATAAGGCTAACAAAAACAACAACAAAAACAACAACAAAAAAAAACTATAGAAACACGTATATTGGGATCGTGTTAAATTAGAGATTTTCGTGGTAATTTTAAAGGATAATAAGTTATTTAAAATTTTTTTAATAGGTATATATACAATGTATTGTACATTATAATATAGTCTCTGTTATTTATTTTAATATTTTATAGATACAAAAAATGTATCTAAAGATTTTTTCTTGCATGTTACTTGTATCTATAGATTTATTTGCTTGTTTTGATAAAAAAAAAACTGAAAAAGCTAGAAAAGTTAGATAAGAAAAAAAAGTTACAACATGGGATTAAAGTTGTTTTTGTTTTTTGGTTAGTATTATTTTCATTTTATATGTAATTTAAAATAAAAAAATTAATTTAATTTTTTCAAATTTTGTTTTGTATATTTCTTGTGTAATTTAGTTAAAAGAAAATTTATTTCAAAATAATTGAATTATTAATTAAAATTAATAATTCATTTGAGGTTTAATTCTGAAAATTTGGAAGAATTAAAGTCACTGATAATTTGGGATACAATGGTTATAGTGTGTATGGAATGAATTTTATTTTGTATCTCTCCTGAGAGTTAGGAATGGATTTTTCAATTTTTGACTCTGTTGTTTTTGAGTCAGCTTGGGTCAAGGCTTAGAGTCCAAGGGGTGTTTCATGACATCAAAACAAGAAAAAAATTGTATTTGAGGGAGGGGGTCTATTTTCAGTGGTTTTGGAGTATGGGGAAGGAACATGAAATATTAATACGAGATAAACACAGAAAAGGAAAACTATTTTCAATTGTATTTGAGAAAATATGGAATTAAAAAAAAATGAGATAGGTTTTTGCGGAGTAGCTCTAAATAAACATCTAGCATTCGAATTTTTTTGTACTCAAGAAATTTGATTATCCTTTTATAAGTTGATTGGCTACTTCTTTGTACATTTCTTCTTCTTCAACCGCGCTACAGTTCGTTGTCGAGTTCGTTGTCCTTAATCATTCTCTTCCATTTCACTCGATCCTGAGGCAGCTGTTATTCAATTTTGCTCTTGGAGCATTGAAACAGCGTTTAACTCGACAGCATCAATCCGTAGATTTATCGGCTTGCCTACTGGTCTTTTTCTAGCTATTTTTCCATTCAATACTAAGGCGTTACAGCTTGATCGATGTCGATTTATAAATTGTATAGCTCCGCATTGCATCGCATTCTAAATTGGCCCTATAATTTTACGCAGTAATTTCCTTTCGAAACGAGAAAATAGGTTTGCCGTCGCTTGGGTGATCGTCCACGTTTCCCTGCCGTAGCATAGCACCGGTCTGATTAGAGATTTGTACACTTCAACACAGTACACTTGTCTGTTTTGTCTATCGGTCGAGTTACCTCTGATTTTTCATCGTTTACACTTGTTATTTAGGACCTTAGATAGACAAAACTTTTTACTACTTCCACGTAAAAGTAATATTTTGCTTCTCTCTCTGGTTACGTCTCTGAATACCCAGTTCTATAGCTGTTTTCTTCAACTGGATATATTTTAAGTGCATAATTCAAGAACTCCCCTTTAATTTATAAGATATACCAAGAGGATTTAAAAGTTCATTGCTTTATCTAGTGTTATAACTAAAATGTTATACATGTAAAGTAATTTGCAGTATTCTTTGTTGTAAAGTATTTAACTTTCTTGTATTTAGATGTTATGAACTGTCATATAATTTAATTATACCTAATTAAAGATTTAAAATTTAACTAATTCTACAGTAAAGGACTACCTACCTATACCACTGAAAAATAAGCTATTTGAATGCTATTACCAAACCTGAATTTTCTAACTAATTATTTTCAAAATATATCTTCAAAAATGAACTCTTACTATATCTCAACAAAACAAAATTAATTAATTCAATTTTTCAGATACATATTATTATTATAAATATTTTCTTAATTGGAAATTTAATTTTACTTGAATTTTATATATATACTTATATATACAAAAATATTATGTAACACATTTTTGTAAATAATTTTTTTGATTAAAACTGATAAAATTTTTTTATATTATTATAAACATATCAAATTTTCATTTTATATAATAATTCCTTTATCAACCGGATACATTTTATTATGTTATACATTTTAAGCTGTAAATTCAATAATACTATATTATTAAAAAACAAAGAGTTTTAAGGTGAATAACCCTAAATTAAATTTAAAACATGTTTTTTTTTTTATTGTTTTTATTTTAATATTTTGGGTTTTTCCCCTTTTTTATAAAAATAAATCTTTATTATATTGACATTTATCCTAAATATATGCAAACAAAATTTAATTTTATGATTTTCAATAAAACCATAAATGAAACAAATACATACATACATATATACACACATAATATACTAAATATAATGTATTAATAAATAAAAACCTATATAGATACATCCTTTATATTGTAACCGTAGATACTCTTTGATAATATTATAACATGTAAATTGTTGTTGCTGTTGTTGTTGTTGTTGTTATTTGTTTTAAAATGTAAAATGCATCAGAAAAATTCATTACAACAAATTTTATTTTGATAGCTTTTCTTTGTATGTCATATTTGTATTAAAAAACCAAAACTTAAAAAAACAACAAAAAAAAAAAAAAAAAAAAAAAAAAAACACAATAAAACCGATCAATTTTAATCATGCATAAGTCCTATGATTTTCCTCTATCTCCTTGTATATATTTTTGTCACCTATCATAGAGTTTCTGTTTTTTTTTTTTTTGTGTTTTTGTTATTGTTTTTATATTTCCTCCCCATCATAGGATTTATTCAAAAATATTTTAATAATATATAAACGTTTTTTGTTTTAACAATTTTGTGTTTTAATTTATAATAAAACTATAAAATAGGATTACCAGATGTATTTCAGTGGGTATAACATTTTGTTTTGATTCAGTGGGTATAACATTTTGTTTGATTACCAATAATATTACGTCATGCTACTCATTCTTTTGTAAAGTATAAGTATTTATTGGATTTAGATACTAACAAAATTTAAGTATAAGTAAAAGAATCAAGTAAAAATATTTGTAATTCAAAGAAAGGAATTCAATTTTGAGTTTAATTACTTTTGTAATTTTGTTTTTGATACTTAAATATTTTCGAGTAACTGAGTACCAAAATATAACTGAGTGTAATTGAGTATCAGATAATGGTAATAGAGTGTAATTGAGTACTAAGAACTGTACTTAAATAAAATTTTACTCAGTAGGTCTATTTTAAGCACAGATTTAAAGGCAGCAAATGTAAAGGACGTCAAGTTATTGCTTTGTATGTACAAAAGTTTAATATAAATAAAAAAACCCCAAAGAATTTTAGGTAAACTTCGTGTGTGCCTTTTTAACACTAAACATATCTTGGCATATGTTGAGTACAATTGGGTACTGGTCAATAATACAATTGAATTGGATTGATACTTCTTATGCATGTTATATTGTTCGTATATAATCTTGGATTAATTTCAAAAAATTCAATATAAACTAATCTTTAACCGTTTTCGTCTATTCTGCAACTACTATAATCCTTTTCAAACTCCTTTGATTTTGACTCGTTGCTCTATCTCCGTCAACCAAAATCATAAAATTATTAAAGAAACTGACAGCTGTCATTTGTATTAAAACTGAATACATGCGATGTTATCTCAATTGAGTTATAACAATAAATAAATAAATGAAATAAATTGGCAACCCTAATATATTATTTTATCTATACATAAAATCAAAAGTAATATGTTTATTTAATGTACACATACATATGATAAACAAAAGGATATACAAAAATTTTGATTATTTTTGATTATATTATGTTATTGTTCTAATTTGTATAGTTTTTGTTTTATTATTTTTTTTTTTAATCCTGATGACCTAAATTGAGGCACAGTAAAAAATATAATCTGATAGATATATAATATTTATATATTTATGTATATTTATGTAATTTTCTTTGCTTTTCCCTGTTTTTCCATGTTTTTCAAAAGAAAAAAAAACAAAATAAAATTTAAATTTTAAACAAGTATTTGGGTAATACATAAAAAATTTAATAAAATTTAATTTTTTTTTGTTTTTATTATAACCGGATATTTTATATCGGACCGTTCTATTAAAGTAATGATTGTATATCCTGTCTATTATGTGTCATATGTTTTCCTAGATTTTATTGTATTGGTGTTTATTTTTTTTTTTTGGAATTTTTAAAATCAGATTTTAAAAATAGAAGAGAAATTTTTTGATTGAAAATTTGAATAATTAATTTTTGCTTTTTTTTTTTTTTTTTGTTAAATGTTTACTTTAATGTGTATATGTATATATATATATATATATTAATTAGTCTTTACATAAAATTATATATTGCATATGTATCCTTTTGAATAGTATACAATGAAACCATTAAAAAATATTAAAAAATTTTTAATTAAATTACAAAAATTATTTTGTAAACCTTTTTAAAATTTTGTATTAAAATATTCAGTATGAGAGAATTTAAAATTTATGTACAAGTAAAAGGTCCTTTATATAGTTTATTCAATAATAAATTGGTAAATTTAATAAAGCTTAATCTCTTACTTTTAAAGTAATTGTCACGTAATACAAAATTGTATTGTATGATGTAGGAGAACTTCCAAGAGAAATGTATTTTGTGGAATAGAATTTTAAATAACTTGAGTATATTATAAACTTTTGATAAATTTTATTATTTTTTTTATAAAAAACATCCACCTATTATATAAGCTTTAATAAGATTCACACTTTTAGAATGAAGCAGTAGTTATTACCCTGTGCATTTCATTTTTCAAATTATACGATTATTCCTTAAAATCAATAGCATAACTTATAATCTTATATAAAATTGAGGGTATGAAAATATCTTATATAAAATTGAGGGTATGAAAATAAGTTGTATAAGTACAGTTCGAAATTAATTTAGAACAACTTTTAGACAAAGTCTTCTTAAGAATGACAGCTGGATGACATAAAGCGTTAAATTGCCGACTTTCTCCGAGAGACCCAAGTTCAAAAACACTTTTACCTGATTATCGACTTGACTCAGTCAATATTTAATAATAAACAGTTACAAAATATAGATAAATATTTTAATTGAATAATATAACTCGCAGATACAGAAATAACTATAATTTTAAATATAGATTTATTTAACATTTAGTAAACTGATTTAGACCTCATCTAATTTTTATTATTATTTAGATGAAAGAAGGCATATTTACTCATGTTTACATGCATTTCAAATCCTCTTTTTATTTTTACGTATTTTAATTCTTAAGTATGTCGGCCTTTTTCGTTACACAGTAAAACTGAATTTTTTTATACCCTATGAAAATTTTATACTAATAGTCAAAAGAGTATACTAAATTTGCCGTTTCCGTTAATCGTCCGTCCGTCCGCACGATAACTCAAAAGTAAAGGAGCTAAGATTTTGAAATTTTCGCAAATTCGTTTTTATGCAATCGCCGTCATTGCTATTTAAATCCAGCCATTTAGGTTCATGGGTTCGAGTACCTGCCATACAATTCCTTCTTTTTTATGAGCATTACACTACACCTAATAAAGCTGTATGTTTGAAATTTTGCCAAAAGTAAATAACCGCATGATATAATGTATATGTTACGGTCATACAGGTATCCCAGAGTTGACACAGTCTACTCTACTACACTCTTCCCCGTTTTTGACTTAAATTAATTATATTTTGTTAAACTAGTCTAAT
Organism: Dolichopus griseipennis; assembly: GCA_963082915.1. NCBI lineage: Eukaryota > Metazoa > Arthropoda > Insecta > Diptera > Dolichopodidae > Dolichopus > Dolichopus griseipennis. Next base: position 83,376,315 of record OY720443.1, read on the forward strand.
TACTTATTATGTAAATAAAATGATTCTAAATTTTATTTCTAAAAAATTTTCTAAGGAATAAATTAATGTCAAAAAATTTCCTAAATTAAACTTTTTAAATTTTTCGTATTAAAATTTTTGGAACCTTAAGCAAATAAATATCCTGAATAAAGCAAAGTAAAATAAGCTTTAAAGTCAAACAAAATAAATTTTAATATGAATAGAAGTTTAATTTTGCTTTATTAAATGTGGAAACTGTTTGTAATTTTTTCTTATTCTTGCTAAAAAAAAATAATAATCAGCTTTTTGTATCAACCAACACACAACTACATATAAAAAGGATAGACTAAATATCTTTAATTTCGTTGTCAAGTTCAGGACCTCTCTCTAAAGGTACTATTGCTAAAATGAAAATCTTGTATTAATTTTTTTTTTTTGCTTATATTTTATTTCACTTCCTTATGATAAATCTTATAGATACGTTTTTTTTATACTGAAGATTTCTACTATGCTTTTTATTTAAAAACTTTATTTACATTGAAAGGTGTAATAGACAACGTTGAAAGTCACTTGAAAATCCAATTTAATCACAGCCATCATTATTTTTACGGGTAAATACATACGTAACATTATATATATATATTTATACATATACATTATACATACAGTAGCATGTATAATACATTTATATAAAATAAATTAAAATTGTTATATAATACCGTTATTTTTAACTTCATCTTTTAGTTAGATATTTAAAATAAAATAAGAAAAGTTCAAAATTATAAAGTATTTTGGAAAAATACATTTTTTGAAAAATAGTATTGCCAAATATTATAAATAAATTAAAAAAAAAAAAATAGTCGAAGAAAATGTTAAAAAATTTTTTAAACAAATAATTTAAGTTTTAATTTACAATTTTACAACAATGGCAATGATTCGGTTTAAATTGAATTGTAGCCAAAATTATTTTGTATTCATAATCTATAAGTTGTCTCCCATTCATTTAAAATATTAGATATAAGAATATTTAATATAATTGGCCACAACTGACAATTTGTATAACAGTTTGTATAACAGTTTTATAAATCAATGTTGGAATAAATATTGGAAATTATGGAAAAAATTAAGTTTCAAATAAATTTAAAACATGCAAATATTATAATAATATTTTTTAATCTGTAACTGGCAACATGTACTTATCCAAAACAAATAAGTACGTGTTGCCAGGTCAATTATCTAGAAACCAATTTGCATAATTTTTTTAAATGATATACAATATACAAAGTATTCTAAATATTTTTCCAAAATTTTCCATTTTTTCAATTTCCCACACACCGATTATCTTTCTTCCCCGAATTTGGAGGTGCAGGTATTTACTAGTTTAGTGTAATTGATTATTCCCATAACTTCAGTAATAATTTATTTCTTGTACATTTTATTTAAGCTAATATCAATATAAGTTAAAATTTTAATAATATTAATTAATTAATCAAATTATTCCTAATACATATGCTGTCTATCACACATGTTCTAAGCCTAATATTATTTAATTAAACTTTAATTGATTTTATTTTAAACAATAACTTTCATTTTCATTCTTAAAAAAATTCTCAAATCTGGCAACACTATCTGAAAATAATTCAAAATAACACTGTAAATGTGATTTATTTCTACACTATTTAATGCTTTATTTCTCTAAGAAATGTTTTTGTTATATATATATAGGTTTGAAATAGTAGGTGTGTATATAATTTTAATAGTAGGATTTTGTATATTAGGAGTAAATTTTTACTGTTGCCTTAAGTATAACTGTTGTTGCCAGTAGGTAAAAAAAAAAAAAAAAAAAATTTAAGTAAAACATAAAAATAAAAAATAAGGTAATATACTTTGACGTTTTACGTAAAATATATTGTAACGGTAGAATATAACTTTAAGGATATAATATACGTAACACTGATTTCTTTTGATAGTGATTCCTTCATCTTAACTTATAACCATTGTATACACTATATATATATATATATATATATATATATATAAATATACACACATATATATACTTCATGCATTTATGTATAAACAAGTAAATAAAAATAAAGATTGAAATAAACATTTAAATAAGTCTCTAAACAACAATAACAACAACAAAAATAAAATAATGTTTCCTCTTAATAGTATGATGATAGAAGAATAGAATTAATGTATAAATGTTATGTTGTATGTAATGAATTTTTGTCGTTTTCTTTCACTTATTTTTATATTCGTTTTTTTGCTGTTGTTGTTTTTGTTGTTGCTGTTGCTATTATAGAAAAAACTTGATAAAAAGTAATAAAACTTTTAATAATTCCAGGTAAATAGATTGTGATAAACAGTTAGGTATATTAGTTTGAATGAATTTCCATCAATATATATGTATATATACATATATTTTGGATAAGTATAAAAGTAATACATGCGTATAATAACAGTAATAATAATAAATAATTTCTGCTAAAATAAAAGTTTCAAGGTTTTTAAACGAATAAAATTGTATTTCATTAACACACACACAAAATAAAATTTTAGAAGAAAGTTTATGAAGTTTAATTATATGTTAACAGGAACAAAAAGTTATATTGATTTTAAATAAATGATAACTTTTTTTAAATATTTTAAATATACATATATATATATTATTAAGCAATATGATTTAATTTGTCACGAGTTTAAAAATACTCAATACATTTGTATATGCCCTTAGAATTTACATCAAAAGACATGGCTATATTAGGCTTCTACTATATGAGTATTTATTGCTTAAATTTTGGAGTAGTCTCATGATGTTCATCATCTTTAAGTATTATTTATTAATTTATTATTTATTAATTATTAATTACGTACAATTATAAATATTTGCCCCCAATTTTGATACCTTTGCCAAATAGACATGTGGGCCAGCTGATAGATATTTAATTATAAGTTATTTCTATATAGGTATATCCCATTTATTGAGTTTACCCAGCCGGTAATCGAACCCGAGACCTTTCGCATGATAGGCCAGCGCCCCCAACCACTGCGGCATCGGTTGATGGTGAGTGTCTGATTAATTAGATATATATTTTCAAATAAGATATGTGTGTGTGTAAAGTTCGAAAACGGTTGCCATTGGGAAGTATTTGTTCGATACTAAGTATTCGCAGTTCTAAAATACAAGTATCGAACGTAGAAGCGTTGAAATCCTTACAAATTATTAAAAAAAAACCTCTTTGGTTACAAAAAAGTTCAAAATTATATTTATTTTTTTAATGTAAACTATAAACCATATAAATAATTTTACTTCCATTATAATATTATAAAATAAAAATAGCATTATTGTGATACATGTGTAAGGAGTAATAGAATAAAGGCAAGGTCTAGGTGTAACAATAGCATTTTCCTTTTTATTAAAAGAAAATCTTTGAAGATGCATTCAAATATAGATTCAAATTAGCTCAGGCTAATCGTTTTTTTATAAGACGTATTTAATATAGAATCTGCATTCTCTTTCATTCATATTATTATTTAAAATTACTTAAATTTATAACTATTTATTCAATTCTTAAGAGTCCTTGAAGTAAGGGTCTGGAAGCAATCTAAGACATTTTCATAAAAACTTCAATAAGCGAGCTTTGTTCTAGAACCAAAAAAACCTGATATCTATCAAATATTTTTCTCTTAAACAAGGTAAGCATGTATGGTCATTATTTTCAAAACCTTAATATCTTGATTATCTGGAAATTCAAAATTAAATGTTCTTAATTTGTTTATAATTCTCTTATTTTTTAGTCATAAAAATTCGTCAGATCTTGTTTTTATTACTTTCATTTACATCAAGTTCGAATTATTTGAGTTCAAACTTAAGCCGGAGATTATAGTAGAGTGTATCTTCTCTTCCAGTTTGAAACATTGATCTGAGCAGGACTTGAACCATTGGATAATATTACGTCAACTTTTTGTTACAGGTTTTTAAATATTTCTATAGAATACATCTTTATCAAAATCTAATATTTTATTTATTTATTTATTTTTAATTAGTACTAGGAGAATAGTAAATATTGCCTGATATTATTATAGTCCTTTGCCTATTTGGCATTTGGGATTCTTAAATTAAATACTTTCCATTTATTTATACCTTCTTTATTAATTATTTTGTTTTTATTATATATTAGTATATTTAAATTATATTTGGTCACCATGGGGATTTGTAAAGAATAAATTATGTTTCAATAATTTTTTTTTAATTAAATATTGCATGACCTGACCGGGAATCGAACCCGGACCCTCTCGGTTAATAAGCCAAATGCTTACCAATCTGATATTTAATTAGAAGTACATATTCAAGGAGAGGCAGGACATTACAATCTTTCGTGAAGTTAATACAATTATATTATTTTAACATTGTTGTTAAATTTAGCAAAGAAAAGAGACTTAATATTTGGAAGGCATGTTAAGCAACTAAATTTGTAGAATAACTTACTTATATTTAAATATAGAAAATAAATTAAATTGAAATAATTAAATAAAAACAATTAATTAAATAAATTCATTTAACAGGCTTATATGTAATAATAGTAATTAATATAATAAGATTAATTCATTAACAATTTTTTTTTAAATTAATTTAAAATTTAATATGAATTCAACATAATATTTACTATTAATTTTCATCAGGATATCCGTATATAATTACAAAAACAACAATATATTAATCAAACAGGATATTGAAACTATATTTTTTTTTTATGTTTTAAAATCTAAATTTAATTAAAATTAATCAAATAAATTATTTCTATTGACTTAATAAAATTAAAATTTTTTTAAGCTTCTATTTATTATAAATATTTTTTCTATGAAATTAATACATTAATATTATATATTTATATATATATATATATATATATATATATATATATATTAACATGCGTATATATTTATATGTATATTCACTTTTCAACATTTACAATCTAATTATATTAAAAAATTAAAAAAAAAAAAAAACACCTTTCCTACTTATTACAATTACTTGTATTCCAGGAAACAATATGAAAAGGATAAAAACAGGATAATGAACGTTATTTTTTATTAATCCTTTATTTTTTTTTTGAATTTATATTTGAAATCTATACAAAAACTCTCTAACTTATCTTGTTTTTGTTTTTATTTTGTATTTTAATGCGTACGACCAAACAAATATAATCTGTATATTAATTTGTATTTTAAAAAAGGATAATAGCCAAAAGGATATCAATAATATGAATGAATATTAATTTAATGTTTTTTTTCAATACAAATATGAAAATTTTTCTCTAATCAATTGTATGTATTTATGTATAAGAATAAAAATAATTACTAAAATTCATTTAATTTTTATTTTTTATATTATTTTTTGTAAATTTTCACTCAGGAATCCTTCAACCTGAATTTATTATTATTAGTTTTTTGTTGTTGTTGTTTTTATCCTTTTATTTCATTATGAAATAGAAATACAAAAAAAAAAAAATATTTTGTTCCAAAAATTATATGACTTTTCTATTTATATTTTGTATTTATAAAAAAAACATGGATTTATGGAATATGAAAGGTTTATAATGAAAAAAGTTAAATTTGGTAAACTGTTGGATCGTAATTGGAATTGCGGTTTTTATTTTTAATTTTTCAATTTATATAAGAAATTATGGAACAATTTTTTAAGATCTGATCTGATTTAATAAGCTGCAGCTTTTTTATTCAATTGGGAGACACAAATACCTACATCAGAGACATCTGTCAGCATTATTTTTATATTAATATAAAATCTTATATACTAGTACCTACTATTTATTGCTAAATTTTTTATTAGAACCCAACACCAATTGGTCAAAATAAATTAAACCACAATACTTGTGATTTTTTGAAGATAATTTAGAAATCAAAGAAAATAATTGATAGAAGAAATTTAAAAAAAGGAGCCCAACCTAAAAAATCTTTTAAAAAAAAGCCACATGGCTTTGGCCAGCTTTGGCAATGAAAAAAATAGAAAAAGTGGCTTAGGCTTAAATACCTAAAAATAACATAAGATACAAAAGGAAATTGACATTATCAAGGGCAAAGTCCGATGGTTTATTTAAATTAAAATTCTACCAAATTTCTATATTTTTCTTGTTCAATTGTAAATGATATATATATTTTAAGGATTATAGTGCATTCAACAAGTCCTTTTAGAGTAGGCTTCAGTTTCTTTAATCACTATATTCACTAAGCTGTTCATTACACGGCTCTAGTTATTGTATAAAATAATGAATACACAAATTTTAATTTTGTGTGTCACCTATTATCTTACACAAGAGTTGGTTACATATTTATATTAAATCTTATCTTAAATTGAGATATTAACTTTTACAATATAATTATACAATTTTACGATATTTTTTTTTTTAAATAGATATGATCTGGCCCTGGTTTGAGCAGAAGACTTTCCACATGAAATGGGGCATTTTCACACAACGCCATTGGTCAGATTATTATTTGATATAATATACTTATACATGTCATTATTTTATGAAATACCGGGACCAAACTTTTCACTTCAAATGACCCAGATAATCCTAAATAATAAATAAAAAATAATAATTTATTATTTGACCAATTGTTTAGTTTTTCAGGCTCTTCCGTTTCAAGTAAAGAAAAAATTTTCCACCCAAAGTATGAAAAATTAGAAAACTCAGGTATACAACCACCTTTTAAATTTCATAGTCCGTAAGGCATACAATTTTTTATATCCAAATATTCAAAAAAGTTAAAGAATATATTGAAAAATTAATAACTGAGTGAACAAGTACAAGTGTTCTTAGATAAGCTATATTATGTAGATGTACCTAACTCTTTCCCTTTTCCTTAAAAATGTGCAATTGGTGCCTAATCTTAAAGTATATAAATTTCTTAAAATGCTCCATAATATCTAAATTATCAATAATGTGTGTACATTTCTTTGTCTAAATTCCAAAATTGTTGTAAGCTTTTTCATTACCAACTACAAGTACAAAAGTTTTAAATGAAAATAATAAAATTATCCCATAGTATTGAAAATATAAATGAATATATATAAGTATATAAGTACTTATACATAATATATTTTTATGTATAAAATTGCTATGATTCCATTATGACATAAAAGTATTAATATAGAACAAAAGTTCTATAAATCCTTTCAGGCACTTTTTTGTAAAAAGCTTTTCAATAGAAAAATTTTCTTTTTTGTATTCTCTCTCTGTTATGATTTTCTAATTGAATTTTTGCTTTTACAATTTATTCTAGTTTTTTTTTTCTTTTTCTTATTTTTATTTTATTGCTTATATAATATTATATATTATTAATTTTTATCTTACTATTTACATTTTTTTTTTTTATTATTTTTTTTTTATTTTTTCTATTCAATTTACATCTTATTAGTATAAAATATTTATGACAATCATCTACAAATAAAATTGGATTTAACAGGTGTATATATGTATAAAAATATCATTTATGTAATATTTATTTTTGTATTCTGTTAATCTTTATTATACTTTTACAGTATAATCTCGATAAATTGAAGGTTTTTAAAGTAAATGTTTATCATAAGGAATATTAAAAAATTTTAAATAGTGAAATTATCACTAATTAGGCTCATATTAATATAGTATAGAAATTTTACTTCGATAATAGAAATAGAATGTTAATTGTTTTTGAATGTGTACGAGTATCTTCAATATGGGAGGTGTTTAGAAAATGTTTAAATGAAACTGTGTTATGACTCACAAAGAAAATGTTTTTCTGTTTTTTTACTTATTAAATCAATTAGTTTGCATGTACATGAAATTTTGTCAAAATTTAAATATTGTACAGTTTTTTAATTTATTATATTGTAATTTTACAAATTTAAATTCGTGTAAGTTGAAGTCAATTTTTATTTTCTAACATGGATAATTTGAAAAACAAAAAGTTAGCTAAAAAATCTCTTTAATTATTTTATTTACAACTAAAATTTACAATTCAGACATTCGTCTTCTCTTAATTTGGCAAGTCGACTGAAAAAATCAATGAATAATTCTATACATACAAATTCATACAAATCATGCCGGGAATCGTCGCAATAATTCTTTCAGTTGAAGCATGAATAAGGAAAGTTCCCGCAATTATGCCGAATGTGTTAAGAAAAGTCGAAAAGATAGAAATATGCCAAAACACTGTCTCCAATTAGATATTTAAACAAAAACTTTTGTAATAACAATATTAAAATATGTTTTTTGCAATGTGCCCCTTAAGATATGCAATTACACAAAAAAGTCAAAGATCTGTAACTACAGGTTATGGAACATCCCTAGCCCCCGTAATCCAAAAACCAGAAACCTCCCTATAATCCCAAAACCTTTTCATATCCCAATCCCTGTAACTAAATTGTACATTTGTATCTCAGGTTCCTTCAAAGTTCGGTTTCTTAAAGTCGCACACTACCTTAAGAAACGACGTACAGTTTAAATGAGTCACTTTCGAGCGTTCCTTTGTAAAAAAAAATATATTTTCGAATTATACAACTGAACTCAGTGGGAAATCGCCATTGTTGGTTTTGGAATTTCCTTTATTCTTTCCACAAATTTACATTACAAAATTACATTGGAAATTAAAATATCAATTTAGTAATTTTTTTAAGCAGGCTGTTAAATGATAGGTTACAGCTATTTAACAAGATTACTAAATAATATAAGTATGACACTTGACAAATCATAAAATTCATTTTAATAATTAACTTTATCTAAATTAACACATAAAACACATAAATCATTGGTATATTAAATGTTACCTGACCCAGGATCCTATTCCAAGACCTTTGCATTAAAAGGATGACCTCTTATACTCATAACTAACTCTATTAAAATTAACACTCAAGATGGATTCAAAGTTCCAAACAAAAGATGATTAATATAAATAGTTCTATAAAATAATATTTTACTGTACCCATATATATATATAGAATAAAATAATTTTCACCAATTTAATTTTATTGTAACACATTTGTGTGAAACCCTTAAAGTCATTTCACAGGATATCTTTTAATTTAATTTTTCTTTTGTGTTATTTCATTTTGATTTTTCTTAAATATAAATTAATAAGTTTTTCCATCAATTTTCTTTTTTCTTATTCTGTTTTGCTTTTTTTTTTTGTTTTTAAAAATAAATTTTTCTCTAATTTTTCCATTAATTTATTTGTTATTATTTCCATTTTCTTTTCAAAATATTTTTCCATTTTTTTGTTATTATATTCTCAGGTAACTTTAATTTAGTACACCCATTCCATATTTTCTATCACTACACCTGATTTTTTTCTGAAACTTTTTTTTTTTATTATTCTTTTGATTTTCATTTCACTTACAAAATTTCACTTAAGAACCCTTTTTTTGAACTTTTCTTTTTATAATATTTTGTTTATGGTTTTGAATTGAATTTCGTTGTATTAGTGTATGTGTTTGTGTGATCCTTGTTCATCTGTTATCTGGTATTTGTTTTTAAGTTTAACTGTAACTGTACCAAATTTACAGGTATTATAGTTTAAAAACAAAAATTTTTCAACTTTTCAACATTAATAAAAACAAAATTATGGGAGGGGGGGTATGAAGTTGGGTGTTGAAATTTTTGAATATGTATAGTAAGGGTTAAAAAGTTATGAAAACAAAAAAACAAAAAAAAACAACAACAATTCATCACATAAAAATTAATAAATTTTGATTTATAAAAAAAAAAGGATCAAAATATATAAAATAAAATTGAATAAATTAATATTTTCGTTTTATTTTTGTATTTTAATTTTTAATATTTGTTTTTTGATTAAATTTTGATTAAAAATTTAAATTAAAGAAAATTAAAGTATAGTTTAAAAATTTTTTAATATTGAATATACGTTCTGTGTTAGTATCTTAGTTGGTTTGCATTCTCAAGGATAACAGAAGTTTTTAGAATTAAATAAAAGAACAAACAAGTGAGGGGAAAAAACCAAGGGTTTTTAAAAAGCACATTTTCAAAATTATATACGGTTTCTTACTGAGTATTTTATCATTTATTTTTATAAAAATATATATTATGATAATATTATAATTTTGTTATTTCATTAATAATTAATTATATGACTAATAGTGAAAGACTTAGAATACAACCCCAATGCATTCAAGAAAACCTGTTAATAAGTGCAAAATATAATGTTGGAGCTTCAATCTTAACGTTTAATTTTGGAAAAACTGACACTGCTGAATAAGTTACTGTTTTATAAGAACATAAAAGTTTTAATTTTGAAGACCTAGTAGCCCTTCAATGGGGAAGGTTCCCAAATTTTTGCTTGGCAAACTTATGATGGATCTGCTCACCCCCTCCTGTGTTCACCCATCCATTTTTTTCCGGTTCTAGGAAATCAATTTGGAACTCCAACAAAATTTGGAATTTTACCTAGAATATTATTATCTAACCAAAAATGGTTAAGACTAAGAAACAATTTCTTCAATTTAAAGAGACCCTTTCAAATTTAAGAAAAACCTTTAACGTATGTTGAAATATAATGCTGCAGCTGTAAATTTTGCATATTTGTAAAAAAAATTTGAACAGGTGTTAAAGTTACAGGTGGTTGAAAATAGCAAAATTTCAATTTTCGAGCCCTTATAGCTCCTAAACAGCGGGCGTGACAAAAAAATTTTGTTAACCGACTCCTATTAATTTTGTAGGACCTAACTTCTCCCAAAATATCAAGAGCCTAGGTTGAACCGTTTAGAAGATATATGGGGCCAAAAATTTTGCAAAAGTTGAGTTTAGCTTAATGGTAAATTTTAGTACCGTATGGTAACCCTATACATTTTAGCCTTATATTTTTGCAAAGCTTATAAGACCAGCTATCTTTTGCCGTTTTCAGATTGAAAATACACTTAACAAAACTCTTGTTATAATAATTTAAAAATAGGGCTTATTCCAACTTTGAAGGGCTGTAGCTCCGTAACGGGTGGGGCTACAGAAAAAATTTCTTCTATGAAATTAATTTTTTTGTAATATCTACTCGTGGTTAAAATTTCTTTACTCTATTTCAAACGGTGTAAAAGTTTTTGTAAACATACTGACGGACGGACGGGTGGATAAAGTCAAAATTAAGAAAAACCTTTGACACTTATTGAAACTTTCGTTTTGGAGCTTTCAATTTTGTATACAACTAAAAAAAAATTTTGACAGTTATTCAAGTTATAGGTTTTTAAAAGCAAAATTTTTAGCAAAATTTCAATTTTCGACTCCTTACAGCTCCTAAAGAGGGGGAACTGACTCTTACTTATTTCTAAGGATCTAACTTCTCCCAAAATTTTAAGTTTCTAGATTTAGCCGTTCCGAAGTTATGAGGGACCAAAAATTTTGTAAAACTTAGTTTTGAATAACGGTAAATTTTAGTACCGTATGGTAACTCTATACAATTGGCTTTTAAAAACTTATAAAGCTTATAAAAACAGCTATTTGTTACCGTTTTCAGGTTGGAGATATACCTTATAGAACTCTAATTATAACTGTTTAAATATGGGGCTTTTTTCAACTTTGTGGGGCTGAAGCTCCGTAACGGGGGGGGGCTACAAAAAAAAGTTTTAACATTAAATTATTTTTATTGCAATACCTACCCATTCCTGATATTTTTTTGTCAATCGTAGGTAAAAAGAGACGGACGGACGGACAGAGTGAAGCACATTTTTACAAAATTTTTTGAAAATGTGCTAATAAAAAGGACTTTCGGTCTTTGCTTAGGGGTTTCATCACTGAAAGGATAACGATTTTTTAAAATTGCTGCAGGACAAAAGCTTTAATTAATTTGTTTTTTAATATAATAATAATTTAAATTGTAAAAAAAACCAAAAAACTTAAATCCTTCCAACATATTTAATTTCCTTCCATTTTTAATTTGCTTACACTAAAGTTAATTTTAAAAAAAAGTCCAAAATAACAACAAAGCAAGTCTCCATGAGTAAATATGGGAAATCTACGCTCTATTGCACAAATCGCCAATCATCAAACCAACACTTATTACTTATTTACTTTACTTTACTTAAACACTAAACCAACACTCATTAGCTACTTATCGAACTGCATAGGTTTGTTATGAATTTATCAAAAAAATAACTGTTTGATTACTTGATTATTGATAAGTTGTGGGTTGCAATAAGGCCCAGGTGAGAAACCTTATTGTGGAAGTTTGCCTAAAGAGCTCTAAATCTGTCAATGACAATTTGTGATTTCTTATTAAAGAAGAGCTTATATGTTTTAATTTCTACGTAGAGTGGACATATTGGACCTAATGGAAAGAGTATCCAGCATTTTTAACAATTGGCTCAAAATAAAATACAGTTATATTCCTTTAAGGCGTAAAAGCATCAGTTAGAAAATTTAAACAGATTTTTATATAATACAGAAAAAGTTGCAGGAGTATAATTTTGAACATTTCGAATATAATACTACTGAATTGATAAATCACTTGACTACTTCTTGACTTACGTAAGCATTTGAATGGAATTTAATTATTGGAGCGTAATTAAAAAGTTAATATATATTTAATTGCAATTAATAAATGAATTGAGAGTGACTATATAAATTTAACTATATTTCTCTATATAAGGTATAATTTGTCTTTTCATCACTACTAGACTCATGAGTAGGCATTGCAGTTTTGGAATTATCTATAGACAACTGTTTTAATTTTCGATTTCTAATACTCAAATGGGATTTTCAGAACTTCATCTGTGAGTTATTAGAACAAATCAAAAATTTTGAATTAATTTATTTATTTATTTATGAACGGTCACGGCCTACCCCATACAATGGGATAAGTGATATTATGATTAAAACTATTATTGCAATAAATTTTGAATTATATTTTTTTATTAGATATGATCTGACCAGGGTTTGAACCCGAAACCCTTGAATGTAAAGACCGACATCCTAACCATTACTCTACCGTTTGATTTAAATTTAAAATGATAATGAAAAATAAAAAAAAATTAAAAAACTTATTTATTAAAAACTTGAGTGAGAATTTAGAGTTTATAAAATTAACATTTTTGCTCATACGAAACGTATTTATCGCGTAAAAAGAGTATTTAGGGTGCATGAATACTTTCATACTTTCATATTATTCGTTAGTTTTATCTTTTGAAAACTATGGGCCATGCCTGATACTAATTAGATTTTTATGGGAAAATAATGGTACTCTCAAAAACAATATGAAATAACTGCCCAGATTCCAGATTTAATTGCTCAAAAAAGTTTAACTCAAACTGTAACGAATAACCGTCACTTTTCGCATATAAATATGACAGATTGATTCGGATGGTGACAGTAAATGCAGATTTCTTCATTTATAGTAACACAATTAATTAAAATTTACAGCTATTTTTTTTTTTTAATACCTACATAAATAGTTCAATCACTGAAATGGCTTTTTAATTTGATTATTGACTATTGAGTTAAAAAACAATCAAATTTTTTATGCAACATTTTTTTTCGTGTTAAATTAAAAAAAAAAAAGTAATTAAAAAATAATTTTAAAAAGTTTTATAATAAAATACAATGAAAATTATGAAAAATATTTCCAAAAATAAAACAAAAACATTTGAAATTTATTTAAAATAGGTATTATTTTGTTTTTTTTCTAATTTATTTTTTAATAATTAAAGTTTTGTGCAGTTTAAAAAAAAAAAAAAATAGTGGAAAAAAAACCACTCAATTAAAACAAAAAAAAAATTCAATTAAAATTTATTTTAAAAGTGGAAAAATTTAAATTATTTTATAAATTAATAATAATTGCAATTTTGAAGTAGGTACTTGATCATTATTTCAATCATGTTATTAATTAAAAATACTCACTTTTATAATTATACTATTATTATTATTATTATTATTATTATTATTATTCTATTATATTCTCATTATTATTCTAAAAAATTATTGATTAATTAATTTTTTTTAATTATATAATTATTATTTATTTTGATTGTATAGGGAACAATTTGCTCTAATTTATTTTAAAGTTTTAAACAATTAAAATTAAAATTTGGTAATTTATTATAATAGATCTATTATTAATATTATTTAATTATCTATAGTATTTAGTTTTAAATTTGAAATTATTTCTAAATAAAATTTTAATTAACTCTATTTTATCTTTTATTTACAGGTAAGTTCAACAAACAAAACTTTTACAAAGCATAATTAACTATACAGTAACATTTTAAGGTAAAATAAATATTAAAATTTTATTCGATGTTTATAATTACATATTTTTTACAATCTGACCTGACTTTTTTTTTAAAATCAGTGGTAAAATGGAGACTTTTCAATAGAAAAGTCTCGAGCGCAAACCCTGGCCGGATCATATCTAATAAAAACGAGGAAGAGTGTAGTAGAGTAGACTGTGTCAACTCTGCGATACCCGTATGACCGTCATCCGGTTAATTATTTTTGTCAAAATTTCAAACATACAGCTTTATTAAGTGTAGTGGAATACTCATATAAAAGAAGAAGTTGTATGGCAGCTACTCGAACCCTCTGCAGTAGACCAACCAAATTTTGAAGAAACTTTGGCCATTACACTAAACTAGTTTTAGCAAAATTTCAGACACCCAGCTTATTTAGGTGGAGAGTAATGCTCATATAAAATAAGAAGTTGTATGGCAGCTACTCGAACCCACTCCACTAGGCCAACCAAATTTTACAGACTCTTTGGCCATAAAACTAAACTAATTTTGGCAAAATTTCAGACACGCAGCTGTAATAGGTACAGAGTAATACTCATATAAAAAAAAGAGTTGTATGGCAGCTACCCGAACCCATGGACCAAAATGGCTGGATTTAAATAGCGATGACGGCTATTGCAAAAAAACGAATTTGCGAATATTTCAAGATCTTTGCTCCTTTAGTTTTTGAGTTATCGTGCGGACGGACGGACATACATAGTTAAATCGATTAATTTTTCGATTCTGATCCGATCCATACACTTGAGTCTATATCTACCCCACCTCCTCTCTGCGTCACAAACGTAATGGCAAATTTATTATACCCTTTGACTATATAGTCATACGGGTATAAAAATATAGTGTACATTACAATAATTAAATAATAAGTTCAAATGTCAAATTGGCAAAGGATTAATATTATCAGGCATTATTTACTAATGTCTGGTGCTACAATAAATAAATAAATAAATTTTTATACTCTTTAAATACTCTAAATCTTAGAATAACATGCAGTTCTCCTATAGTCAAGTTAAAAATTTTCTAATATTCTAAATGAACACTTAAATCGACAATTTTCTTAAATCCGTATTAAAGACGATTCCAAACCTATCGCACTTGCACTTTATACTAACTCTTAATATTTCAAATTGCACATTCCGAATAATTTTTAGTGCATTCAAATAAAGTGCAAAAATTACACACCACCCTAATACTTAAACAAGCTGTAGAATCTAGATGTTAGAGTAGTGTAATGGTTAACTTTATAGAAGTTTATATATAAAATACATATAGGATATAAATACCTCGATAGAGGGGGGTTACCCAACAAAAACCAACCTGTCAAACCACAGTCTGTACTAACTGTCACATTTAATTTGAAGTTTTGACTTTTGTTGCTTTTGGTTTATTTGGTCGAGCTTCTCACTTATAATTTGCAGTTTAGGGTTTTATAATTTTAAGTTACTTTACGAAATCGATAGGTAATTTTTTTAAAACCATAACTTTTTGACAATTTTAATTCTCAGCTTGTCAAAGTCAAAGCTCTCAAAAGTAAAAGTATTTTAGTGTCATTAATATTCGGATTAGTGCAACAAATAGAACTGAATTTAGTATTTTCGAGAAGTGCAGATGCATATCTGCTGCTAATCTCTAAAGAGCAATCGCAGCAGGTTCAGAAACGCGCTGCGTATACAATAATGTATAACTGAGTCCGGAGTTTATTAAATATTTGTATAGTCTATTGATATATTTTTTTTCAAGTTGAATTGGTATTTGAATTTATGACAGTGATTACATTATATTGCCATACAAGGCTGCTCGAAGAAGATGGAAACTTGTGTATATGAACATTTAAATATTCAAATAGTTTAAATTTGAAAATTGCATCACTACCTCCATTATTGCTGTATAAAGGTTTTTGTATTTTTATCTGAAATTAACCGGAATTTAAAATATTCACAATTTTTTCAGAAAACTATTTAATTATAATTTAACAATGAATTAAAAAAAAAAAACTGTTAATAAAATTATAAATAACTTTTATTATACCTATTTCGAATTGGGTTGAAATAATTATAATTTCAAAAATATTTAGTTTTCGAAATAACAATAATTGACAATTTGAGAATCAAACTTCTAATGATTCCTTAGTATCAAATCCAAAATGTCATTATTTAAAAGTAGTTAAAAATGCATTCTCAAATTAATCTAGATACATCAATTTCATTCATAGATACATTTATAAGATACAAAATAAAAAATCCAATTCAGTTATTATGAATTGCAATGAAAGTTCTATATTGTATGCTGCCCACAACAAATAAACCTATCAACAAAAGTTTAAAAAAAATATTAATTCCTTTTTTTAATCCCTTAGATAAATTAAAAACCAATAAAAACTTTTGTCCAGATACAACATAATAATAAGAAAATCCAACAACAACATAATATCTAAAAATTAACAACCTAAAAATATGCAAAACAAAATGAAAAAAAAATAGATACTAGAATAACTAGAAAAATTTTCTAATAAAAAAAAACGATAGGTAGTTTAGGGTTTGGAATAGACGAATTGAATTAAAAATTACGAATTAAAAAGAAAATAATACCAGTTAGATACATACTAAAATTGTGAATGTAATTGAAGGTAGTTATATTAATTAAAAAAAAAATAAAAAATGAAACTTGTTAAAAAATTTCCTAAATCGGATTTGTGGTATGTTACTGTTAGATTAGTTATCATTGCATCATAATCCTACGAATTCGTAAGACCAAAAACTTAATTAATTGTAAATTGAATTTCAATTAAACTTAACGTTTTTGTTAAATTGGTGAATTTTATTTTAGTACTTATATTTTGTTTATTATTTTTTATAAAATTGTTAGGTGATTTTTTCTTATTTTTTAAATGCCTATAATCAAAATGTTCAATTTATTTTGTAATGTGTAGGTATCTTAAAATTTGATTCTAAATTTTCATTTTAATTTCCCTTAACTAAATTGAAATTTTTAAAAGAACGATGGAATTATTTTCCCTGCATAACATGGTTAGTGCACAGTTTCCCTTTAGATAATAGTACCTACCTACATTGTACCATCTCTCAATATAATACTATTGTGCACTATTAGAGTACGGAATCTAAATGACTCATTTAAAGGAATAAGATCATAAATATCAAAATAATCATTCCAAAGTTTAAGATCAACCACTGACCTAATATTCCACTAAGACGTAGTGATTAGTAGGTAATGATTACAAATTTTTCGATAACTGAATGTTTTTAAACAAATTCCACCGAGAGGTATCAGGAAATTAAATCCCAATGGCGGAGAGGGACTTCTACTCATTAAGACCTCCTTATTCCTTGAAACATGGAAAAATGGTAACGATTCATGTGAAGGAGCGACCCATAATATTTGTTTTGAATTGAATGGGTCAATTTTAATAATAAAAACTTTTTTTTTAAATTTTAAAATTTTAAAATTACAGTTCCTCAGTACCTATATTTAAGAGTCTCTGTGTGAATGAAATCGAGTATTGCGGCGAATCTACATAATTATATATTGAGGTCAGGAAGTGTCTGGGATGTTTTAATCAAATGGGGTGAAAACAATCGTGTTCACTTTAACACGAAGAAAACCCAATGCTGTCTCATCTCGCTAAAAATAGTAAATTCTATTCCCAACCTGATTTTTCAGGGAGAAGCTTTGCAGCACTCAACAGATTTAAATATTTTGGGCATTGAGCTAAACCAGAAATTGACTTGGTCAAATTACATGTTTGGTATATCAAAAGATGCAGCTAGTTGTTTGGGTTTTTTGTATCGCTGTAAATCTTACTTTTCTCCACTTGATCTCCACAATAATTATAAAACATATGTTAGACCAAAAATGGAGTATAATGCACATATTTGGGCTGGTGTTCCCCAATCGGTGCTGGGATATCTCGATAGAGTGCAAAACAGAGCTATTCGTCTTATAAATGATCCCAGTGTTACCTCAACGCTCACTTCACTTAGTCATTGGCGCACAGTGCGGTCATTTACCTTTATTTTATAGATACCTAGTGGGGACTAACACCTGTTCTAAAGAAATAAAACAATTAATGCCTCCACTTAAAGTTTTCCGACGTGAAAAAAGGAGTGCAACAGATGCTCATCCCTACTGCGTCGAATTGTTAAGATGGCGAAACACGGCTTATGGAAACTCGTTTGTTATGCGCATGTCAAGATTATGGAATCCGTCCAATGTGTTTCTTAAAGTTGGTAATTCGTATGGGTACGATTTAACTAAATTTAAGAAGAATATTAACATTTTCTGCTCAAAATTCCTCCAAATTTTCCCGATCCCCCATAATCCTAAATTCCTAAATAACCTCCCCACAATCCTAAAATCCTTTCATATTCCCATTCCTCTAACCAAACTGTACATTTGTGTCACAGGCTGCTTTCTAAAGTTTGGCTCGAAAATGGTGTGGTGTTGGTGGATTAAAGTCGCACACTACCCAACGAAATACCGCACAGTTTCAATGGGTTGCTTTCGAGCATTCCGTCCTCTCGCAAAAAAAAAAAACAAAGCAGGACAAAAGGTTAAACGAAAAGTTGTGAACAAATTTGAATCAATTAGTGATATTGTATTTTGGACTCGCTGATTAAAGATATGTGCTAAAACTATAAGGCCCTTTACCTAGTAGACATTGAATAAAATCAACCGAAATATATTGGTTAGAGAGCCTCAAATTAACAGAAGGCATTGAAGAATTTATAGATACTATTTAAAATCAATAAATTTATGATTTACCTCAAACATTCAATAGTTCCCTTTAATGCTTTAATAGTTCTCAAACTTTAATTTCATTCTATACTGACATGATATTCTACTTTGAAGATATTTTACATTCATTAATTCGATACCAGGTCAAAGTTTTGTGCGCTTTATATTTTTATAATAAGTATCTACCAGATATCATATACTTGTATGTATAAAACATATTATTAAAATAATTACAGTTAAGTTTATTAGTTAAAGGATAGATTCGGATTTATTTCAATTTAATTTAATTTTATATATATATATATATATGTATTTTTTTTTAAATTTGGTCGTATTTTGTGGACAACCACATAAGCCGATTTTTATTTAATCTTCAACTATTCAGGTTTACTTTTCACATTTTTATTTTTTAATTTTGTTTTTTTTTTTTTAATTTTATTTTTTAATTCCAATCATTTATTTTATTTTGATTCTTTTGAACCTAAAAGGCACAGAATAAAACCAAATAAACGAGGGACAATTTAAAGAGTAAATAATAAAACCATAAATTGCAAAGCGAACAAATTTGCAGAATGAAATTATATTACCTAAATGTTAACTGATTAGTTATAGTAATTAAATTACTTTTTAATACAATATGATATTGTTTTAAATGTGAGGTTTCTATAGCAACTAGAGGTGCATATACTTAAGAATCTAATGATTAAATTAAGGTATAAAAATAAAAGCCACATATGATTAATCGAAATTAAAAATGACTAAAACCGTGGTTTTGAAATGTTTATGACATGATTGGGAAATTGGAATAACTCACTACATTTGGTAAATAAAGCAGATTTAAATACAGTGTGTGATAAAAAGTTTCTAATGGTATTCATTTGGTAACTTTGCAATAATCTGTAACTAAAATAGCCAAGGAAATACAAATGCTGAACCCTTATACCTTAAAGCTAAATGAGCTCTATTACATTTATATTCAGGAGAGTGTATTCAAACTATAACCCTCAAATGTAAGAACATTACCCCGAATCGAAACTCTTAATCATTTTATGCATGGTCTTCATGATGGACTTAGAACCAAGTCGCCTAATCCTCAAAAAAATTAAAAAAAGTCACAAGGTTTATGCTACCTTTAAACTAAAAAAATAAGAAAAATTTATTAGGCCAAAATTAGAATGTAACCGAAATTGACCTTTTCAAATACACAGCCCGATTTCATATCTAATTCTAATGCTATTTATCTAAAGAAAAACAAATTTTAATAAAGATTAGATCCCTTTGGTTTAGAGTCCGACGCATCACTCTTACGTTTTACAAAAATTATTTAAGGATGCATTTAAATTATTGCTTCTAATTTCTGTGGTCAGTCCTTATTAAAAACAGAATATTGGGTCCCGTACCTTCCGTATATTTATGATGCAACCATTATACAAGATTTACGACAGGAAAATTTGTTTTAAATTCTAGTGAATCAAAGCCTCACACTACCAATTTAAGTGATTGGGGTTTTCCTGAACTCGTTTCAAGTTTTCCCCCTCACTTAGGAACCAAAACAAAATTGGTTCTCCTTCTATTGATTTTCCCACAAAATTCTTTTTAAAATAAAGATATCTACTCTGTCTAGATTTAAATGATTAAAAATTCCTTAAAGCATCAAATTGAAATTGACATAATCATTTTTATATGATTGTTATTAATGTATTGACTGCAATTTAATACATTGAGAATTAAAAAAAAAAAAAAAAAAACCGAGTTTTAAAATGAAATAAAATTATCGCGTGCATTAACGAAACCTAAATGAAGTAGATTAAATAAATGTTAAAAATTTGCTTTTTTTTCTTTTTCTTTTCTGTTAATGGATCAAATTACTTCAAATGAAGCAATATAATATATAAGTATATATATAATTACGACAACATGCTATACATTTATTTATATTTTAAATCACAGTCGGATCAATGTACCCGCAACAAACAATGTATTTAAAATTGAGTCCTTGTACTTAATATTGAATTGACAAAAGTTTTAATTTAAAGTAGGAGACACATTTACAAAGCGCATTTGAACTTTTTTTATATATCTATTTAAGCTCAATGTAGGCATTGGATAGTATAAAAAAATTTATTTAAAAAGATCTTGCAGTATTGACTTAAAATTAAATTTATTTATTCGCATATACTTATGCAATGCCAAAGCTTAAAATTTTTTTTTTTGGGTACCATTAAGTTCATCAATCTAAATCCAATCCAAAATTTTATTAATTCATAGTGCAAGACTATGCCATTAACGGCAGGGTGGTACAGCGATTAGAATACCGACTCTTCTTTCGAGAGGCTTGGATCCGAATTCCAGTATAAGTGAAAAAAGTTTTTTCTCCGTATAAAACTTTATCTCCAGTATAAGTGAAAAAAGTTTTATATCTTTTCGAATCGTCTCAGCTACCAGACGTCCTATGGTTCAAATTTTTATATTATACAATACCTATTTATAATAGAAATAAAATTTATTAAAAAGTTTAGATATTTCACATGAAAAAAAAGCCAAGAAAAATCTCATGTTTGAATTAAATGTGGAATTTATTAAGAATCAAACTTAATTTACAAATTTGCGAAAACAATCTCTAAGTCTCTTACTTTCTGTTATTTTTTATTGAAATAGTAATGCCTTCGAGCCGCTGTCATTTTAATCTCTTAAATTAATTAACACCTGTCTTCACTATCAACTAGACTAAGCATTTTGTAGCACAAACACGTGTCTAAAGTTTTTTTTCCGAAAGCATTAATTGAAACTTCTTATGAAAATTTCAAAAATTTATATTGCAAGCAATATGTATATTAGGTGTAAGAATTACCATTGAAACACTGTAATGAGGATATGCCGTTATCTTTTATTCTCTAAGGGCAACTACTTAATATTCTTCCTAATTTGATTTGCACAAACATCTTAAATTGATTTTCTAAGAAATTTTTAATTATATCGATTCGTTTTAAAAATTGTCTGTTTTGCAAAATTGATTTCGAAATTCTTTATCTACATATACGAGTACACCTTAACAACTAATCAATAATTCCCCATTAAAATTTTTTGAATTCAACATTCTTCAATTTCAATTAATTTTTTTTTTTTTGAATTATCTGAAGAAATCAATTTTATTTTTTAATCGAACTGAGGAAGGAACTAAATTTTCTCTAATTTTACGGTTTTGTAATTTTCTTTTACATTAAAAACTCTAGAGTTATGCTTCACATGCAGTTCACATTTTTCCTGTTTAAATATTTTATTCTTTTATTAAATTTATCGATTCCCATAAACTCATATATTAATTCAGCAGTTTTTTTTTTTTTAAAAATACATATTTTCAAATAGTTCAAGGAAACATAAATGCATTTTATGTTTTTTTCTTATATTTAATCTGATTCGTTCAATATGGAGCCACCATAAACGACGATCAAACGAGGAAGAAGAACATACAAAACAAAAAAAAACTATTAACTTGAATCATTGCTGGATCAATATTTATCGGAACTTTACTTTCAATTTCCGATTTGGTAATATTGCATTGAAAAATTTTTTAAAAAACTCTTGGAATCTGAAAATCATTTTTAATGCATTTTGTACATTAAAGAATCTGAAGTGGCAAAGGTGACCTAAAGAAAATTATGATTCTTTAGGTAAAGGAACTAAGAAATATTTTCACATAATTTATTAATATCAGTATTACAGCAGTTATAATTTCAAATTTAATCAAAAGTTTGTAGTGGTCTTCCGATTATTAAAATTTACATATATAAAACCAAGGCTGTTACATATACTGTTGTCGCTTCAACACATAATTAACCAAGGCCACTAGTCGGCTTGCTAAAAATTAAGTGGAGGCGAATCCAATTTTAAGCCATCTTGGAATTTCCACTGTGTAGAAGTAAGCACTTGCAGCTACTGTGGTCTAACGTTGATTTCTTTAAGACGAGGCATACTTGACTTCAATTCAATAGAGCAAGTGCCAATCGCTCCAGTATTTCGACGAATTATAAATGTTTCGTGGATTAATTATTACTTGTTCGACAGGGTTGCCTATTAAGCGTAATGCGCTGTTTTGAATTTTGTTGAAGTAACTCAAAGAAGTTTTGGGATGCGGAAATGTGAGAGTTGTACTTTATCTTAGGTTAATTGTAGGCTTAATAGATATTGAACTGATCCTTTGAAGTGAAATATACTTTATAACAGCAAGAAACCCCAAGCATTTGATAGCGTTCTAAGCGTTGTAAAAAAATGCTTAATATGCTGAATCTTAAGGGAATCTTAGATTGCTAAGCCTACTCTATTACTTTTCTCCTTCTTAATAACTTTTCTTTAAAATTATATCAATTCAAATCAAATGTTTAGTCAATCCTTATTAGACTATTCTACACTATATTAGCATTATGAACTAATAACACCATATAATATTATCCAACAGTTCAATATCATTCAAATTCCATATTTTAACAATAATTATCAAACTATATTCGTTCATATTTTGTTATTACAAGTTTCTTGAAATCGTGAGAAATTGAAAAAATACTTTTATTACGAAATTAATTGCATGAGTTTAAATAGCAGTCAATTTTATTTATTTAAATAATTAATAAAATTATTTCTAGACATATTTAATATATCTACCTTTCTATAGTAGGTATTTTGCCATAAAAAACTATGTTCAGTGATTAAATCAAGTTTAGGTGTGAAAAAGTTATAAAAACCATACGATATTATCATAAAAAATCCCACTTAATTTTAATTTTTAAAAAGCAAAAAATTACCCGAATCGTGCAGGTAATTGAAAAGAACAAAACCAAAATGAAAGTAATAATCATATTTGGAATTCAGATGTTTTAATATTAATATTTGTTAAAAGTATATGACAGATAAATTTGAGTTTATAGTGGGCAGAATATCAATATTAACCAAATATTTATTAACCAAATTTATATGTGAAAAATAGAAATAATAAAATTTCTAGAAATGGTATTAATGATATATTTATCTATTTAAATTTAACAAAATTAAATAAATGATTAAAACTGAAAAAGGATTGAAGAAAGTTAATGGTTGCCATGGATATGGAGTTTAAAAGTACTTATCTTTTATACAGATGTTTAACTTAATAATAACTACTCGTTTGCAATGAAAATATTTTCACAGCTGTAGGTATTCCATCATGATTAATAAACTTCTTAGTTTTATTTATTTCTTCTTAGTTTATTGATTTTCTCCTTATTTTAGATCCGACCGATGGCGTAGTGTTTAGGACGTTGGCCTTTCGAACGAAGGTCAGATCATTATGTAATAAAAAACCTCACATTTAAAATTTAAAACAGGGGTTTTACTGCTACTTAGTCCATTGTTTAATAGTCTCCTACAACCATCTAAATCCTTAATAATGTTGTATAATATATAGGCAAAGGAGCTAAAGAATCTTTCCTTCAATTACATTAACTTGTATAAATATGGAAAAGTGAAGTATTGCAATATTGCAGAAAAAGTTTCCTCGCAAATTCGTACTGTAAATCCTTTAGAATTTTCAATAGGTGTTCATTGCCTGTATCATTTTTGCTTTTAGTCATAGAAATTATTTTAAAAACTTATACAAAAATTTTAGAAACATATGTAGTGAGTTATAAGAATCAATCAAAATTTTTAATTCTTTCAAAACTTTCTTGATGCTTTAATTGATGAATACTTAATCTGTTCTTTGATCGTTTCCTAATTCAATAAGCGCAGATTCTTCTTAGGAAAGTAGGCAGTTTTCCAATAATTTTAATAACATAGAAGCTAAGGTTTCATTTATTTGTTACTGTCCCCTGCTGTTGTTGTTTTTGCAAGTATTTTTAGAGATGGAGAAGCATTGAATGCTAGTTTCTTCTTCCAAATGTTGCTTCAATATCGGCTTTAAAATAATTTTTCCTACTTTGTGAAAATTTAGCACAATTTTTTTTTTATTTTCCATATCACTTCGTGAGGGAGCACACGATTTTAATTTGGCATCTTTGTCTCACACGGTTTTCTGCTGCTGTTTTTACATCCTCCCATGTAAAGTTATAATGATCAAATTCAGTTCACTTAGCAGTGTATTCTCCCTCCCATTCCAAAACTTGGTCTATTCTTCTTTCTTTTTTGTCTCAGCATGGGTTCTTTTCTGAACTTCTCCAAAGATCTTCGTTGCTTACTCTGGCAGGCCTGCAATAATTATTAAACTGTGAAGAATTGATTTGGTGTATGGAAAATTCTTCAATAAAGGACTTATTTAATTAAAAGTAAATCTCATTGTAAAGTAAATCTCATTGCAGAATATTGTGCACTATTGAAAAAAGCTTGAAAAACAATTAGTTTAAATTCTTATTAAATTTAATTAATTTAATTATATAAAACGAAGCATTTATATTACCATCTATTTAAAATACATGAGAAAAAAGCGAAGGGTTTTAAATAATAAACTCATATCTATTTAATTCTTTACTAAAAGAAACAAAATCGTGACTTTTAAATTTTTTTTTTTAATTCTGAACTAAAACAATTATTTTGTTGAATTTTTGTGTTGCCAATAAACTTCCGTTCTGTACACAATATTATGAAATATTCCAACTCATTCATCAAATCTGAAAAAATATATTTAAAAAGAAAATTAACATTTCATTTTCATTTAATAATAGCCTTGTCTCTTTAAAAAGAATATTTTCATCATATTTTTTGAATTTTATTTCATTTTTTTTTTTCGGCTGCCTGGGGGTGTAAAGTTTAAAATTATGAAAAAAACGAGAAAATGAGATGAGAATAAATATAAAAGCCACCGAACTTTCACATAAACTTCATAATAGATTTTGCAATTTGTATATTAGGAGGAATTTGTTCATTATCATTTTTTTTTTTTTGTAATGCATTTCTTGATTGAATGAAAACTTTGTTACCTTTTTTCCACTTGTCGATTCACAATGTTCTTCTTCTCATTCAGTTCGCTGCAGATTCCAAACGATTGTGTCTTAATATTTTTTCGTAAAATAATAATTATAGCTGGAAGCAGCTATTGATATTCTAATTTGAATATTAAAAAAAAAATAAAAATATTTCACGATCCTTATTTCCCCCAATTGCATTGAACCTGTCATTTTGAATTATTTAAAAAAAAAAAAATTTGGTTGATGGTTACTTGTATTAAAAAGTTTTAATAATTGTTTTAATCTTTGTAAATGTTTGTCCAACTAGTATAAAATAGGAAAAGGTGGAGGGAGTATGTGGAGGTGGAGGAATAGGTGGAGGTGGAGGGATAAAATAGGAATAGGTGGAGGGATATATTAACTTTGGTATTGTGTTTGTAAATTGTAACCGCCAATAGGATGCAAATAAGATATGGCAATGTGAATAGTGGCAGCTCCTAAGTTGTGTAAACCATGTTAAATCATTCGTCCCTGAAATTATGTTCTACCTATGTAAAATAACTTGATTGCTGTTACCTCCTGAGCTGATTTGGCGATTTCTGTTTGCCCTTCCATACGTTTAGAAATTTATAAGGACATGCACTTGAAAGCCAGTGTCATACCTATTTCAAATAGCTTTTGAATTTTTATTTAAATTTTACATTTTCAGGTGTATAAGTAATAATAAACCGGTTACATCAAATAACTATGAAAAAATTGTTAGCCTCTTATTTTAACTTTGTGAAGTGGACTTTGATGACGAACTGGTTAAGTACCTGTCCTATATCAACCCAGCGAGTGCAGGATCAATAACTTTCACTGTTATTGGTATTCCTCTGTAAGATCTGTATCAGCCGAAAACTAAATTGGTGGTTAAGACATTAATTCAGAACTAAAGTAAAAGATTTTAAACGTCTTAGACTTATGCAAATCCAAGTAAAAATTAATTGTCAAAAAGTCGATGACGTTTATGACAGTATGAAAATTATTTTTAATCTCAACAGTGTTAATTCGCCTCCTTTACCTATAAATCATTCAATATTTGACTAAATTTAATAATAAACTTTTAATTTGACGACGTCCGTCCTTTTACCAACGCCTAAATCTAATCACTTACCTTTAAACATTATTTCCTAAACTCCTAAAAATTCCATTAATACAACTATCTAAATATACGATGCCTCGATTAATCTTATTAAAATTAAAATGCACATACGATATTGTATTAAATGTATATAAATTTTTGATAGGCAAAGAAAACGAATGAATGAAGATTAAAAAAAAAAGAGAAAGAAAATAAAAAAAAAAAATAAACAAAATATACCTAATAGAAGAAATAAATTTTATTGATAACTTTTCATGACCCCAAACAAAACACAAAAACAACACACACCTATCTTAATCGTATACATATACCAACTTACATAATATTTATTAATAGTATTATAACTTTAACTCACGAATATTATAGCAGGAAACAAACGCATCAGAATGCATCACTTTTGCCAATTTATTAGACAGTGTCCAGTTTTTATTTCTTATTTTTCTTTTTTTTTCTGTGTATATGTTTGTATATAAGTATACGATTTTTTGTAAGATCGTTTTTAAATTTTTGCATTATATTTTACACACTGTTTGATCGTGGCTTTATGCGGAGGAGTTAAAATAGTATTTTTGCGCACTTAAAATCTATTTTATAATATTATAGATTTTCATTATTTTTGTTTTATTATAATCATTATAATCATCACTATCATTTATAATCAATATCATCATAATCATAATAATGTGTGCAATGCCCTCGTAAAAAACAAAAACAAAATATAAAAAAACAAGGAAGAGTGTAGTAGAGTAGACTGTGTAAACTCTGGGATACCCGTATGACCGTAACATATACATTATATCATCCGGTTAATTACTTTTGGCAAAATTTCAAATATACAGCTTTATTAAGTTTATTGGAATACTCATATAAAAGAAGGAGTTGTATGACAGCTACTCGAACTCTCTGCAATAGACCAACCAAATTTAGCTGTAACTTTGGCCATTACACTAAACTATTTTTGGCAAAATTTCAGACACCCAACTTCAATAGGTGTAGAGTAATGCTCATATAAAATAAGAAGTTGTATGGCAGGTACACGAACCCACTTCAGGAGACCAACCTAATTTTGCAGAAACTTTGGGCATAAAACTAAACTACTTTTGGCAAAATTTCAAACACGCAGCTGTAACAGGTACAGAAAAATACTCATATAAAAAAAGAAGTTGTGTGGCAGCTACCCGAACCCATGGACCAAAATGGCTGGATTTAAATAGCGATGACGGCTATTGCAAAAAAATGAATTTGCGAAAATTTCAAGACTCTAGCTCCTTTAGTTTTTGAGTTATCGTGCGGACTGACGGACGGACGGACGGACAGACCGACAGACGGATAGACGGACAGAAGGACGGACGGACATAGCTAATTCGATTTATTTTTCGATTCTGATCCGATCCATACACTTGAGTCTATATCTACCCCCCATCCTTCTCTGCGTCACAAACGTAATGGCAAATTTATTATACCCTTTGAATATAATAGTCATACGGGTATAAATATACTCATAAATTCTTAAAATGTTGCCAGAATTCTTATCTACATTAATGTTGCTATTATTATTATTACTGTCTTATTTTTCGCATTTTGTTGTTGTTATTGTAAATTTGCAAAAATATAAACAGTAAAGCGAATGGCGATATTCTTAAGATTCATATATGACTACATGAGAGTTATATGTATATACAAAAGTTTAATAATATTTTGCAAAAAAAAAAGAAACTGTCTATATTAAGCATATAGGCATGTAGGCACGTATTTTTGGATACTTTTAAGAATGAATAAATAAAAATGTATAGAATTAAAAATGTATATATAGAGATAAAGAAATATGTATATATGTGATATTCTTTGGGAACGTTAAACTCTAAAACAAAATGTTTAAATAAAAAAAAAAAAAAATAAAAAAAATTATATGAAAATATAAATCGTGATTGATTGTTTTATAAAATGAAATTATTATTTTCTTTAGGCAAAACTTACATACACTTTACTTATACTTACATTTATCATGTTATTTATAAGTTTATAAACGTAGATGCATTGTATATCAGATGCATTTTGTTCAATTAACAAAAAAAAAAAAAACTACAGGGTGACTTAAAACTTTTGAATCCAAACATTTAGATAAATGCATAAAACTTAGTATGAGTTCAAATCTCTGTTTCTTCAGTAACAAACCTATTACACATTCATTAAAGGTTCGTTAGTTGACGATAACTGGATGAGAGATTAATTGATGATCTATTCTCATTCTTTATCATCGTTTTTCACATCAATCTAATGTCAAAACCAGCTGAGCGAGAAAAGTCACTTTTTTTTTTTTTTAAGTTTTTCAAAGTTGAGCAAATTTTTTTGAATTTCATATGAAGTTGCCCATAATGATATTAATTTTTAATAAACTTTTTAATTGTAAAATATTAATTGTAAAAAGACACAAAATACCTGCGTCTTATTTTATCTTTCAAAATTAAATTTGTTTAGAAATTATTTCCTAATGCGATTAAATTTTTTATATTAGTCTCTTAAATTGCATAATGTGCCCAAAACACTTCAAAATTATGTCATTATAAAATGTCAAAAAAATTCGTGAATATTTAACAGTGCAATAGACGTGTGTGGTAGCTCCTCAATGTAATCAACCGTTGAAGATTCATTAAATTGATGAAAAGCTCATTTCACCTATTAATTTTATTTGCATATTTAATCAAAATTCAGTTTTTACTTGGTAAAGTGATATTTGAGTTCTAACTATGTTTTATGTCACTTTATGCAATGAAATACTCAATTTTTTTATGAAATTAAGCAATTGAAGTACATAAAATGTCATAATTCATTAATCACTCAATTAAAAACTCATTTGGCAAATTCACTCATAGCTCAACTCAAATTTTGAGTCTGCTGAAATGATTAGTTGCCTAACACTTGATAAGAGAGCTCAAATTATCAGTGGACTTAATTAAGCGATCTTAAAATTTTAGTTTAGCAATGAGTTGAGTTGAAATTTGAGCATTTTAAAATATTCATTAAATTCTAATTTTTTAATAATTTCATAATTAATGAGAATTAAGCACTAGGATAACCTTTTGTTTTAATATTATTTAAATAATTAAATGCTCATTATAATTATAATATTAAGAGTAATAAGCAACTACACACCTGCCATAGTATATTTCTAGAACATATATAATATAAATAATTGCAGAAATTTGGTGTTAATTTCAATCTTAGAACCCCCTGTCTATTAACCACAGTTTAAAAATTCAAGACTTAAAAAACCTCTAGTTTACTTGTTCTAAAACTATTTTATTCTGTCTTATATAATATGTTTGCAAAAAAAAAAAATCACATATTAGATAAAATAATGAAGGGGGGTCTGCTATACAACATTACTAACCATTTATACTTAAAACTTTCTTTAGATTAAACTAAATTCATATGGATAATCTATTATAACCAACATATTATATTTCTTAACTATAAATATTGCATAATGAATCTTTTAAAATTAAATTAAAAAAAAAATAGTAATAATAATAATAATAATTTAAAATATTAAACTTAAGTTTATATAAAAATAATATCTTTGACGTTTCATGCACCAACTTAACGCAAATCAAAAAAAAAAAAACTTAAAGAACAAATTATCTTATAGATAGGCCAGATCAATTTAATAATATTTTAAAGGTAATAATTTTTAAAATTGTTTTGACTTTTTTTTGGATTTTTATATTTTTCGCATACCTAGAAGCTCAGATGGGTAATAAATTTTATTTAAATTATAGAATTTAAGAAGAAGATTAAGAAAAAAAAAATACAAAAAAAAATTGACTTAAAAATCGTCATCAACTGTAGTACATATTATCGGCAAGTGGTTGGTACTTAGTTTATATCTTGCAAAATATACAACTTAAATAATAACAAACCGGTTCATGTAGGAGTTGTAGATAAACAACAAAATTACAATATAAACTTTTAAAAAGAATAGTTCTTAAAAAGTGGATACTTAAGCGCACAATATAAAGATGATGCAAAAATTGTTGTTGACTTTAATTGGGCATAGATAAATTGCAATTTTAAATAAAATATAATTCTTTTTAGTTTTTATTTTTAATTTTTTTTTTTTTTTGTTGTATGTTTTTTTTTTTTAATTTTATTTTATTTATTAGATAAAATATAAATAGAATATAGCAAATATTTTCTTTATTTAATTTTTTATTATGTCTTCATTTACATTGAAAACAATGTTAGAACGCTCTGTTATTTGAATAACGCGCATTGGTATTCCATGTATACAAGGCCTCGAAATTAAGCAATTTACTTTTACAACGGAGTTAGAAATCTTTAAAAAGCATCCTGGAGACCAAATCCCTTTGGTAAATTGATACTTCTATTAAGAGAAATCATCTCCTTCTGTAGGCGGAACAGTGGTATAACCACCAAAATTAATTACGTAGTACAATAGCTGACGATTAAGAAGGGGGAAATGATAGAGTAGAGAAATGTTAAGTTAAGAATTAGATGGAGAATTTCAAAGAAATAATAGTTTATAGACTTCTACTGTTTGAAGTTAATGGTCGAATTATAAGTAATAATTAATCAATGAGCTTCTATATTTTAGACCTCAAGTTCGTAAAGCTATCCAGTACATATCTGCTCAGATGGTATTAGGACGTAAAGGTTAAATTTTTTATATAATTTTTTTTACATTATCTGCGAAATTGCTTAGAAAATATCTGTAAATTTGACCATAGCACACCTATATTTCAACGCGAAGTTAAAATCGTCAAGGCTTTGAAAGACAACGTTATCATTAATTATACAATCAGGTGTTTGTAGAATCTTATTTTGATAAAAGAAGAGAACAACTATGCGCTTTAACAAATATATGTAAATATAGGTTTTACATATGTTTAAGTAGATTTTATTAGTTTAGCTAGTAAACCCTAAAGTTCAAATGGAGTTTAATGAACCTGATTCGTTGAAGATCATTTTGACTTAAAATTAAATATAAATCATTAAAATCTACTTAAGTTTGCTACATTTACTACTACAATTTGAACCTCATGTGTTCTGCACGCGTTGTTGGAAATTGCGAACACTAAAATTAATTTTCCATATTGTTACAACTTGATGTAACAGTTGTTGGTCTTTAATTTTGTTTTTCTTTACTTCTCTTGCATTTCTGTTGAGAATTTAATTTAAATTTAGAAAAAAAATTAATTTTTTTCTCAATTATAATTTATTTGACATAAATTTTACTTAAATTGTTTTAATTTATGGAATAACTACAAAACAAAATACCTAACATAGTTTTATATAATTGGATCAAAATTTTTTTTTAATAAACAATTACTTATCTAAATTGGTTACTTTTTGAACCCTTTAGGGGGTTCAAAACTTCAAAACAAAAGAAAAACATTTATATTGGCCCAAATTTAATTGTAATTTATTTGATTGAATAAATATACGTTAAAATTATGCATTAAATTTTTAAATAAAGAACTTTTAAATTTTAGAATTTTAAAGGAATTCAAGAAATATCATAATTTACGTTCAATACATTTAAGTATTGAATTATTTCTTGGACTACGAGTTATTACAAAGTAATATTTAAAGTTATAAAATAGTATATAGGACAACAACGATAGGACAATTAGTATATTTAAAATATAATGGACCCCAAAATTTCTAGACCATTCAAAAGAAAAAAAGTCTTATTTTGAATAATACCCAATACACATTATACAAAATATCATCATTGACCCTCAACTCTTGATATTGTAGAATTTATTAAAGCATCCAAAAAGATTAAGACTACACTAATCCTCCCAATTAAAAAATTAGTCTAATTCTATCTGTACAAAAAGAAGGTCTTGATGAATCTGATTCGTTCAATATAACTTAAAACCAAATATTATCAACACTTATATTTGATTTCAAATTCTATTGAACGAAGCTAACTCAACTTATCAAAAGAAAAGAGTGTATTGAATATTTGATTAGTGATAAGTGGTAACTAATCTAGAAATGATTAGGAAGCTCAGTGTTTTGAAGTATTTTAAAATCCGTCAACTTCAGCTTATTTTAAAATGACCCTCTTGTTATGAGTATAAGCCTTTTTGCATTATCCAATTATCCAAAATCAAATAATCCAAAAAAATCTCTTGTTTTGATTCTCTTGTTTCTCTTGTTTTGAAAACTATTTTCGTAATAAACCTATTAATAACTTTTAATTAGTAGGTAAAGTTTTACAGATTATTAATCACTTATCACTTATTAAAAATAAGAACTAATTATTTGATCAATGATACACTTGTCCATAGTCATCCATCACAATTCAATCAATAAGACTTACATCTTATCTTATTCCATCGTTTTTAGAATGAAACCAATTAAATCAACTTAACTGTAATTCGACACTCCTAAAAAAAAACTTCTAATCGCACCAAGAAGTCTGTGCGCTGGAGAGTCTTATGATATATTATGATACTAATTCCGAAATTAAAAATCTAATACGGTAAAATTCGTTGAAGTATTTGATAAAAATATTGCATGAGATGGGGCTCCTAAGTTCGACCCCCATAATTTTAAAAACTTTTAACCACTGAAAATAGGATCATTAAGTGTAATTTTCACCTGTGCGCTAGGGAGTCTTATATATATATTATGATACTAATTCAGAAATTAAAAATCTAATACGATAAAATTCGTTGAAGTAATTGTTAAGAATATTGCATGAGATGAGGCTCCTAAGTTCGACCCCCGTAATTTTAAAAACTTTTAACCACTGAAAATAGGATCATTAAATGTAATTTTCACCTGATGCAAATATTTATAAAATTCTGTATTACCAAATTATAATAACTTTAAGCGCCACTTAATTTTAATTGTTCCGTAAGTTATTAAAACTATAATAAAAAAAAATTATATAATTTCAACTTCTTAGTGAGACCTACTAATACAACCTCATATTTTCAAAATCTTAAAATTATATATACAAGAATTGTTATTTCGAAATAAATACGTGCCCCGTAAATTAATGTCCAGACATATTATACAAAATATAGACATTGTATACAAGAAATTCGTCACACTCGTTACAGAAATTTGTCTTTACATAATAAGTATTATATTTTAAGTCTATTTTATGGGGTCTCTTGAGTGCATCTCTAATATAAATTTTTATTTAATTCTATATTCATTCAAAATTAGTATTCTTAAAACATTGAAACTTAAAAATTCAACTGAATAATATAAAATTAAATATTTGTTCCATATTAAAATAGCTCCATTAGTTTTCATATAAATTTTTTTTCAAAAAAAATTATTAGAAATTAATTCTTAATTGACAATAATATAAAATATAATATAAAAGAATAAAATCAACTTGACAAGAGTGATAATTACCGTGTCCAAAATACTTTTAAAATTGAAATCAAACATTTTTGTGACTCTATACACCCCATCTACCAAAAAATTCCAGTTATTTCCTCTATAAAAAATATAAGATAACAATTCCAATTAGTTCCTGGACATAAAATTTTATTTTTAAATTTGAATTTTTTTTTATTCTAATAACTATTAGGAGGAATATAGATTTGACTTGCTTTTAGAACATTTTAAAAAAAGTGCGCTAATTAGCTTTAGTCTGTGTGTCTTTCAGTCTAGAAAGTTTACAGAACTTCTACGCAGTTTTAAATCAAACAATAAAGTTTTAACTCCAGATAGCCTAGACATGAAGTTCTCGTTGTTATCCCATCTGTTACAGCTCTTCAACTTTTGGAAAAAGCCATATATTTAAATTGTAAAACATCTAAAAATTAAGTGTAACAAAAGATCTATAAGGTGTGCCCAATCTGCAAGCGGAAGACAGCATCTGTTAATAAGATTTATAAAAATATTTAAAGTAAAAACATAACTCATTACACATGATTGATTATTGATCAACTGAAGGAGTGTTAGATTCCCTCAAAGGTCCTGAATTTTAATTAGAAAGAAATAAATTTTTATTTACTAAATCACCTTGACAACCAAATGCATAAAGTAAGATATGCAAGTATATGAGTCATTTAGAAAATATTTTTGTGTCATTTGCCGGTTTCCAAACTGAAAAGTTGCTATTTTTGAACACCTGTAACTGTAATGTTGAAGACGTTTTCATTTTTTTTAAGTAATATTCATAAAATTAAAACCTCGTCTTAACTCCGAAGGGCTTCCATAACATTCAATAAACTGTTACCCAAAACTTAGAACATTGTTTGATCTTGAAAATGTGCTTTTTAAAAAGTCTAGATTTGTTTTATTCTTGTTAAATTTTTTTGGGGGAACTTAAACTTAAAAAAAACCACTCAATGATAGAAAGAGACAAAAAAAGAATAACATAAATTTTAACTCATTATAGAAATACTGTGGCTTTTAAAAACAAAAAAAAATTCTTTAAAATAAAAAAAAAAAAACTTTTCTTTATTTGCATTAAAAGTTCAGAAATTTTAAAAATTTTGTCTTTTGCCTAAAATAACAACAATAACAACAACAAAAAGAAGAAAAGCATTCTTTTTCAAGAACTTCCCAACCTCATTAACTTTTACAACGATCTTTATGATTTTTTTCTTCTCATATTTTAATGTTATATTTTTATTTTGTCTCGAAAAAGACTTTATTTTTTTTTTAGATAAGTGACTTCTTGAAAACTCACTGCCATATATGTGAAATAAACATAAATTTTGAATAGAGCATGAAAAAAACAATTCCCAAAAAAAACAAAAGAAGACAAGAATACAAGAGAACACGAATTTTAAAAATTCCAATTTAAAAAGTGTGTGAATGTCACATGTTGTAAAACTTGTTTAATATATAAACATTTTAGTTTCGGTCTGATTTTAAGTGACGGTCTATAGCTATAAGGTAATATAAGATGAAGTTTTTGCATAAGAATTAAAATTTAATGATTTTAAAAATTATTTGAAACATTTTACGTAAATAGTTTAATAAAAAGAACGTTCGACTTCATAATCGATGAATTGTAAAGCAAATCGAGGCCGATTATTTTTAAGGGCTTTGCGAAAGAATATCAAATATGTACAAACAAATGTTAATTTTAATTGTAATAATATATGAATTGAGCATGAAGGTAATAGCAAAAACCTTGGATTTCATAACCGACTAATTTTAAAGTAAAACGAGGCCTATTATATTCAAGGGTTGTGCGAGGATAATAAAAACAAACAAATTTTAATTTAAATTGCAATTGGTTGATTAATCAATTTATTTTGCATTTAATTGTTAGTTGTATAACAAGCATTCAAATTTTAAAAGATCAATTTTAATTCCTAATTATATGTCACAGATAAAAATTACAAACAGAAATAATATGAATTAGATGTGGTGTTAAAATGCGTATTTAATTACTTTTAATTTATTTTATGTATGCTTTTTTCGCGTCTAATTAATTTAATTGGTAATTATTTGGCTATTAAAATGTTGGTAGTGGAAAAAATTGATTGTTACGCGGGAAAAGTTTAACTAAAAAAATGTCTCATCAAAGATTAATTTCAAAATAATAGTTTTCAAATAACGAAGTATCCTAATTGAAACAGATAAAAATTCAAATAACGGAGTATTCTTATTGAAACGGAGTACTCATTTATGTAGAACCTTATAGGCAGGTAAAGTAGAGTCTTTTAAGTGACAAATCTTATAAGTAACAAAAAACAATAAAAAAATTTATCATTAAATTTGTTCCAAACTAATCTCAGAGGAAAATCTAATATATTTTGTATCCTGCCTTCCTGCATCACCACTTTTTCTTAATGTTTTCAAAATGCTTCTATATAATAAGCCAGAACAATATTTTGACGATCCAAGGTTAAGTAAAAACAAAATTTTAAAAATGATTCAGAAAGGCAACAGAAAAAAAATGCTATAAAACAATATTATGCAGAGCAGACACTAAAATTTTGAAGAAACTAACAAAAAAAAACGTACCGCCACTCCATTATAACACGACACACGAGTATAATAAATTATTTTGACTGAAACTTTTTTTTTTGCTTTCGTTTTATTTTTTATTTTACCATATTTATATTGTTGAAAACATGTTCGTTTAAATTTGATTTTAATTTAGGAAGAAAAAAAGGGTTTTGAATGGGTTACCATACATACAGATACAACAAATCAGATCATCAAAACATTGCACCAAAAATTGAAAACATACAGTTTATCTTGTATTTTGTCATTTTTATTTTGAAGCAAGTCATAGGTTTTTTTGTATAAATAAAACCTCAATAAAAGTTGTAATAACATGCGAGTGCAAATTTTCTTTTTAAGTTGATTAATGTTTGCATTATATCAAGTTCAAAGTTGAAGACTGAAGCTTGAACCTAACACAAATTACTTGTTTATGTAAAATTAATTTGTTTTGAATAAAACAAACTTTTAGCAATGAACTGTAACATGATTAGTTTGGTTGCTGTTTTAAGACAACTTGAAGCCACTAGGAACAAATTGGTTGTTATAAACCTCTGCATAGTCATAGTAGAAGTACATGATTTCACAATATTTCCAGAGGAATAAATGAAATTTGTGCTACTCATGAATTTAAATTTAAATACGTTACTCAATAGATGGATAGGACACAAACTAAGAAGGGAACTAAATTGTCAAACAGGTATTAGATTGGAACCCCCAGAAAAAAAGAAGAGTGGGCAGACCCAAAAACACTTGGAGAAGAAGATAGAAAAAGAAATACGAACAGAATAAAAAACATGGTCAAAAATTAAATCAACAGCTCAAAATATAAAATTAGAAGGCCTTACTTTTTGGAAACCTTATACTATTAAGTAAAATATGAAAAAAAGCGTTACTCAAATACTACTATAACGTTTCCAACTATTCGTAACTTTCTTAACTTCCTCAAGATCCAAAAACAAATTATCTAAAATTGTTAGAGCTAACCACTTAGTTTCAACTTTGTAGATATCCAGTTAACCCCCAAAATCATAAATTCCCTTCATTCAATATTTCATTAACCATCTGTGCATCGCTGTCCATGTATGAGTACCTACTACAACACAATATTAATTTTTAATATTCCTTTTGATTTCAAATTGTTTTTGACTAAAATAAAAAAAAAATAAAAATAAAAATATTTAGATTGCGTGTTAAAGATTTTTCAGGGCGACTTAAATTTCGTTAATCTGTATTTTAATATAGGAACATTTTTAACAAAATAAAAATCTAAAATTCATTTTTTTCAAATATCTACAAACACTCACTACGTTCAAATATTCTTCATTCAAAACTTCATTAAAAATTTTAATCACACATATATGGAAGGAAGTGGAGGAGGATAGGGAATATAGAAGATAGAGGATAAAGTTCAAATATTGTTATCCCATTATATACATCATATAATATACGTAAAATTGAAAGAATAATGCGTGATGTTGTCGCAATAAAATATATAAAAAAAAAGCATTATCCAAGATTATCGCGACTATTTTGTCTTTGTTTTTGTTTTT
The DNA here is from genome assembly GCA_963082915.1 of Dolichopus griseipennis. Lineage (NCBI taxonomy): Eukaryota > Metazoa > Arthropoda > Insecta > Diptera > Dolichopodidae > Dolichopus > Dolichopus griseipennis. Next base: position 83,414,910 of record OY720443.1, read on the forward strand.
TTTTATTATTTTTTTTTTTTTTGAATGAGTGTTCCGGTTAAGTCAATTAAATCTGGTGAATGTGAATGTCTGTGATTATATTATATATATTTTTTTATTGCTCCTATAATTGGTTTGTGTTGTAGGATTTTTTTTGTAATATGATTTGGGGATAAGAAAAGGGATAAAAACCAAAACGAAAGGCGTTGAATCTAATTAAAAAACACATGAAAGGAAAAATATAAAAAAAATAATAGAGGGAGAGAGAAGATAAGTATAGAATATACAAAACTTTACAAAAAGAATAGTTATTAAAAATTTATTATTTGAATAATTGTAATAAAACAATTATTAATTTTTTTTTATTCATTGTTCTGTTCGTTATTTTAAAGGGTGGTCTATTTTTGAATAAAATCTGTTTTGTTCATTCAAATTTTAATTTATGTGTACTTTAAATTTAAAGTTTATCATAAAAAAAAATAGGGTTCATACAATATCAAAAAAAAACAGATTAATATATAATATATACTTTGTAAGATCAAAAGACAACGATCGTGTACACATATGATCGCACATTCATTCATCCATTCAATTATTATTTAAATTTTTTAATGAGAATCATTTGATTCAAAAAAAAAAGAAAAAAAAAAGACTTTGTTAGATGTAAATGACAATATTATGATGGTCCATTTTATCGGGTATTTTGTCACAAAATATTTTTTAATATTCTTTTGATCATTTTCGGCAAGAACAATGCGACGACGATAAGCACAGAGCACATGATTAAAATTAAAAACCACAACAAATAAATAATATTTATTGTAAAATGTTTTGCGTCTGTTTTTGTCGAGTGAAGTTAAACCGAAATTCTACGTACGTTATTTGGTTTGTATCAAAGAATAAAAATTAAATGAAAATAATTTATTTCTTTGCTCTTTCTTTCCTTTAAGATTAGATCGTAGCTGTATTCATTAAAAAATACTTTACAAGATTTTTGCATATTTTATGGATGATTTATTACCGATAAACATTCAACTATACACGCGCATATTAATCCTTCCATAATGCATCATTTAATTTTTTGTATCCATATTCTAATACGACAAAGTATAAAGTATTTATTTCCATAGATAAAATGATCATTATAATAAAATATTGCGGAAAAATTCGTAATAGGGAAATACCGTTATATTTTACTCATATAGAATAAAAAAAAATTTTGAAAAATCTGTTCTGATCTTCTTAATTAATTTAAATAATATTATACTTTTGAAGTGTTGTGTTTATAGGGTTAAAAATTTTAATTGACACGAATTTATGAGAACAATTGTTGGAACTTTGGCAGACAGCATCATATGGTTTGTTTTTAAATAGACACGGAAAAGAAGAAACTAAGTGTGCGGGCTTACACATATTTGGTTTTAGTTTTTTTGCAATTTTAAAAATTTCCAAAAATATTAAAAGTGTGAGAAAATTAATGATATGATGGTGGTTTCTAAGAGGTCTAAAGATTGCAAATAATTTAATTTTTTTTTTTTTTTTTGTTTTTGAAATGGCGACAATATTTTGTAATATTTTTATTTTTAGTGTCTCTTTGGGAGGCTAGACACAATATATGTAATATTATTATTTTTAATTTGACTTTTGCATATTTTTATTTTCTCCATTAATTAATTGAACATATTTTGTTGGGAGTTTTCTTAAGTAATTTTCACCACGCCAGTATATTCGTGGGAGAAGAATGTGTGTTTTCAATTAAACAAGAAGGAAAAACATATTGACATATTCACAACTGTTCACTGTTCTGCATCTTAAATGCATCTTGAAAAATTCGTTGTATTTATTTTTGTATTTTTGATTTATTAGAATTTTACGTTTTCTCTTATTATATTTTCTGTATAGAACTATCGTATTTACATCTTTTCATTTTTTCTTGAGAGTTTATTAATAAATAGATACCTACTTAATTTCAATTTTAAAGAAGCCGCGATATTCTGTATCGCTCTCATTTATATTTTAACAAAGGAGTTTTGAAACTTTTAACAAAACTTTACTTTTTTATTTCAATAAATTTAATAAATTATAATAGATTCATAATCTATACACAGCATATACAGTTCTATTCAATTTCCTGTGTTTGAAAAGATCAGCACTGTAGTGATAAATAGTGTCAAATTATTTAGTCACTTTTTACGCAACATATATTTTAATGCCATATACCTTGGAATCTATTGTGTTGTCTTAAAAGTAACAATTACCTTAAATATATTCTTAGAATCTCTTAGAATCTGTTTTTCGAAATCTACCGAAATGAAAAAGGAACGCACCAGGAGGAAAAGTTATTGAAAAAAAAAATAAATAAAATAAAACAAAAAGGAAATGAAACAATAGAACCCATGACTTCTTGAACAAATGAATGAATTTTTAAATTCTTTGAGAAGTTTTTAAATTAGTACTGCTGCCCTCTTTGATATTTTTGTTGTTTTTGTTTAGATTTTTGTTAAATGTTAGATTCCTCCTGTTAAATACAAATGATAGTGTGTTAATTGTAATGCACAGCAGGATTTTAAAAAATTCTTTTCTTTTTTTAAAAATAGTACTTGTCTTTTGAATAGATGTATTCAGTTATTTCGTTGTTTTGTTCCTAAATACAAATTATCTTCTAAAGTAGATATCACATCTCATTATTTTTATATTTTTCAAAAAAATTTATGTAAAGAAAAATATTTTAAGTAAAAATTGAATTTAACTATTCTATCAAGTATTGAAGATCAGAGAAAAATACTTAAAGAACTATGGATTTGTTATTGTTTTTATAATGGAAGATAAGAACAAGTAGTAAAAGAATGAAAATAATCTTAAGAATAACACAAAGTCATCATGAATAGAAGAAAAAAAATTCAAGAAATTAACAAAATACTTAAATGATGCGCTGAAACTGAAATTACTATATAGTTGAAGTTGTTGTATAATAGTTTAATAATGTAATGCAACAATAATTCAAGTATAACATTGGTCAATATAATATTCTTTAAGTAAACAAAATATAATATTAGTGTATTAAATAAAATTACTTTTGTTAAAAAAGTCGAATGTAATATAGAGTTACCATATTAAAAGAAAATGTTAAGAGATTTGTTAAGCTGGGGAGTTGACTCAGTTTCGGAATAATAAAATAAGAATTTTGGACTGAAATTTGACATCGTAAGATGTCATTCTTTTTAGAAATTCAAAAACATTTATAGAACTAGAGTATTAAAAAAAAGATTTTATTGATCTAGTCTACTAAAACAGTAATAGTTCAGTGGCCGAAACGTATTTGAGTGGTCGAAAACGAAAACTCTTGTATTAGGTATTAAGTAAGACCCAATGCAGTTCAGTTAGGATGATTGTTCTGTGGTCGATAGTCGAGATTTGCAAATATTACAAACAGTTTTCTTTGATGAACAAAGCCCTTTGGTTGCGCTTGCTGTGCAGCACAATACGGCCAGTATATTTAAAATTTTTCACTTCTCACAGAGAGTAGTATTTTTACAAACGATTTGGCGGAGAAGACCTTTCACAGATTCACTAAATTTGGTTAAACCATTGATCGAAAAAGAGGATACAATTATGAAAAAATCCATTGATCCAAATTTAAAAATGTCAGCATGTTTATATATAGCAAGTGGTAATTATCATCGACTTTAGCTCCTGACTTTTTGCTATCCCTAATTTTTTTCTCAGTATCTCCATGAAGGCACTTGACAGTTGTACTTTAATTTAAATCAATAGTTTTTCTAAAGCTTGCAATTGGTAATTTTTATTTTTGTATTGATCACTTGCAACTTAATTTCCAGTTGCTCTCACAGTTCCACAAAATGGATCCATAACATGTTCTCGTTTTCTTTGTTTATTTTTTAAAATTGAAAAAAAATAACAATAAAAAATAATTTATAGTACATACTTATACCAGTTTTTTTGGGAGATGTTTCGCTCTCAAAATTTACTTTATGACTGAAGTTGGATCCTAAAAATTCTAAAATTACGGGAGCATTGCAACACCTGCGCGAACATATTCGGCGAAATTTAAAATGTGAACAAAAACACACATACCTCAAAATCACGGAATATTTTTTACGCAAACATGAATGTTACGCTGTGTAATTTGTTACGCCTCGGACCCGCACTCACTGATTTCCTGTGAAGTGTCTTTGAAACTTTTAAAATTATGTGCTATTGGTAACACTAAACTCCATTTATAACCATAAATATATCTTAGTTGTTAGTTGTTTACTTTATAACAAAAATTTATATGGCACGTAATATTCTATCTTTTAAAAATTATTTAATTTATTTTTCTTATTACTATAATTTTTCTTTGCATTCTTAAATAATATCTTCTTTTTTTTTTTCTTTCATTTATAGATACTTTACTTTGCTTTTTAATTTTTTTTAAATCTTTTTTTTTGTTATTTACTTGTAAAATGGCTTTAAAAACGAGAATTTATAAAAGAAAATATATATTGTAATAATAATAAAAGTATAAAAGAATACAAATATTAAAGATTTTTTTTTATTTACAATAGAGTTTAAAAGTTAATAGAAAGAGCACGAGATACTCATACTTGATTTCATGTACTTATGTGATCAATTTTGAATTGTTCATATATGTACATATATGAATATTATGTATATTTATATATACATATATTTGTATATTTCTATTTACATTACAAAAGATAGAACTCGTGTACAAAGTTGACTGAAAATTGACTGGACATCCTTTCAAGGCATTTTAATGGTAAATGATTCAGTACAAATAATATCTAGGTATAATAAGAGACAAGAGTTCAGATGTACATATATAACTACCATATATTAAATGTTTAAAATTTTTGAGAAATAAATTTTAAAGTTCTTAAGAATTTTCAACAATAACTTTAATTTATCTATTAATAAATATTATAAAAAGAAAATAAACAATATTTTATAACCTTTAGCCATTTTTTCTAAATTAATAGGAGGAAGTAATGATATAATAATATTGCTAAACAATTCCTAGTTTATTAAATACTTTCCTATGCATTTAATTATATTTTGAGCACAATAAGTGTAACCTTCGAAATTTCAAAATGTCAAAAAATCGCAGCTGTCAAATTTAAAACTTAAGCAATTTTTGCGTCGTTGACTACGCTCGTTGTGCTTAGGTGGTTAAACTTCTTGTACATGTATCCATTATTATCTAAGACTAATAAAACCAAAGACAATGAAAGGCTAAATTTAATTTTTTTTTAATAAAAAACAGAAACTTATACCTTAATCTTATTCCGACGCTTTAATAATTTTGATATCACATTCTAAAGGCCTTTTAGGTTTTATAAAGCTTTCTCAACTAATTTTTAACCTAATGTGATTTCGAATCTTAAAATAATTCCTCCAAGAATATATTATTTCATTAACCAAATAGTTCCCCAAAAATAAAATAAAATTTCCACAACTCCATAAGTTATTTATGCGCCCGGTCTAAATTCAATCCAATCAATCTCAAACACAGAAAATAAATTATTTGATTACAAATATACCTACATACATAATTTGTTAATATTTTTTCATTTTTCTATAATTCAGAAATATCTCTAATGATAAAAAAAAAAATGAAAACTGCATAATTATGATTCATTCATTCACATTCTACTTGTTATACACTTTTATTTACTTGTTTTCAGTTCAGTAACCAGTAGAGTAGTTTGGGCTACAAAATCTACAATAAAACAATGAAATAATAATAAAAAAAAAAAAAAAATACAGGAAAAACTAAAACAGAAATACCTTTATTATTGTATTGACATTGCGTAATTTTTGTTTTTGGTTTGTGTCTCCATGTTTACATTTTTCTACATATAAACCTCCATACTATATGTATCTACAAGAATGTGTATAATCAATTGTATACAAAAAAAAAAAAAAAACAAAAAAAAAAATATACAACTAACTGACAAGAAGTGATCGCCTCTGGCAATGAAACAAATAGTTAACAAAACGTGCGATAAGAATCGAAATTCTCTTGTAAGTTGTAATTAAGAGCGAGAAATGGGAATGCCCTCAGTTCTCATTCTCTTTTTATTGTTTTTCTTTTCTCAATTTTTAATTTTGAATTTTCGAATTAATTTAATTTCTCTATTTAATTAATTATGGTCAATTCTGACTTCTCAAACTCATTCAACTTGATCATCAGCAACATTATGTACATGTATCAGCAACATTAATGTCTGAATCAAATATTTAATGTTTGTAAGGTCATACGTATGGATTTGGTTGACATACTAATTCAGCAAACTTTTATTGCCACACAAAATATTTTATGTTTGAATACAAGATCATGTTTCTAAATGTTTGAAGGGGTTTGAATGGAATATAGCTACAAAATGTTTCGAAACATGAGTAATATAAATGTTAATATAAATCATAATTTATACTACTACATCTACATATGATAACATAATTATAATGATTTGAGTATTGTAAATCAAGATCTAAATATTTATTTGCGAAATCGAAATGTTTCTCAACTTAATTTACTTCATAAATTTAAAAGTTATTTCTAATATGTGACATACCTAAATAAATTTAAAATAAATACGCATTACCGCATTATACGGCATTCTCTATTGTATCATACACGGCAATGTTGCTAAGAACACATTTTTAAACTACTAGTCATTACTCTCAGTAAAATTTATATTATTAATTTTTATTATATTGTATTGTAAGTTTTATAGCAACAAAAACAACTTTTTTTTATTTCATACAATGTTTCGCAACAAAATACAGGAAATTGGATGTGTTGAATATTGCTGAGAAAAATTGTATGAAATAAAAAATTAATTTGTTTGGTTCAGTTTCGAAACAAATAAAATATCCGTCATACAAAATTATAGAAAAGGTTTTTTTGGAAATGTTGATCAACATTACTCTTATTGCTCAACTTTATTCATTCCAACTTTGTTCGAACACGGCTTCAATAAGTTTGATAAAAAATGTTAGGTTCTCATTTTAAAACAAAACGTTATTAAAGATCGTGTAGTGGTCAGTAGTGGGAGCGCAGCTAGCTTGTTGTAGTGAATCGTGAGATTTCGAACGCTCTGAGAATAACAATTTTTTTTGTTTTTTTTATTTTAATTCGAAAAATTTTCGAAATGAATTCTCTTTGGTTTTTTTAAATAAACTACAGAATACCCGCTTAGTCTTAAATAACAAACGGATGGAACGAAGGTTTCGGATCACGAAATTTACAACAACAAATTTTGTTTTTTTAATGTAGTTTCATATTTTACTTTCAATAAACCACATACAGAATGCAGATTGATATTATTAAATATTTGTTTGTACATAATATAATCTTAAGTTCATACTTAGATATTTTTCATAATATGTACAAGCAAGCATCATTTCGAAATTATGTATATGGAAGATCAAAAGAAATATACAAAACTTGTTTTTTTTAATTTCCTTCGGACTAACAGAATACGAAATAGCCAACAACAGGAAAAATAAGATTTTTAGAAACAGGAACAGCAGGAGAAGTGTAGAAGAATAAAAGAGAAGGCTAATTTACTTTAATATTTGCCATATTCTTTTGTGTCTCGTGAGATCTTCGACAATTTTGTTTTTGTTCTTTCTTTAATTCTAACAAATACAAATGGATATATGAATTTGATTTTACTTACATGTTTTTAGGTTGTTGGAATGAATGTCCATACTATGGTCATCGTAATAGTCGTATACTATATTTAAATATACTTGTATATTAGCTATACTGGTTTAGTATTATTAGAGTGACCATATAAAGGGCTTAATGTTGCACTTTGATTCTTGTTTAAGAATTGCAACAATCTTCAATGTGATCTACTAAGTTATTTTCATAATTTTTCCCTGTCGAATAAGAATAAGTACAGCCTAAAATAAAAAAAATCTTTAATGTTTTAATTAAAGTTAGTCTTCTCTTTCATTTAACTAAAAATTGACACTATGTGCAGGATTAACCGTTATTTTAGTAGAAAATAATCTTCGGTGGAAGAAAGAAAAGATAAAGAAAAGGTGGTTAATAAGATAAGCTGGACCTTGGGTAAAAGGAAAAACAGATCTGAGACAAGTCAGTTGGAGAAAAATAACAATCCTAAATGATGATAGGCCTCGAAAGGAGAAGTATGATCATCGGTAGAAGAAAGAAAAGGTGTACGAAAAGTTATCCAAATATTATTAATCACCCTTACCTAAATCAAGATTGCTCTCGATAGGAAAATTTGGGTCTTGGGTGGAAGTAAGGACAGACGAAATAAATTCCCAGTCCCTGTAGCTTATATGGTAAAACTCCTCAAATGCGGAAGCTGATTTCAGTAAAGCGAAGTATGGGTAGAAAAAAAAGATAATTAGAAATCAAAGCCCAGCATTAACCTTAATGGCGACAGAATTGAAGATCTTTACCCATAATTGAAAATCCATATCTGCAGCATAATAATTTCTATAATACCAACATATAAATTAAACGTAGAGGTAGTAATGGAAGAAACTTTAAATTACTAAAAGCTTTACGAAACAACTATGACTAACTGTTTTTTACTAACTTTTATAAATAAAATCGGTACTTGATTATTAAATTATGTCTACTAAATAGATCAGCTGTTCACTTCATTTTAAAGCCTTTTTCTTTATTTATTACTATTGTTTTTATTATAGTTTTCTTTTTTATTTTATTATATGTATATGTTTTGTGTTTGTTGTTGGTTTGCTGCCGCAACAGCTCCTCTTGGGGGTCGTAAACAAAGGTTAATCGCGTATATCTACTCTTTTTTTTTTTTTTAAATGCATTTTTTTTATTAATTCAATTTATTTTGGATTTTTATTTCTTCTTTCTCTTACAAATATTATATATACATATATATATATATATATCTTTAATTCTATTTTGTTTTAACTTGTTGGACACTATTGTTTAGTAACTCTTTTTTTTTTATTGCATTTGTTTGTTTTTTATTAAAAAAGAAATATAAAATTTATGTCCAAACATTAGGTTCTTGTGTTCATACGAAATATGAATATATGTATACATAGTATACTTATATATACTTACAAACAAATAAATAATAACAAATTATAACAGTAAGAATTCAGGCGTTCCTTTAATTTATATGTTACAATATTACATTCTATTTATATATACATATACATATATATATAATATTAAATATTCAATAAATTCCATATGAGATTTAAAAAAAAATTTTTCAATCAGAATCAATGTTAAGGTGCGGTTGGATCTGGTGGGTTAAGTGGGTGGATCTGGTATACATTTACAAATTTAAAACAAAAATAAAAATTTATTACTAATAGCATTGGAATATTAAAAAAAAAAACAACAACAAAATGTATCTAAAAATGGTTAACATAAAATGTTGCCAAAATATGATTATTATTGCATTTGCAATTGAATTTTTATTTTTTTTACTTTCAAACAAAATTCATGCATTATGGATCATATGCAATGATTCATTCAATTTTGTTTCTTTTGATCTGCCACATTTTTTCGTTAAACGTTTGTCATTAACGCATTTTTCCATTAATTGTATTCCAGTGTCTTAAATGTATTCTGAAAAAAATCCACCTATTCTTCTTTAAATTGATCCCAGAATATCATTTTTCTCATATTCATATGAATTTATAATTCTTTTGAATTTTTTTATGAAATAAAATATTCTACTTAAGCTCAGTTCCCTTTCTTTAGAACTGGTGATATATCTATATAGATATGTATGTAAATTCTTTTTTTTTTCATATTTCCCTTTCAGTTTTTGTTTTTTCCTTTTCTTTCATTTTTTTAATATTATCATTTTCGTGAGAATGTGAATGTGAATGTGGGTGTTGCGGTACGCTAATTAAAAATAATCGACGGGATATTAATTGAAATTATTAGATTGAGCAAATCACATCCAATAACAATATATATATATATATATTCTGTGTACCCTTTGAAGAGTTAGTCGTCAGAGATAGTCATCTGAAGGTAAAATTTATTTTAAAATTAAAAAAACATCAACTCTAGGCACAAAAACAAAAGAAATTTAAGAGAGAATCAACCAAAACTTTCAATCAATTTGAATTTTAAAGTAAATGATATTATTTACTAAATAAATATACAGGGTGATTGGAGCTCAAAGGTCACGAAGATCAGAGGTGATGAAGAAGTTCATAGTAAACAAAAAATTGTAGGGGTTGCTGGGGGAATTTATTTCTAACGGTTTCCGAGATAGCTGCCTTCAAAATAATTTCGTAAACCTTTTTAAAGAAAAACTACATGCACCCCCCTGTGCAACATAGAAGATACGTTTAAGTGTCAATAGTTCAAGTTTATATGACTTTTAATTGTCTCTCATGGTTGAAGAGAAACAAGCCCTTTTACCTCAATTTAAATTTTTCATTGTTTTTATTAAATAACTGTAATTTCTACATAAAAACCGTTATATTACTGTACCAATTTAATTTTATTTTTAAAATTACCTATTCCTCAGCTTCAATTTAAGTCTACACCGTTTCCTTATATCTCTTACCGTTTTTATGTAGACCCACCGCTTCAGAACAATTTATGGTTCGTTATGAAATTCTCTATCATATCTGATCATCGTGACCTTTACACCCTGTATATGAGAAAAACATCCCATTCCATTTTACATCCCGTGTTGCTGCATCATTGCATTGAAGCGGTACATCATCATATCTATAACATTGCATAGTTTCTGTATTGTCTATAAAACTGGAATACCAGATCAGTTCAGTCAGGAATAAAAAAAAAATAAAATTAAAACTATGCTTTAAATTCAATTCTAAATCATTAAAATTGAACAATAAATAAAAGTTGAAGAACAATCAAAAAACATAGTAATAACAACACACAACAAACAAACAAATGAGATTAAATAGAATTAAAACAAAGACAATAAGAATGAGACAGAAGAAGAGTAAGACGCAAAGAAAAGAAAGAAAGAAAAAAAAAAAAATTATTATTTCGATCTGAATCTTCATTATGCCATTAAAGAACACCATTGACATGAACTGAACCGCCATTAAAGTCATTGTAAATTGAAAATTTAATGTCGCGATAGATTTTTTTTTTGTATTGTTGTTTTTTTTTTTTTTTTTTGGTTAAAAAATGTGCGCGGCGCGGTTTTCAATTTTCAAAACGCATTCGTATATATACTAATAGGTTTTCTCAATTTTTATTTTTTGTCTCTTTCTTTTTTAAGATTTATGTAGAATAAAATTACACGATTTGTTTTTTTTTTTTTTGAAAAACAATTGGATTGGATTGAAATTGAGTATTGGAAAGATGATGATGATGATGCGGTCATCATATAATAATGATTATGACCTTCAGGAAGTGTCGTTTTAGATTTAAGATAATCTGACAATTGAAATGGGTGCAAGACATAAGCTTTTTAATAAAAAAAAATAAAAACAAAAACAAAAAATATTTATAATATGTAGTAAAGGTTTGAAACTACAATGGGTAGAAAGAGAGTTGGGACATGGGAAAAAAAAGAGTTGAATGTGTGTTTTAAAGTATTTATTGAAAATAATTTCTGGTCTCCAAATTTTTTTTTTTCTTTTTTTTTTTTACTTGACTGGGATTTGTGTACATTTTGTGATTTAATTAATTGAAAATTTTCGTTGAGATTTGGTTTACTGCAGTCGGTTTTTATTTTTTTTTTAATTTTATATTTTTTCAGGCATTGGCTTTTGTCTTATTTTTTCATGGAATTTTTTTTGTTTTAAATACAATTTTAATTCTCTACGACAGGTTTTTTGATCTGGATCAAAAAGCGAGTTAATAAGTCGCAAGTTAGCAGTAATTATGAATGGAAATGAGATAGGTATTTAATTCGATCGTTTTTTTTGGTTTTGAAGATTAAATTTTGGTTTTTTTTTTTTTATGAGAAGAGTTGAAATTTTAGGTGGGTGTAAGAATTTTCATGAGCTGTTTGTTACTTAAGCGTTTTTTTGTTTTTTTTTTCAATTTTTAATATTTTATGGTTTGTTTTTTTTGGTTTTTCTTACTCGGGGATTGGAATGGTCATTTATTCAAACCAAATATTGTTTTTTTATATTCTTTAATTGTCATTATTTTTCACGAAATTTGTTCAACATTTAAAATTTAATAATAATTTGATTAATTAAAAAAAAAATTTAACTTTTTTAAGTTTGATAATCTTAATTAAAAAATAATTAAGTTTATAAGATTAGTATCATAATGTGTGTGTGTGTGTGTTTGTTTTTTTACCTCCCAGAGAGTTTTAATTAAACTTAAAGAACGATATATGGAATTATTATAGAATGAATTGATTCTTGTTTTGGTTAAAATGCAGTTAAAATAAAATAATTATTAAATAATAAAATAATTTAGTATTAATATTGTTTGGTCAAATTTTGCTAATTAAAAATCAATGTTATTGACTTACCAAAAATTAATTAATTCTATACTTTTTGAAATATTCAATAATGTGTTTTGATTAAAGGAATTTTAAAATTTATACACGAACAAATTATTGTATAGTTCTCAAATATAAATCCAATAATAGTAAAAAATAGAATTGATTATGGATTGGATACCTAATTCCAAAACACGAAATCACGAACATGAAATCTCAAAACAAAAAATCCCAGATTACAAATTTCCAAATTACAAAATCCCAAAAATATTATAAATTTATTATCAAAATCCCGAAACACAAAATTTCAAATTACAAAATCCAAAAATGGCGAAATTTTATTCGGGTTTGGTTTGAAATTCCAAAAAATAATTCGCAAAAACAAAAAAAACAAACTTCCCCTTAAAAATCAACTTAAAAAAAATCCAAAATGTAAAGTAAACAAACAAATTAAAAAAATCCTGATTTTGTAAGCTAGAGTCTAAACCCTTCCTAAATGATATTTACATATTCTGAAAAAAGCATATAATCCCGATTTATTAACCAATTCTACAACCCATTCTAATTTAAAACCTCGTATATATATACATATGTATGTACTCGTATATACAAATATGTATTTTGAAAAAATCGGCAACCCTGATTTTGAACCCAACTCTAAAATCAATGCTAATAGGATGTCCATTCAACTTTGAAATTTATCTGTGAAATTAGTAAATTTTTTATAAATTTTGACGTTTCATATGAATAAAATCAATTTTGAAATTTAATATTGAAAATTTGTAATTATGGGATTTTAAAATTTGGGATTACGTGATTTGGGATTTTGATACATTCCCATTCATTATAACAACTGATATTTACCTAGATTTTAACATTATATTCATTGACTCTTCCTAATTTGCAAAAATGTCCCTATTGAGTGACACGATTTCTATACTCTTTTTGACATTTCTCTCTATAAGATCAATTTGGACATTTTGTTGAGTGAAATATTATTAGGTTTTTCTTGTATATATACAATATAATTGGATTTTTTTATTAAACTTTTGTCAATTAGCATGTTTGTCAATAAGTACTTCTCTAAGTATAATTGCAGCTGTCCTTAATACGACAACATTAAAATTAAATAGGTCAAAAGCATTATTTAGAAAAAAACAGATGTCTATAATAGGTGTCATTAGCGGAAAATGTGTTAAAAAAAAATCTGCATTAGTTGAATTCTTTTTTTGAATAAATTTTATACAGATACTAATTGTAATTATAAAATATTTAATTCAAATCTCCGATTAACATTATCAACAATTTTTACATCTTTTTTTTTTTTTTTTTTTTTTTTTTTTTTGAACAATTATTTTAGAAATTTTTACAGGTATTTTTTTTGTTTTTAACATGTTTAATCATCATTAAAAACAAAATGACTAAAAAAGAAAAGATATTTTTAGTTGAGTTTTTTTTTTATTTTAATCAGTATTAAAAAATCTAATAATTTCTTTTACCATATATGAATTTAAGCAATTTTTTTTTATTAGGAATTGTTTATTAGTTCCCATCTTTGAGTAAAAAAAAATGTTTTAAAAATATGTATGTTTACAGGCATTCTAAAATTTTATTTTTGGTACAGACGTGATCAAAATATTACTAGCTTTATTTTTTTATTGAGTCTTTAAAATTTCAACAATTTTAGTATTTTACCATTATTGTTTAGCAATTCAATATGGCTGATTTAAATATATGTTCTGCCACTTGTGACATTTAAAAACAATATGATTCACATTAGTGTTACCATCTGCCTTTGTTTATTCTAATTTATAAAAATTTCTCACGGCATATTTACATGAGATACAAGTAGATAAGTTATGAGAATTTCTAGTATATTTCGAAATTTTAAGAAGTATTATTAGTAGTAAATAAATAACTCTAGTATTGTAATAACGGTATTACTAGTAATATTATAGTATGAAACCGTAGTTGTACTGGAATAAAAAGGTCAAAAATAAAAGAATTTCACAACTTGAGGCTCTCTGAAATACTTTTCGTTAAAAGTTCATAAAATGTTAGCCTTATTTGATGAATACATAATAACTTTAAAATTTGATTTAATAATTAATAAAAATTTAAGAAGTTTAACAAAGAATTTAGAAAGTAATTGAAATTAATTCCAAAGGTAGAACAAGAGATAGAAAGAATAATTCGACAACTTACCTAATCACAATCATGATGAAGATTTAAAATTAAATAAAGAAAAATTTTTGAAAAATATTTTAAAATTCCTAATTAATTTTATTTCATTAACAATATTTCATCAATAAAAATTTTCTATATAGGATATTAAATTGCATCAATCACTTTACAATTTTTTATTAATATAAAAAAGCCTCAATTTCATTGCACTCGTTTTAAGTTGGCGCCTTAAAATTAAAAATCTTCTTTGTAGGAATGAAGAACTATGAGGATCATTTCAATATTTTTTTTATAAGTTATTAAACCCTTCAGAATCTTAAATATCTAAAACCTTCCATTAGAGAACTTTTAAGTACATCAAGAATTCACTGCCAAGAGGATCAGTGTGAGATTTTTAACTACTAAAACACGTCCAACAACGTCTCTCCTAAGTAAAAAAATTGGGTATAAGGTCCCGAAAAAATTATGCAGTAAAATTTCTGATAAGTAAGAATGGAAAGGGCTAAGGATTTACCGTTAACGTATTAAGAATGGATATTTCAAGAGGCCAAGGTTCGACAACGGACTGTAGCGCCATAGAAGAAGTATTAAGATATCTCTGAACAATATTGAAAGCGAAAACACTTTAAACAACAATTCAAAAATTAAAAAAAATTCACTAATTAATTTTACCATGTCCATTATTAATAAATAAATCGACAGGTATATATATATTTATTTTTTAATTCAAGTACTCGTATATTAGATACAAGAATTTTTACTCTTTCTTTTTAAGTTGCCAATTGCAACAAATCAATGCGTCTTAAGCAACATTTCAAAAGATTATTTTCTTTTTGTATTTTTGTTTTTTTTTTTCTAATAATTTTCTTTTAAAAACTTAAACACAACAACAACAACAACAACAACAATGATAGTATAAATAATGAATTAAAGAAAATTTGTTGCTAATATTATTTACTATGTTTTGTTATTTATTTTTTTTTAATTTTCTTTTGTATTTTTTTTTTTGTTTTTTTTTTTTGTAAATTATTTTCAATTTTTCTATTTTAAGTGAAGAAAAAAAAAAAAAAAAAAATAAAAATTAGAAAAAATGTTGCTGAAAAAAAATATTAAAAACTTAAGTATAAAAGTAATATGAGAATAAAGTAATTTATTGATAGATAAAAATCCGCGATTTTTACCGCTATTTAAGAAAAGAATTTCCATTTATAACTTTATTTTTGTTTTTTTTTTTTTTATTATTATTATTATTTTCTTTTTTTTTATAAAAATCTATAGTTTTAATGTACAACAAAATTGAAAACTATCTTCTTCATTATATTGTTATACCGTATACTATTTTATTTGTTGTCTTTTTCTAACTTATATAGAATTTATAAATTATAAAAAAAAAAAAAAACAAAAAAAAAAAAAACTGTAAAATAATAGAAAAATTTAACATTAAATCAAGATAAAATTAAAAAGGCAGTTAGTTTTGAATTAGAATTGGCAACTTGGGCAACAAAAAACAAAATAAAAACTTTTCTGTAATTGGGATTTTATAATAGATTTGCACAATTTAGTACTTTTTTTCTAATTTTTTCATATGCTTTGTTGTTGTATTTTGTTTTTTTATACACATATATAAATAAATATACATATATGTGAGTTTGTAAAAAGGTATAAAATTACAGTAAAAATAGTATCTATTAGATTTTACTATTTAGTATAGAACACATTGTGTTACGTTGGTAGATTGGTTGTTGATGAGTCAGAAAATCTTTTGTTTTTCTATCTGTTTAAAATATTGAATGAGTTGAATTGCATATTATATATATTATATATTATATACATATATGTATTTAATATACAATTATATATATATACAAAGTTTAATATCTATATGATTGCAAATAGTATACATTGATGCAATATATATATGTAGGTACAGTATATTAACAGGAATATATTTAAGAATGAGCAATTTTTCTCTCAATTTACTATAATTTTTCAATGTAAAAAATACCTAAATAATTGTGTATAAATGGATTTTGTTTTTTTTTTTTTGATTTTTTAGTTTAAAGGTTGCCAGATATCATAAACATTGTTTATTTTTAAATTTGAAACTTATTTTTTCTTAATGTCTTAGGTATTTTGTTTTGATTTTCATGGGTTCACAAAAGTCATCAAAGCTTGATAGAAGTAGAAGTTATTTCAAATTAATTGCAGAGGAAAACGTGTACAGGGCCCTATTTCATAAAAGTATTAGTCTAATATTATTAGTGAATTTACTAATATTTTATAAGTTATTAGTAAAATTCTGTTTCATAAAGACTACTTAATTAGTGCTACACTAATAATTATTAGTAAATTTTTATTAGTTTAGAAAGACCAATAAATTCATTATTAGTCTTTTAAATATTAGAATATTTATATATAATGAAGCTTCAAACTTTATATTGTATGCAATAAACTTATTTTTTTTTAATAAATAATCTTAAATATTTTGTAAAAAATAAATAAATAATAAAGTCTAAAAAAAATTATGCATACCTTACATTAATGAACAAGATTTTATTTTGGTAACAACTTAAACATAATTCAGTATAAATTTGAAAATCGTGACAAGCTTTGATAGTGAAATTGATTATGAAGATTATTTTATAATAAGGAGAAGACGTGTATTTAATATAAACTAAATCATTGAACACTCGAATAATAAATATTAGTGACGAGTCTACACTAATAATTTATGCTCTGCAGTAATAATTTATTAGTAAAATTTTATTAGTTGTAGAAAAGTTTTATGAAACAAAAAAGTATTACTCCATATTTATTAGTTCTTATAATTATTAGTTTATTAGTATTAAACTAATAGTTTTATGAAATAGGGCCCTGGTGGAAATCAATTCCTCCACAATCAATTCTACATCAATCTATTAAATTCTACATATATTTTTAATCAAAAAACAAAATCTTTTATTAATCTGTGATACAGATTTGCACCATAGTTATCTATATGCATTTTTTGTCTCTGTCTTCAACAAATTTTAACTATCTTTGTGAAGGTCTTTTGTCAATAATTAAATTTTACGTGAATCTAAAGATTCTTAAAAATTTTGATAATTTTTATTAAGGATATATTTAAGTTAAGGATTTAGTTCAATTCAAAACCCAATCAACAATAGATTGTAATATATAGTTTTAATAAGACGGTAACCCCTTTTGATCAGCACGATCAGGGATTATAAACAAATTTGGAAAGGGAGAATAGTGAGGAAAACAATTCAACTTGTTTCCCAATTGAGTTTTGACTTTGGAGACGCGTTGCTGAAAAGGTTAAGCCAGTCTCTGTTATGAACATTAAAATCCCCTGCGAACACAATTTCAGTTTAAGGATATTTCATTAATCTGTTGGTAAAAGTTCTCAATTTTTATAACAATGGCTTAAATCGTTTTATCGTACATAATCGTTTTATCGTGCAAGTCATCTGAATAGCTAATTTCCTTTTTATTCCATACCAATTCAATAATAGCTCTTAAAAATAAAACTAATATAAGTTAAATTTTTATGTAAAATGTCAGTTAAATTATCACCGCACGGCAACTCTAATACTTTAATTTTTTTTTTATATTTAATTTTAAAATAATATTCTTAAATTGTTTTTGTAAATACTTACCATTTAGGTAAAAAAAAAAACAAAACAACAAAAAAACAACCCACAGTAATGATAATATTTTTCTATTTAGAAGAAAAATCTTCAATTATTTTTTTTTTAAGTTTTTTACTAGAATCGCAAAATTTCATTATTTAATTCATTTCAAGTGCAGCGCAATGCAGTTGCAATTGGATGCACAAGAACTTAAAATAAGAAAAAAACAAAAATAAATAAAAAAAATTAAAGGTAAAAGCATTTCTAATCTACCTACAACATGTTTTCTTTCACATAGTTTACTTCAAAAGAAAATAAAAACTCTTCAAAAAAAAAAAACAATATTGGCGTTTTAGAAAAATAATTGTGCAACATTGGTAAAAAATTAAAAACCATTTTTATTTTTCTCTCTTTCTCTTTCTATCTTCGTTTTTTTTTTTCTTTCTTTCAACTTCTTCAATTTCGAATTAATTGTAAGGAACTTTTTACAATGTTCAAAAAAAATTCTTAATTCTATATTATGTACAGTATATTCCGATATGTTACTTTCGCTTCAACTTCTTATGAAACTATTAAAGTATCTAAAGATTGTTTGTTTTTGTAATTCCAGTAACTAGGAAAAAACAAAAAACCGTTCACCAAAAATGGTAAATGCGTGCGCACCAAAAAAAAAAAATAAAAAACAAAAAAATAAATTGTTGTCTGTACCTTAAAAAAATTACAAAAAAAAAAAATAAAAAAATTAAAAATAAAACAATTTTTAATTAAGGAAGTAATTTCATCTTATTTTCAGATTGGTTTTTCTTATCAGATTAAAAGTTGTCGATTTTTTTTGTTTTTTTCTGTAATTTCGGTTTTTATTTTTTTTGTAATTTTTGCACATTACACAAGTTAAAAAAAAAAAACAGAAAATCGCTTCCATAATAAAACTATTTTTTTTTTAAATGCTGAATTTAAAAATTTAACTTTTTTTTTAATTTTTCTTAAAATTAATTTTTATTTTTAATTTCTGAGTTTTAGAAGGGATAGAAGAGGTGAATAGAACTCTGAAAAAAGTTTTAATTACGAATGAAATACATTGTTGCTTGATTGAAGAGGGGCGAATGCTAAGTTAACACTGTTCTTAAGTCGATTAACGGTATACCAGAGCTGTATTGCACCTACAACTTATCACTTATTAAATAATCAATTTTTAATAAATCAGAGTGTTTCCTAATCAAACTTCATTAGTTTGTTATCAATTGTGGTATTTTTTAAAATGAAAATTTATCAAAATAATGATTAGTGATAAGTTGTTAGTGCAATATGGCCGTGATTGGAATAATAAGAGATGTATACCTAAAAAAATTGTATGCAAGTAAAAACTGTAAAGTCAATTCTACCCGCAATATTATTTATTAATAATTCCATCAAATACTGGATTAGTGCAATTCATACAAGCTATAGAATGGTAGACAAATCACGTGTTAATACATTCGATGACTTCAACGATTTACCAATCTACTCAATATTACCTTTACTGGTTACGATTCAGATTAAAATATGAAGCTATGCTATTACGTTGTTGCTTCCAAACTCTTATTAACTTTTAAAAATAAATCTAAATCTTAAAATAATTCACTCCATCTTGTAATTTAACAGTAGTAAATCATTATTACAATCTGCTAAATCTTAAATTTTAAAAGAAGTTTTCCAATTAGAATACAAAAATGAATTAAAACTTTCCAAATTTAATTCATCATTCCAATTTTGTTCATAAGTAAATACTTAGATCTCTACTAAAAATTTTCAAATGAACTTAAATAATTCGTTTTTAGTATAGAGGAATTTTATAATATTAACCGGAACGGAAATACTAGTATATAGACTTCTCCTTTTTAAGACAGATAGGTCAGGTGGTCTTCGTGATTCATGTGTGAAAGTTCCATTAGCTATTGTGCGCCATTTTCATCCAACTGCACTCATGTGATCTGCGTTTAATTTTGGTTTTATATACAACCTGTATAGAGTTCGGATACACGAAATCAGTTCTTTGAGGTCAGTTTGGGGAAGAACGGTTAA
This sequence comes from Dolichopus griseipennis, assembly GCA_963082915.1. Classification (NCBI taxonomy): domain Eukaryota; kingdom Metazoa; phylum Arthropoda; class Insecta; order Diptera; family Dolichopodidae; genus Dolichopus; species Dolichopus griseipennis. The sequence continues at coordinate 83,435,227 of OY720443.1, forward strand.
GCAAGGTAGAGAAGTTTGACTCTGGCTAAAGCCGGACATTTGCAAAGAAAATGCGTAATATTTTCGCTTTCGTTTGCTTTGTTGCAACTTCTGCAAAAGTTGTTGTCATGGATTTCAATTTTACCTGCATGGCTGCCTTTTGATCCGAGTTGCCACTAATCTCGCGATATCCACACGCGATTTTTTCCATTTTAAATTCATGTGAAATGTTCATTTTTTATATTAAACCTATAAATTCAAAATTTAATTCACAGTTTTATACAATAATTGTCGTGAGTATTACAATGTTGCGTCTAATTAAAAAAGAAAAATAACTTGATAGCTCTTATATTGCAATCTTTTAAAAAAATTGCAACACAACATTGACAAATTTTTTTTTTACCTACCTATACTTTAAGTTAAGATTATATTGGCTTAAGTTTTTTTTTTGAGTTTTTATTGTATTCATATTCTTCTTCTGTTCTTCTTAACTGATCCTTACCGCCATCGGATTCTACTTAATTTTTTGCTGGCAGCATTTTGTTTTTATATGCAGTTCTTGCAGTTGCTATAGCAATTCTTTCTTTGGTTTTTATGTTTTCGTTTTTTTTTTAAATGTGCTAAAGATAAGACGCGATTGTACAATATTTATTTTAATTTAGTTTTAAATGAGGTTTTAAATCTTAATTTTTATTTCCCAGTTATTTTTTTTTTTTATATGCGCAATCTTCACATTGTTGGAAATTGGAATTGCGACGATAATAATAAAATTGTTTTTTTTTTTTTTTTCTGTTGTTGTTAAGTTTTGCAAAATTGTGTGCGATTTTTCTTACATATTTTTTTTTTCACTGCAGTGATTTGCGTTTAAGATTAGATGGTGGATTTTAGATTTTTTTTTATAGTTTTACTAGATGGTTTTTTTTTTTGCCTTTCCACCACAGCTTCAAAAAAAAAATTTAATTTGCGTTGGAAATTTTTTTTGTTATAGGATTGAAAAAATTGTAATGACTACTGTATTCTGCATTCAGTGTTGATGATTGCAGAAAAGAATTAACTGAAAGAAAAAATTAGAAAATGTTAAATGTGTTTACTACTTTAATGTGTTTATATATTTCGTTTTTTTCTTAAATTGGTTTTTTGTTAAATCTTTATTTGAAATTTATTTTATTTTAAACATTTTATTAGTTTTTGTCATTTTTAATTTTTACAATTTCGATTATAATAGGATTCTGACATTGAAGGTGATTAATTTTAAAGTTTTAATGGGCAATAAAAAGAGTTTTTTTATTTTATTTTTGGAATCAATTAAGGAAAATATTGGAAATAAAACGTTCAATTTATTCCTATAATTAAAATTTATTTGAAAAGTTGTAGAAGATTTCAAATTAAATTGCTAGTTGTCATTTGCAATAATCTTTTCTAGGAGCAAATAGTTTTAAATCACAATTTGACGAGTATTTGTACTTAGTACCATGAAATTCAAGTTTTAAGCTAAGATTCTAAGAATTCTGCTCGTAAGTAGGATAGTCCAAAATTTATAAAGTTAATTATATCCTTCATACATTATTTAAATCAATTTTTTAAATAATAACGGTAAAAGCTGTAAACTTTATACTTATTTAAATAAACTCATTTAACTTACGGCAATGGTACAACTTATAATATTAAATACGATCAGATTGTAAAATATGATATTTTGAATCGTTCCGCCAAGTAGTTTCATTAGACCGCGAAAGACACCCAAGTAATTTCATTAGACCCGGCTAACATTTTCAATTTTTTTCAATGTTTAACGCAGTCATTATAGAAGTCAAGGCAAATGTGTTCCAAGTTTAATGTTTTAATCTCATAAGATACCAATTTTTAATTAACAAATTTCTTTGTTAAATCTAAAATATAATTACTGGATCATTTATTAGAAAAATCATTCTAAAATCTTAAATAGAATTATTGACATTTCGATTCTTCCCATAATAATCTTTAATTAATTACTTTACTTGATATTAAAAGTAAATCTAAAATAAAAATTAATTTAATTAATATTAATGTTCCTTTATTTTTCTAGCTAATTAAAGCAAGTAATTAAAACAAATGTATATAAAAGACAATTAATCGGTAAAACACTGTTGCATCAACTTGCTGCGTTCTCATAGAAAATATTAATGATTATTTTTAAATAATCATTTTTTAATACATTAAAATAGAAGCGATTACTTATCTAATTATATAAATAATTACTTTTGTATAGGGAAACTATATTAGAAACTGATATTTTTCAAATAAGTTTTTTTTTTAATAATTTTAGTTAAAGGCTTATAAGTTTTTATAACAAGGAAGTTTTGTACATTTAATAAATGAAAATTATATAAAATTTTCTTAAATTAAATTTTATTTCTTTTTATATTTAGGAAAAAGTTTGATTTGTCGCTGCATATATTGCATATTAAATTTTAAGTACTTTAAATACAAAATCTAAAAGAATCAATCAGAATTTCAAATTTAATTAATTAAACGTATATTAAGTTTTTCAATTAAAATAGAAAAAAATTATAAGAATGTCTTTAAAATAAATAAAATAAATTAAAAGTGCTGGATAGTTAAAGACAGGAAACAAGATTTAAAAATTGTTTGAGAAATTATTTGAGTAAAAATTTTTATTAACAGTAACTGTAGGTATGCCTTCTCTGTACTCATCGAAAATAAGTATTCTCTAATGATTACTTATTATAATTTAACTATAAAAATTGGTTTAACCAAATTTAAATATATAAATAATTTATTTAATATATTAAGTAATTTAATGACAGATAATTGTAAATGATTATTTCATTTGAGTGGCAATTGAAAATTTATTGAATAAAAGAATTCTTTTCCGATGTTTAAGAAAAATTGTAATTACTTAATGGCTTATAATTTCTTTGAGAAATACTTCCTTATAAATCGAAATACCTTGTGTGTTTAGGTAATAATGTAATTAATTATATTTTTTTGACATAACTATGATATTTGCATTTTTAAAATATGATATGTGGAATTTTACCATAGTAATTAATAGTTTATATAATTAAAGAAGTAACTAATTCCGCGAATTCATTATTTTTCATGCAATTTTGATTATGTAAAATTATTATTATATAAAAAGTTATTTATATTTTTATTGAATTTTAATAAATGTTACATTCAACAATAGTTTGCATCTACTATAATAGTATAGATCTAAACCTTGCATCCTGTAAAGATTATCTGCACTCATTATTCATAGTACTTAAATAAAAACTTAGAAAAATTACTTATTTCTAAACTGATTTAAGCATGATTAAAAAATTTTAATCACATCCGGTTTATTCAAAAAATTTATTTTGAAGTTTCATTCATTGTTTCACTTTTTTTTGGAATTTTCATCTGAATTATCGGATGAATGACAAGATCCCTGGAGTTAAAAAAAAAATATTTTGTAATGATGATGACACACTCATTAAATTTGTAACTATGACCTGTACTGTATTATTTTTAATAAACTAATCTGACAATTAAAATGGGTAGTATATAAAAAAAATTTTGAAACTTTTTGAAATTGAATAAATTAAATATTTTCTTTGTGTTAAATGTCAAATGTCACATTATAAAACAATCCTACAAAAATATGCCTTTTATTGTAATGTTGATGATATCATTATTATTTATTTTTTTTGACAATCTTAATCAATGAAAAATACTTTCAACAAAAATTTATATTGAACACTTTTTATTAAAAAAAATTTTTCTTCGAAAGTCAATGCGTTTTGCTGCACGAAACAATTAGGAAACACAAGCATTAATGAAACCGATTACATACTAAATGTACTGCGCTGGTGCGTGTTATTCTATGGTATTCATATTTTTGTAATCAGATCTATGCATAGATTGGATATCGAGTGCTCAGGTAGTTAACATAGTTTGTTCAGATCAAAGTTGTATTCAAACTCTGCCGCTCTTAATTGAAAAAAGAAACGATCAAAATTTGATTTTTCAATTATAAAGAAGTATAAAATTTTCTGCTCAGATTATAAACGGTAAATCTGAACAGAAAAAGAAACATACTCTTTTTTGACAGATCTAAGTATGCTCTTATTAAAATTAGAAAAACGCCCTCTGTGCGATCAATGTTGCCATTGTGCATTATACTAAAATAATTTTCACACTTTATTATAATTTATTAGTGTTAGCTTTTCTTTAAAATGAACTGTCATTTGCTGTCAAAATTTTGCGGTTAAAATACTGCAGCTCTCTCAATGTAATATTTGAAATATATACCATTTTTTATTCTTAAATTCTTAAATAATTTTTAAAGAGCTTAGATCCTTTAATAAACAGGATATTAATTTATTTTCCCAATAACTTTTAACAATATTTTTCTTAAAATTTGCCTAATCATTCAATTATAATTGCAGAAAAAAAATATCAAAATTGTTTATACAATCAATTAACTTACACACTAACTTATGTATAGTACATAGTACTGAATTTATTTCCACATAATTACCTTCACCAACTTCCTTTATAACAATCTTTTTTTTTCTATTGTTTCCTTTATAACAATTTTAAACCACTTTTTTCTGCCAGAGTACTTATTTTTTTTTTTCAATTTATTTTAATTTAATTTTCGTCTTACTTAACTTATTATCAATTTTATATTTTCCAAATTTTTAATATTTTTTTTTTAATATTATTAATTGCATCTTTTATATACCGTTCTCTAATTGTTCCTAATTGTCCAGAATAAATTTGGTTTTTTTCTTAAATTTTTGATCAAAACAGTGAACTTCCTTAAAATAACTTTAAATTTTTTTTTTTTACACTGCATACAGTTTGTCAGCTTTTATGTATTGTGTATAATGTTCTTCTTTAATTTTTTTCAATTTCCTTTTTTATATTTTTCGTACATTTTTAGCACATTTTCAAAAAATTTTGTAAAAATGTGCCTATATAGCTTCACTCTGTCCGTCCGTCTGTCCGTCCGTCCGTCCGTCCGTCCGTCCGTCCGTCCGTCCGTATGTTTACAAAAACTTTTACACCGTTTGAAATAGAGTAAAGAAATTTTAACCATGGGTAGTTTTTGCAAAAAAAATAATTTCGTAGAAGAACTTTTTTCTGTAGCCCCACCTGTTACGGGGTTACAGCCCCCCAAAGTTGGAAGAAGCCCTATATTTAAATGGTTATAACAAGAGTTCTGTTAAATATATTTTCAATCTGAAAACGGCCAACGATAGCTGGTTTCATAAACTTTATAAATTTTTTACAGGCAAATGTTTAGGGTTACCAGACGGTACTAAAATTTAAAATTACACATAACTCCATTTTTGCAAAATTTTTTACCACACATATCTTCGGAACGGTTCAAGCTAGAGTCTTGAAATTTTGGGAGAAGTTAGATACTCAGAAATTAGTAGGAGTCGGTTAACAAAATTTTTTTGTCAAGCCCCCTATTTAGGAGTTATAAGGGCTCGAAAATTGAAATTTTGCTATTTTTAAACACCTGTAACTTGAACACCTGTCCAAATTTTTTTTTAGTGATATACAAAATTTAAAGCTCTATAATTATATTTCAACATGTGTCAAAGGTTTTTCTTAATTTTGAAGGGTTACGAAGCTACAGCCCCGGCAAATTCCAAAAAAGCCCTATATTTAAAATGATATAACATGAGTTCTGTTAGGTTTTTTTTCAATCGAAAAACGGTATTAGAGAGCTGCTTTTATAGACTTAACAAAAATTGGTCGATTAAATATATAGGGTTGCCGTACGGTACTTAAATTTAGCATTATATAAAACCCAATTTTTGCAAAATTTTTGGTTCCTCATATCTCTTAAACGGTTTAAGATAGGACCTTGAAATTTTGGGAGAAGTTAGATCCTTAAAAGTTAGTAGGAGTCGGTTAACTAAATTTTTTTGTCAAGCCCCCTGTTTAGAAGCTATAAGGGCTCGAAAATTGAAATTTTGCTATTTTTAAGCACCTGTAACTTGAATACCTGTCCAATTTTTGTTTTATTAATTTACAAAATTTGAAGGTCCAACATTATATTTTAACATATGTTAAAGGTTTTTCTTAAATTTAAAAGCGGTTCCTTAAATTGAAGAAAGTGTCTCTAAGTTTTACCCATTTTTTCTTAGATAATAAAATTCTAAGTAAAATTCCAAATTTTGGTTTAATTTCTAGAAACTACAAAAATGGAGAGGGAGAGGGGGGGGGGGTTAGATAAAGTTAGGTCCTTGAGAGCTTTGGCAACCTTCCCCATTGAAGGGCTATTAGAACTTTCAAATAAAATATTTACTTTTTTTATAAGTAAGCAGTAACTTAGTCACCAACGTATATATTTCCTTAAACGTTAATATTGAAGCTTGAACATTATATTCCGATAAAATACTTAGTATGAAACACTATATTATTTTGAAAATGTGCTTTTTTAAAAACCCTTGGTTTTTTATCATTACTTGTTAAATTTTGTTTTTAACTTTAAATTTTTTGCCATTTTTTTTTTGCATAATTATAAATATAAAAAAAAAAAAATCTTTTAGATAGCCATATGTGTCATCCATATATTATTGCAATAATGGTTTTTTTTAGTTTTTATTTTGTTTTAAAAAAAAAAAAAAAATTCCATTTTAAAAAAAAACATTTTGTTCTCCCACAATGCTTGGTAATGTGCAGAAAAACAGCAGGAGCGCAACAAACAAATTACGATGCATATAATAATTTTTTATCTTCATCAATCCTTGCATATTTGTTTTTTTCTGCTGCTTAATTTTAATTGTTGCGTTGTTTTTAATTTATTTTATTCTTTTGCGTTTATAATTTCTGCAATGTTGAATCATTATTAAAGTCATATTATTTATTTAAATTTGAAAAAGTTAATTTAAACTCCCATTTTTGCAAAATTAATTTGTTTTTTTTTTTTTTTTCTTGTGCATAATTATGCTATTCTGTGTCACAATTTATTACAATTAATAATATTTAATTGCTTTTTTTTTGCATAGAATAAATAATAGTAAATTAAATACGCGTAAAAATCCCACAATAAATAAATTTTAATAAACGGAACGATAACGTTAATCCAATATGGCGCCAATTATACAACATAACATAGAAAAATAAATAATGAAATAATAATATGTTGTAGGTACTTTACAATTTGATATATTTTTAAATTTAGTTTTTTTCATATTATTAAAAATAGAGAAATAGAAAAGCACATGTGCATGTTAGAGATTTAATTTTTAAGGCGGAATCACATTTTGACATCAGAATATTTTAAAAGTTTAGTGTGTGAGTTATGACTGTATTTGATCCAAAATATAAATTTAAAATTAAAACCAAAATAATAATTTGGGTTTTATTTAAAGTATGATCAACATTTTTTTTATCATCAGAAAAAAAAAACCACTCATTATTAATTATTTATTCATAAAATCTAAACGTAAGTGTAGCATAACTCTTTTAATTTTTTTTTTTAAATCTGTTACAAATATTTTAAATATTTAATTTAAAAAACACTTTAATTTAAAAAAATTTTGGACAAAATACAAACAAGCATTTTATATATAGGTGAGGTGTCTCATAATCTCCGATTTTTTGTTTTATTTATTTTTTATGTTGGGATAAAAAAAAGCTTCATAAAATATGTGATAAATGACAAGCAGAAGCATCAGCAGCAACAGCAGAAGCAAAAAACATCTATAACAAGGGAATCTTTTACTTAATTTGAATTTCAAATTTTTTCACTTTATTTTTATTGTTTTTTTTTGGAATTGAATATTCAGATTTTTCATATTATTATTTTTTATTTTTTTTTATTTTTATTTGACATAATTCATGTGTTAATATTTACACCATAAAATATTCGGTCATATATAAATAAATTTATCAAAAATGTATGTAAGTATATGAAGTGCAATTTACAAGATCATTTTTGGTTTAAGGTTATGTACATAATATTTAGTTCAATTTAATTATAATTGCTTGATTATATGTAATGATGTACGGTTTCAAGTGAAGGGTAGGAGTTTTGTAGGTCATACCAATTAATTTAGGACAGTGAGATGTTTTAAAAAAGTAGACTTTAATTAAGAGTTAATGGAGGGAGCTCTTAGTAATGTAGTTATAATAACCCGAAACTAAATCGTATTTATACAGACAGTCCAATTAAAGTTTTAGCAAATATTGCACCTATAAGTAAGGTTTGGAAGGAAATTGATTTTATGTTAATAGTTTTAGAAATTAGGATACATTTTACTTAGCTCACTCATAATCCTTACTTGAGACTTTGTTAGACCATAACGGATACAGAGAATTTTTTAATTAAAATTCATTAAATAATAAAGAATGTTTTGTTTTATATTTGAATTATTAGATATCTGTGAGTTATAAGAATAACCTAAAAATATGGGATTACTTTCGCTATTTGTTTAATTATAAGTATATTTAGATGCTGTACTTATATTTTACTAGAAATATTTATCGATATTATATTATATTATTATATTATATCGTAAATCGGATAACAAAAGTTCTTGTTGCAACTAAAGCGCCCAATACACGTTCAGTAATAACAGCGAAGTATTCTGTTTGTTCAGATAAATTGAACAATGCGTGATACGAAAAAACTACTGCACAATATGGAGAAACGTATATGAAGAACATATGATTGCACAGTCAATATGATTATGATGTTATAACTGAACGTGTATTGCGCCCTTAATACTTTAAAAGTCGAATGGTAGTTTAAGTTTCGAAATTGTATTCATTCCAAGTTTTAAATAATTAATTTTGATTTTATCATTCTGTTTTTCTAAGATTTATTTTTTTTTTACAAACTAATTTGTGTTTGAAAAAGTTTAATTTTATTTTAACACAGTCAATTTATTAGTAAACTAGACTTGATAGACTTTTAACTGGTGTGAGTTAACGCGTGCACCCAAAATGACTGTGTAAAAGCTACCCAAGTCAATATTTAACTTTTAAAATTTTTAAAATATATTTAAAAAAAAAATTTGGTAATGGATTAGGATAGGACAAAACTTTTTCTATATATATATAAATATATATTTATCTACACACCTAATATTATAATACACACATTTACATATTAATATATTCTTTTTATTATTTGTTATGCCATTTTAAGTTTTTGTTTTAAAAAAATTTTTTTTTAATTTTTATTGGATTCGATCCAAATTTCAATATAAAAAAAATTAGAGCTTCCGAAATATGCTTTTTTCCATTTTTTTTAAACAAATAAAAATTGACCATCTCTGGAATAAATTTACAGTTAAATTATAACAAAATATATGATATTTATATTTTAAGTTAATAATACCCATACGCCAAACACCATTTGAATTTACCAGTGGAAATAAAAAAAACCTTTTGTATTAATTTTTATATTGATGGGTGTAAAATGATATTTTTGTATATTTTTTGATTTGGGTTTCTGTTTTTTTCTGAGGCTTATTGGACTTTAGTTTGTATCTTTAAAATATGTTAATATTTAAAATAGTTTTAAGAATTTTATTTTGCTTTTATGGTAGTAGCTTATGATGACTTCTGATTTTGATTCTATAGCAATAAAGCTTAAATTTCCGAAATTTTTACGAATTTTATTTTCAATTTAATCCCACCAAAATTTTTCAATATTTAGAGCAACAGCAAGGTTTTGGCAGCAAATTTTTTAAGAATCGAAAAAACCAATGCCCCGCAATAAAAAATCAATAAGAATTTTTTGAAATGTATCTTTCAGATACTTAGATACTGGTCGGGTTATAATAAACTTATAATAAATTTAGTGTTATTATAAGTGAAACGCACATTTAATTCAGTTTAAGATATATATGTATATATAATTAAATATAAATATATTATATATATATATGCACATGAAATATATTATATATTTATTATAATAAAATGACTCAATGCTAAAATTTAATGAAATTCGATATTTTCTTTAAAATGTATTTTTATTATGATGTGAATTAAATTGGACATTTTTATTTTAAATACAGATTAAATTTTTAAAAAATAAATATAAAAAAAAAATATTTATTTTAAAAATTGAGTCAAAAAACGATTACCCATTTATGTACCAAAAAAAAAATTTTTAAAAGCGGTATCTTTAGATTTAATGAAAAACAAAAACCGCAAGAGAATAATAATAAAAAAAAAAATTTAAAGATATTTTTTTAGTATAAGTAGTAGTTTTAATATTTATGATGAGAATTTTGTTTTAACAGATTCTTTAAAATGTACCTAAAGATTATATAAAAAAGTTTATTATTGGCGGCTTATAAAAAAAAATGTTTGTAGTCAATCATTTTGTATAATCTTTGAATTGTTACCATTTTATAGATGCTAAAATATCAATATTTTGGTTTTTATAGCGTTTACATAATGGGAATCTGTTTTTGCGGTTTTTAATTAATAAAGCCAATATCTTTTAATATTTTGCGCAAAATTTTCTAGAAATCTATTAAAAATAAAAGAATTGACTATAAAATTATTTAATTTCTAATAAAAACTTTTAGTAATAGGCATTCAAATTACAGGAATTAGAAATGAAACACACTTAGGTGCAATAAAAGTTAAGTTGTAAAAAGTATTAGACACTAATATAATCAACCTACTCTTTTATTATGGGTTTTTTTTCAGTAAATATCCAAATTTTTAGTCATTCAAATCATCATAGAATTGTGTACCAATTTAAAACAATTAAAAACTTCATTTCTAACTTTCTAATTAACTGATGTTGCAAACGTAATAAACCTTAGGTTTTTTTTTTGTTTCTAAGTCAATGAAACGCAGCTGTCCTCGTATTACTCAAAACTCATACACTTCTGAGTTTGATTCTACTCTGAGAGAATCAATGACACAAAAATTATATAATGATGTTTAAAACTTTTAAATATATATATTAAGTTTTATATGTTAATCCAGTATATCCATATTAGATAAGCTTGAATATACCCTATATTTGTGTAAAATGTTAAAATTAAGTTTTGAAGACATATATGCTTTTTTTTTATTTCTGAGAATAGTTTTATAAGAGTATTGTAATCAAAAGTTGACAATAGTTTTATAAGAGTATTATCATCAAGAGTTGACAATAGTTTTAGAATAAACCTCTTGAGGACACTGTGACCAAAGTGTCCAATACCTTCTTATACTTGTTCCTAAATTAACCTATGATTCAGATAGCCAATTTAGCTTAAAACTTGAAAAATACTTTAAAAATACCACATAAGGAAAAAGAAATCTTCAAAACCTTTTAAACTCTCCATTATATTAGGAAAAACTAGTCCAAGGAAATGCCGTTATTTCAGTATCTAATCGGTAGAATTTAATGTAACCACAGTACTAAAATATCTTCACAACTAATAACTTTTAAAAATATGGAAATTAAATTAAACTACATTACTAAGCTTATTTTACCTTTTTGAAATATTAAATTTAAATTATAAATAAAAATATTTCGCAATTCTTTAAATTGAATTTGCACATTCAACCCACATATGATCTGAAGTTATGAATATTAACTATTTTTAGAATGTTTTAAATCTTCCTATAACACTTTAAAATAATTTGTATATTATTAGTTACCTATATATTATTTTTTTATTAAATTGATAATCCCTTTTGAACACTAACGTGCCATCTTTTTAGACAACATTAGAACAAAACAAAAAAAGTTAATTCTCAAGAAAAAAACGCGGAGGAAACAATAAATAAACCCGTAAATCAAATAAGGAAAGAATTGAAGAAGAAAAAAAAAAAATATAAAAATCTGCAACAAGACAAATTTTTAAATCATCATCATTGTACATTACAAAAAAGTAAAAAAAAATGAATAATAAAATAAAGTGAAGGTGTTGAGAATAAATAAAATTGAAATCATTTTTTTTTGTTATATTCCTTTCTCTTTCATTTTTATTTTAATTTTTGTTTTTATTTTTAAATAAGAAACACCGGTGAATTTTTATTTATTCTTTTTTATATAGCTATGAATTCACAATTCAATGGGATCTAAAGAATGTTTTCTAGGTCCAAATAATACCTAAGAAATAATAATAAAACAAAAAACACTATCAACATAGTTTTCCATTTTTAACTATGTGTGTAAATATAAAACAACCATCAACAGCAACATTGTCACAGAACATTACTTTTTGGATTTAGTATTATCCAAACTTTATAAAAAGACCCATCCAGCTCATCTTTAAGAAATAAGCTGAAGGCAAATAAAAAACTATAAAAAGAAACTGCAACAAACTTTGGTTTCTATGTACCTAGAGTTATATGAAAGAACTTTAAAGGCACATGCAACTAAGACAACATTGCACATAAAAATCTACAAGATGAAGTATTAGGCTTTTTTACTTCTTTGTTTTATTATGGCTTTTTTCTTCAACTAAAAAGTTGTGAATAACAACAACAACAACAATAATTCAACAACAAAAATAAAAAACGGAAATAAATTTAACTGACAACACACAACAACTGGACACGAAAGATTGTTTTTTTATTTTGTTTATAGTTTCACAAGCTCTTAATAATGAACCGGTGAGAGCTTAACTTCTTCGTGTGTCGCCTGCATCTGCAACAAAAAAAAATGATGCAACTAAAATACAAAAAAAAAAAAATTAACGAATCCTTAGTTCATCTGTATAAAAAATATCATTTGGTGTTTATAGTTATGTCTGTTAAATCCATAGGATCTAGTATAGGAATAAATGTACATGTACAGTAGATATATATAGAGAAATGAAGCAACAGCCCACGCGATTTACAAAAAAAAAAAAACAATTGAGTAAAAAATTATATAAAAAATAAAATTACTCAAGCAATTTTTTATCATTGTTTTTCTATTTTTTTTTTATAAATTTTTTACTTTTTTAAAATCCTTTATTTTTCTATTTATAGTTTATAATTTTTTTTGTCTTCAACATTTTTTGCACTTGCTTGTTTTTGTTTTTTGTTTTTTTGTCTTTCTCTATTTTTTTTTTTATTTTTTGTTTTCCTTTTGTTTAGTTTGATGACAACTTATAACAGAGTTTTAACAGAATTGTTCTTTTTATGGGTAACATCCTCTTCTTCCACTCTCTGCGTTTCTTTAACTGCTTCACGCCTCCGATTTAACACGTATAATAGTGTATAGTAAAAATAGAATTGGAAATTTTCGAAACTATATGAGTGAGACAAAAAATAAAAAAATTGTTTCTTTAGGAAGATGATGCTGCATTTGTGAATTCAAATTTATAAATAAATAAAAACACAAGAAAAGTATAGATACAGAATATTTATTTTGTTGTAGTACAGGATGCTTAGATGTTATGATTTTGCATGAACATATTACCTAGCTCGACTATACTAAACTAATATAAAGGTCTATAGAATGTTCAAATCTATTTTTATTTTTAAATTTTATTGTTGGCCAAGTGACAACATCTTTTGCCTGTCACTTCCTATATTTCCTTTCCATTGGAGACATTTACTATGCTATTAAGATCAAACTTTGGTTTCTTAGCCTATTTTCGATTGATTCCTTGATTGTAGCATTTTGCCAGCTTTTACTGTTATAAAATATATATTTCTTTTAATGGTCTGAGAAGCGAATAATTCGGTGGGATTTGAAGCAAAATCAGGTGTACTATCAAAGCTTCTAAAAGAAATATATCCTATTATTAAATAAATCTTCAAACACAACTATTGTTCGTATGAGTAGTGAATATAATTTTCAAATTTTTGGGACCTATTGAATTAAAAAATGAGATACCTATTGGGACCTATTAAACTGAAATTGTTGGGAACTTTTTACAATATAGACTCCCATATGAACATAAGGACATTCAATTTGTCCAAATTTTAAAATTTTCAGGATTGAAGACCTTATTGGAGTATTTAAATTAGAAACTTCCCCTAACTTTTTATCAAATCCTGAAAAAATGATCAACTAATGGTACACTCAGTTTTGATTACATATGCATATTTGTTTGTCTTATATAATAGATGCCAATTTACATTGGAATTTACAAAACAACTGAATTTAAATCGGAAACTAACATTGTCCTTTACATGCTTATATTTTATCTCCTTTCACCATATAGAATTGCAATTCAAATCCTAAAAAGGTGGCGAATCTATAATATTTAAATGAAGAATTGTTTTTACAAAAAATTTCAGAAACATATTCTAAGATACCAATTTGTGAAGTCAATCTAATGGCTTTCATCACCCCCAGTAAATGATCTAATTGCTTTCTTTCGTATTTGAAAATGACGAACGTCCATAATTTCTTAACTTACACCACTAACTTTTACCAGCACCGAAGGAATTGGTCACCTTTTACGAGCGCAGAGTGATTGCTGAATAATGCTCTGTGGGAATCTACTAGATAACTTTCTCCACAAATCATATCAAGAAATCAGCCTTCTAACTCTTAAACTTTTAATGTTTTGACTACTTTCAATGTTTACGATTTATACCTACTGTTGGATTTAAGTCACTAACTAACAAATATAACTAACACTAACTCACTACTAACGAATATCAGTGAAAATGTCGAAACGTTATTAAGACCTACTGCTTTAAGATTCCAACAGAAACCCTGAAATGATTAAATTTATTATATTACAGATGAAAGTTCAAAATTACAATGCGTCTCAAAATTTTGTCCCCGAAAAACATTTTGAGTTACAAAAAAAAAAATTTAAATAATAAACACCGGCAAATTTCTTGCATAATCCAATCCAAACTCTAGAGTTATTCAGATGTTTCTTTTACATATTATATAGTTTGTCTTCCATTTCTTTTGTTGTGCTTATTTTTTTTTTTTTAAAGGACACAATAACAAAGTGCGAAATTGATTTTCATACTACTTTTTTTTTTATTAATTTTATTTGTTTGTTGTATTTGTTATCATGGAAATAATTTTATGTTTATTTCGCGTTTATTTAAAAAAAAATAAGTTAAAAAGAGGTACCTAATGGAAATAAATGGTTTCGAACTTATGGTACGACAATATAATGACAAACTTAAAGAATTTAAATAAAAAAATCATGTTTTATGGTGATTTCTTTCGTGTTTGCTGTCTTGCTGTATTAGGCAACAAAAGCAACAAAAGCAACAATACAAAAAAAAAAACAAGAAACAGAACTTATATAGTTTGTTAGTCGATAGTCTTCAAATTATGTATCTACTATGGAAACCAAAAAAAATAAGGACATAAAGATTTACTTATCCCTTGACTTATTTTTTTTTAAGAAAAAAATTAAACATTACATTTCATTTTAACTCAGATGTGAATGTTTATATATAATAATATATAATGTATAAACTACACATACTACAGAAGTATTATACATATATATAATACTTCTGCTGTATTAAGCCTTTTGCTAAGTTTAAAAGTGAAGAAAATTTTCGTGGACAGTCATGTGAAGCTGAAATTTTCAACTTAACACCTGAAATGATTGACAAGCTTAGAAAACTGCAGCTGTAAGAACAGATTTTTCCTTTAAATTATTTCCTCTGGATTCCACAGAACTTCTGTATCTTTTTTGACTTTGAGCAAGACTCTTAATTTCTGATTAGATTTTTCCTCTAGTAACAATATCTGCCATCGCTGAGCTTCACCACACATTATATTAGTCTGTCCTCTTTCCTCTTATTTTGTGCGTTCCAATCAAGTGCCTATTATGTTGGTATGAATCTCTCTAATATTTAATATTGAATTGAAATCAGACTTTAGAGTAATGGAAAATTGAGGGTAAATAAATGCTATATACGTTTGTCAAAGACCATTTAAACTTTTGTCTGTTACGGTAAGCCATCAATCCATAACTACGGTATTATAAATCATGGCAGACTTTAATTTGAAGCATTACAAAACATTCGAAAGAAAATTTTAAGAAAATTTGTTATACTTTAAGTTCAAAGTAGTAAGCATTACCAAAAAATCTTAACTTTATATTGAATTTAAAAGCTTTCTTTGTCCCTGCTTTGCTTCTGATTATTTCTCATTTCCTAACCTTAATTATGGCTTGGACATACATTAGGGAAAAAATGAGAATGCATAAGAAGAATGCCGCTAACCTGGAGTCCTCTCGGAATAACCAGAACGATAAGCAAATGAACGGTGCTGGATGAATTAAGTAGACGAAATATTTTAGAACGAAATAGTATAAAAAGGGATACTTCAAGTTGAAGCCCAATGCCCCCAAATGAGGTAACCCGAAACCCAAAAAAATAAAATCTTAATTTTATTTTATACCTTTTTTAATTTTTATTTCCATTTCCAAGAAACTTATACTTCTCATGACTTATTTCAGCATTCGTAGGCGATGTTAGCTACTTATCAGATGGAAATATCAAGAAACCTATCCTTTCATTCGTTTAAAAATTAATTTTCATCTTTAAATGTTAAACACTTTACTGTCAAATTCGCGCGAATTATATTTCGCGATAAATTTCGTACAGGGCCTTAAAACTTAAACCAATCGATGGTTACTTATTTTTTGAAATAACTTTTATTCTGCGATATTTAAAAGTAACAATATAAGTTTTTTTTTTTTAGTATTTATTTCGAATTGCTAATTATGCGTAGGACTTGTTAAAAACATTGTTATTTAATACATGCACATATACGTTGGAATTAAGGGACAAATCAGGAATACAAGCTGCAGAAATAAAAGCAAAAACGGAAACAAAACCAAAAAACACGAAATGAACTTCTGAATTGCTTTTTTTTTTCAATTTTCAACAAAACATAGTTTTTGTATCTTTAAATGAACGCAAAGATAATTAAAGTGAATTCGTTGTTGTGCTTTCTTAAAGTTGTGAATCCCTTTTAGATAAATCATGATTTTAAAGATCTACAGATGAGATCAAAAGATTTTCGATTAAATTCGCATGTAAAAAATTTATTTTCAAATTAAAAAATCGAAGTTAATTAAAATTTTTTCAACACTTAATTTAAAGATAAAAAACACAAAACACGAAATTAAATTGAAACATAGATGTATGTTAAAATTTAATACATAACTTATTTTTAAAAATTTCTTTTGAATTGAAGGTAGGTATCCTGATAGTTATCTTCAACGTATTTAAGTTAAATAATATAATAATGGAGATTATCTAAAGGAATTGGTACATGTGAAAAATTTAAAAATTTTTGAATCTTTTAAATTCTTGGAATAATGCATTTCTTTTAGCTTAATTGATGCAGAAATATTTATTTTGTAATTTAAATTTGTCAATAATAAGGCTTAAGGTAGAAATGTGACTTCCTTGATTGCTTTATGAATTCATGATCCTTACAATATGCACAGAATATCACTGCAATATTTTATCTGTTTTTCAGAGAAGCATTATAAGGCTCATATTTTTATTTTCTTCACAAATATATTCGTATTGTTATTCATCTTATATATGATCCCAACGTCATCACAACGCTTACTCCACTAAGTTGTTGTCGTACGGGGTTACTGAACTTGTTTTAAAGATATCTTATAGGAACTAACCTCTACTCTATAAAAAATTAAACAACTAATGCCGTCACGTAGGATTTCCCAACGGGAAACAAGGATGGCAACATGTGCTTTTCCCAACAGATGCTTAGGTGGCGCAATACAACATATGAAAATTCCTTTATTATTCGCATATAGAACCATATCCCGTCACATGAGTTCGATTAAAGTTGATGATATAAATGTGTACAATTTAGAAAAGTTTAAGAAGATCATTAGCATTTTTCTTTCAAATATCGCATCCAATTTTCATCATCCACATAATCCCAGAATCCTATGTTTTTGCAAATCTGATTTCAAAAAATCTAAACCAATCTGTACATTTGTATCTCACATTCTATTGGGTTCACAAAGGATTGTAATTTTTGTGAGTGAAATTCACAAATTTTCTAGAAGAACTGCTTTTCAATAAGAAGAAAGGTGGCTTTCAAAGCTTTACATGTGCTTCGTTAAAAATAATCTATATAAGGTTCGCATTTCAGAGCTCCAATCGAGTAATCCTTTAAATCTTATATCATCGCAGTTTGCCTTTACATAGTAATTATCTATCATAATTTTTAAGGTTTTAGTAAAATTAGGTACAATCAAGCTGTAAGTGTTACAGTTAACCTCTAATTTCTACAATAACCTTAAGTTAAGTTAAAACATTTTTCTGATGTAAAATATAAGATATTTATCTATACAAGCTTATCACTCATTTTCAAAGTTGTCTAGTTTAAATAATCTATTCAATTCAATTTACTTTAAAAGAAGTCATTGATCTTATAATGATCTTCATAATGATCTACGAATTGCCAAAAAACATGTAACTTGCTATACAATAATTTGATCATATTTTAGGTTTTACAGTTATGTAAAAGGGTACAAATGAAATTAATTTTCCAATTTAATTTCCAAATCAGAATTTATTATTCAAAATTCTAAATATTTCACTCTGGTTTTTCGCTTTTTTTGGTCGATTAAAGTTTTAAATCAATGTTTAACATATATATTCTAATTCTTTTTCTAATGAACCTTTTATACACCATAATCATCATATTAACGAACATTAAAATATTTTGCTTTGATTTTTGTTCATTGTTTTTTATTGGTCTCCATAATGTTTTTAATTTTAAAAGAAAAAGGCGTCAAATTAATGATCATAATATATTCTCATTATGTATTCATATCATCATTATTACTACACATTATTACATTCATTTCTCAAGAAATTACAATTCTTTTTCATCTTACAACAAAAGTGATGAAAAAAACAACAACAACAAAACTCCAAATGAAAAATGTTAAACAGAGAACCTATAAAACTCACAAAAATTTCAATTTAATGACGAAAATGCATAATAAATTTAAAAAAAAAAAAAAACAAAAATTAAAACCTAAAAAAAAAAATGCAAGAACTTTTAAAATGAATGCCTATATACTATAAAAATTACCACATTGATCGAATAAACATCAAAGAACTTCTAAAAAAAAAAAAACACAAAAACCCCTTTTAATAAAATATGCATTTTTTTTTATCATTCTATCTCTTTCTAATTCTTATTTTAAGATTCATGAGATAAATAAATTCCGAAATTCAAAAGAAAACACTAATATCACACCTAATAATGATAATAATAAACTCTAATAACACAAAAACTAATAAATATTATAGTTTTGATCAAAAACGACAACACTTTTATAATATTCAACAAAAAAAAAAAAAAAAAATCATTTTGATTGCTATGACAATAACAGGAAAATAATTAAATGTTAAAAATAAAATCACTATGACATCACACAATATTTTATAGAAAAATTTTATCATTTAAAAAATTAAAGCAAAATCAAAAGAATTAAAACAAAACTAAAAGAAGAAAAACTGTTGGAAATCAAATTTATAATATATTTTTAAGTTTTGTTTTTTTTTTTTATATTTTAAAGTTAATTAAAAATGTTAAATACAAAATAAAAAATTTCAAAAAACAAATCATAAAATTCTTTTAACAACAATAAAAGTGTTTTAAGATGTGTTACAAAAAAAAAAAAAAAGCAATAGACATATTAATAAAACAAAATACACGATTCTTATAACATTTACAACATCTATTATTGGAGACTTTATAGTAATATTTTTTTAGTTCATTCAAGAAATGACAAATTATGTCATAAAGCAACGGATTTTATTTATAATAAATATAGATATTTAATTAAATAACTTAAACATAAAAATGTCTGTGAATTTTTAGGGCTTTTAATCGACCAAAGTATATAAATATATACAACTGACGATTTTACCTATTTGATTTACTGAGTGGCCGATTGAAGCGGGACAATGTTACGTTTTGTTTAAAAAAAGAATTGACAATTACACCACTTAAAAGATCCTTTTCTGAAACGTCAATAATATCATAATATCATATCATCTGATGATGACATTTGCACTTTATTAGCAATAAATATCTACTTATTGCTGACTTTTGCAGTAACAATAAAATAATTGCGTAACTGCTTTTATTTTCGTAACATTTTGACAATCAAACAGTTTTCAAATTTCTGTTTGACTCGTTAAAAAAGTTTATAAATTTATGACTTTGACTGTCGTCGTATATTTGACAATATAGAAAAGTACCATACAGATCTATATTGCTGGAGTTGGGTTAAATATTTTAAATTAAACATTTTTTTTTAAACAATGTTGGTAGGTATTTTGAGGATTGGAGTTACAATATTTTTAAAGAAACTTTGGAATGTCTTCTGTTTTTATTTTAAACAAGAGTCAGTAGAACTATGAAGCAAAAATTTCTGAGTAACTTTACGAGTTTTCTCAAGATATAATTGAATTAATATTTTTCAAGGTAGTTTTTAACTCATCTAAGCGAAATGCTTTTTAAAATAATTAGATTTGAGCTTTATTACAGTTGCGGATTATGAAAATTATAAAGTTCTCTGAAATGGGGAATTGATAAAACATTAAAATTAATAAAACAAATTTAACTTTTATTCCTAACCTATTTATTTATAAAAATTCTAGTTATTACCGAAAATCAAATGATTCTAGTTTCTTTGTTACATTTTTCAAAAGATCTTCCCTTAAATATTTTAAAGGATCACTTATTTCTTATTCTACCCTTTCATCCATTTCTCTACTTGTTCTACAATATAAACTTCAACAACATGCTTTCAACTTCCATACTTAATTGTCTTTCTAATTTTCCTCCGAATGTTTTCAATGTAATTTTTAAGTTGACACCCAGTACATATTATCCATTTCCATTATATTTAAATTCCTTGGAAAAAAAGTCACCACCCCATAAAATCTCATGTATGACACATAGTCACATTTTATCATCATTCATATATAAAATTATCTGATCCTTTTAAAATTGACTCACCCAAATTCAATATGTAGGTACTAAAACTAAGTGATGGGTTTTGAATTATTTTGTTTTCTTTTTCCAATTAAAAATGTATAAAGTGATTTACCGTTTATAATGAAAATTTTTCTCATAAAAAAAAAAACTGATTTTAATCTTTTCTAAATGAAATAAAAATTAAAATTAAAAATTATCCATGAGAAAAAAAATTCAAAAATGAAAGACATAACAATTTTATTTTTTGTCGCACCCTTGTGGCAAATAAAAATGAGAATTTTGTGATAACAAAAAACAAAACACATTCTTAAAACTTTAGAATCACTCATTTTCTTATGTCAAAAGAAAAAAAAACAAATTTTTTAATGTGACAACTTTTAAAATTTACAACCTTTGAAAATTATAAAAAAAAAATCTGCGATTTGTTAAAAAATAAAACAACCAAAAAAAACAAAAAAAATAGAAAAAAAAAAAACACCAACAGAATCTTTAGAATTGAAAGAAATTGACTTTTCATTTTACATATTTAGAAAATTGACGTTTAATTTCTATCGGTATTATAAACACATAATTTCGTGAAGGGGGCTTTCACGGCTCAGTCTTATGCTTCTGGGTCATTTTAAGTGCAGTCTTATAAAATAACACGATTACAGAACTTTTCAAAACACTCCTTCAATGTAATATTGTAATTGACGTCTCCACTGTTATGCTACCCATACATATCGGACCAGGTTGTACAACAGGTTTGCAGAGTTAAAAACTACTATAGTGTACGGCAAGCTGTATATATTTTCAAGATTAGAAAGTTGATTGGATAAATATCAAAAATTTTTGATTTTTGTGCGCGGATTCTTTGGTTTGTAGTTGGACTAGTATCGTTTACGAGCAAGTTGGACAATTTAAATTTCATTTGATTTTTTTTTATTTTTAGTTATCTTCCGTTTTTTGACGACTGAAGCACGTTGGGATTTTTTGATTTGAGAAAATGATACAATTACAAAATATAATTACAAAAAATTAAATAATTAATTTGAAATTATTACAAAATTAAATGAGAAAAACATCTTATCATATAAATTAATATTAAATATCATATTATTTGAAATGAAAAAAATTAAAAAGATAGAAATATAAAGTTAAAGAAATGCTATTAAAAATTTAAATTCAAGTTCTGAGACTTTTTTGACATTTGAAATACCTATATTTCGAATAAAAAAGAAATGTTAAATGAAGACTCAATGATAGGTTGAATGAGTATGAGGTACGGTTCATAAACAAATCCGCTTATCAAGTTCTGCAATCAGATCCTTTTGTGTATGGCCTTTATTAGAAATTCCCGTTAACTTTCATTAGTTTTTTAAGCAAAGATATAAATGTCAGAGTAAATATTTTAGAGTGAAATAATATTCAATAGACTATCCTCCATTAAAGCACTAACCATTTTCCCTAGTTTCATGAAAGGATCTTTCAACATTATTTTATCCTCCTTATATTCTTCTACATCTCTTCACACTTAACCTCAGTTCTTCAAATCATATTCCTAAGGTTTTCCACATTTTCTTACACAGTATCCACATCAGTAGGTATTAGAAGATATTAAAAACTAATTCAACTTAACATTCACTTTGTAACTGTCTCTCAGTCTTTATTCAAATTTTGAGTTTGCCACATAACTTACAACTTGCAAAAATCATCGAAGATAACAAAAGGCTCATCTAAAAAAAAAACAAAATTGATGCAAAAGAAAAGACAAGAAAAAAATAAAAAAAAAAACATTTGAATTCTACAACAGAATTATTTTATGGTTAATTCCCTACAGTAAAATTAAATTTTTTTTTTTTTGTTTTTTTTTTCATTTTTATCCAAAAAAAAACAGTTTTCGTACCCAACAAACAAAAAAAAAACAAAAATTCAAAATAAAAACAAAATATACTTTTTAAACCTCAAAAGACTCATCTTTTTTTTGCTTTGTGAACTCCTCAAAATATCGTAATACTCTCTATGTACTTACACTTTTAACATGTCGTATCGTAAAAATGAAAATCTCACATTTTTCTCATATGTCATATATCACGGGGCTCATATTATGACGTTTACATCACAATGCTTATGAAAAACCTACACATACTTTTAAACAATATAATATTAAATTTTTTTGAAATACATGTGTATAATATATAGTTTTTTTTTGTTGTTGTTGTTGTAGTTGTTGTTTTTGTTTTATTTTGTATTATAGCTGTCATGAATCACTCTAGCGCTTCAACTTTTCTTCATGTTTTATTTTTATTTTCTGTTTCTTCAAGTAAAAAACATGTTAAAATTTTTAAGACATTTCAATCTTTACTTTTAATTTTCTTTTAATATTTTGTTGTTATTATTTTTCATATCTTTCATAGCTCAAAACTTAAAATTTTCTTTTGTTGTGTATATGGGATTCATCTTTCTTCAAAAAAAAAAAAAAAAATGATTTTTTATACACAGATTGTTTAATAAATGTTTTAACAAATAGCGCAAAATAAAATTTTAAATTAATTTACCGTTAGTGCAATTAAATAAATTTCTTTTACAATGCAAAACAGTTATGAAGAAGTGTAGGAAAAATTTCTCAATTATATTAATTCCTTGGGCAATCTTAAAAAATCTTGATACAAACTAATTTGAACGGAATCACATCAACGGTCTCTCCCACCTATACTATATACTAGTTCTTCGCATTTGGTATTCATCTTTGCCAATTGGAGGCTGCGCAATTTTCCCTATTCCAAAAAAGGTATATTATCAAAAGAGTCATCTTTAGCAACTATTCTATATCTATAACTTTGATCTTTCCAAAAAAATCGAAAAATTGTTATAAGCGGATTTGATCCATGTCAATGTTTACCAATGCTTGTCAATAGTGCAATTTCCCCATTATAAGATGATTCACCCCCACATTTTGCACGTCTCACAATCTTCCTTACTAGATAACATTCTAAAAACTGATTGTGCATTTTTATTGAATGTCTAATTCAAAACTTGGTTTTACAAAGTTGAAACCCAACATTTTGGGGAAAGCTCGGACAGTTGTGACTTTCAATATGTAAAACTCTTGGAAATAAAACTAACTTCCAATATTTGAACTGTTATATTTTCTAAACTGCAACTGCCTTAGGCATAGGTCTCAATCTATTTACTATGTACTGAAAAGCTAAATTATGTATGTATATTTAAATTTATATTATAAATAAAGAAAAAAAAAAAAAAAAAAAAAAAAAAAAAACTTTCTTCTTCAGACGTTTGCGTTTGATATAACTATTAGGATATAACTATTCGTGAACAAATTTAGTCTCCATAGATGGGATATCAACCTTTCAGAGTTCTTCGAACATTGCAAATGTCTCAGCGACTTTTAATTATATCCGATTTCCCGCCGATGCAGAAACGAAATGTTGAACTTCATAAATACAAAGACAGACAGATTTTAAAAGTCACAATATCCAAAATTATTCTAAGATTCTAATATTCTAATAAAATATTATAAGCAAAAGAAAAACAACACCCTTTTCATTTTGTTTCATAGCATGTTTTAATGTGTTTTTTGACAGATCATATAATCATGAAGCATGGAAAAGTATAAAAAAAAAAAAAAAAAAAAAAACACAAATCACAAAATTTATTAAATGCGGTGCAACAAAATTAAATAATATCTGCGATTTTCTCTCCTACTCATTTTTAAAATATATGATTTCATTTATGTACGCATATATTATTTAGGAATATAAATCAATTGCAACACTTAAAATGAAAAAAAAACAACAATAATAAAAAGAACAACTAACTATTAAAATGTTTTTTATTTTAATAAAACATTTTAAATTATAATTCATATGCTACAGACGAAATATAAAAACTTAAATTATTATTTTAAAATTTAATAGTTAATATCTATGTTGAATGAAGAATATTTTATTAAAATGTGTAGCACTATTAGCATTATTACACGAATTTATATTTTAGGTAAACTTTTGTTAATAAACATGTGGTGGTTTTGGAAACCCAGTCAGAATTCTTTGATTTGCTGGAAATTTAGTAGAGTTTTTTAATCTAGTTTGCAGTAAATTCAATTTTTTAACAGAACTCTTAAAACTATACAAGCAAATGATTTTATCTAAGAAAAGTTGTTCCACAACTGCAATGCATTTTAGATATAAGTGATCAATAAAATTAAAATCAAATTATTACAAAGTGCGAATTCAAAACATTCTAGGTTTCATTGATCTTCATGTATATATGTATTAGTTACTTACAGAGTAAAACCATTACACATTAAAGAGTTACTATACCAAAAGAAGTTACGGAACTTACATGTCAAACTTTGGCCTAAAGCTGTGATATTTCGATTATAATATTGTACTAAATTGAGACCTTGGTCGGACACATTTTGTGGTCCGAATTTTTTTTTTTGTTTTAGGTGTTAACTTTTTAACTCTTAGGCTAATAAGCCTATCTATAACATAGGTACAAGTTCGAACAGGAGAGCATATTATATTCGTGTTATTAGAATTGATCTTAATGAATTCCACATACAATTTAAACATGTGATAGTACACTTGGCCTTATAACATGTAAAAACGTCTTAGATTTTCAATAGATACAATTCTAATTTTGTATTTTGTAATTCTATTATATTCTAATATTTTGTATTTGAGTTATATGGTATTTTCTATATCTGTGAGTTATATTATTCAATTAAATTATTGGTTTATATTGTACATCAATGTATTTTTTATTAAAGATATTCAATTATCAATTAATTTGAACCAAGTGACGAATGGTAACTAAGTCGAGTCGAAAACCAGAAAAGTTTTTTTCACTTTTAGTGGGATTCGAACCTAAGCCTTTCGCATGAAAGGTCGACACTCTAACCACCGTGTCACCCAGCCATATAAAATGATTTTGCATCATCAATGAAATTGCAGGCAAATATTAAAAAAAAACAAGTAAAGAAACAGTCAGTCGGTGCAACCGACTTAGAAATACCCTACACCTATTTGGTTCAAATTTAAGGACATATCCATAAGTCATTTTAACACCATAAAAGCTGTTGTTATTTGATCGTAATACATAGCTAACCAAATTAACTTTATAATACTTAAAAACATTTTCTAATTACACTATCTATTAAAAAATATTACAAATTCTTACTAATTTATCTATTTAAAAATATTAAAAAACAAACAAACTTGAAATAAATGAAAATATATTTTTTCCAATTCAATTACAAAATGAAGAAATTCTAATTATTAAATTTTGTGATAAAAAGATAATCAAAGCATAATATATTTAATAATCCAAATTTTTAAAAATTGAAATTATTTTAAATGGTTAGTTTATATACCTAATAGAAAAGCTTATAAACGCAAAATATGCAATAAATGTATTTCTAAAATACAATTACAAATTTAGACCTTTTCATATAATTCATTTAAATATAAAAATAAATTTTAAATAAATGCAGGAAGTACCTTTGAACATAGCTGAACCACTGCAATTAAGTCTAGATTTCGGAGACATATAGGACATAGGAAATATATTCTTTGGCTTCGAAATTAAACTCGACCACAACAAATTCCCATGGTACTTTCATTACTAGTAACCTAGTGTTAAATTTCATCAAAATACCGGCATTATTTTTTGAGTTATGGTGTTTTTAAGATATATGTTTGTTAGTCCTTGAACTTTTCAAGGGTTCCAGAACCCGAAATTATGGTACGATTTTGCCCATATGCAGTCCCGTCATACTTTCAATACTAGTTAACCCTTGTACACAATTGGAACGTTCTATCTTAATTTCAAGTTACTGGTTTTATTAATTTCGATGATAAGCTTTTACACATTGGGAGGTCTAAGAGAGGTTCTGAACCACCACTCCAATTGATCCCAAATTAGGGGGGCACGGAAGAAATAGTAAAGAACACCCTGGGCCAAATTTGAAGCTTCTACATTTGTTTCAAGTTACTATATTTATTAATTTCGAAAATATGCTTTAAGGTCCTCGGAACTGAGTGGCTGGTCCCCGACCCACTACTCCAATGGGGCCAAAATTTCAAAGACTCTAACGAAATAGGAAGGGACACCCTGATACCAAATTTGGAGGTTCTATTTTCATTGGTTTCGGAATTATGCTCGTTTGGCCTAAATTCGATCAAAAAGTTCTAAGTTCCGAACCCATTGTCCAATCCTCATCGTACGTAATCACCGCCGTAGTTTCATTACCAATAACCTACAGCACAAATTTCATGAAGATAGCCTCATTAGTTGTTGAGTTATCGTGATTTTTTATATATGTTCGTTAGCCCTGACATCGATTAAAAGATCCGGAATCCGATTCGTTGGGCTGATTTTGCCCTTATATAGTCCGCGCTGTACTTATAGTACTAGTTAACCTTTGTACACAGTTTCAACGGTCTATCCTAATTTTAAGTAACTATTTTTAGTAATTTCGATTATAAGCCTTTTAAACTTGGGAGGTCTGCGAGGGGTACAGAACCACCACTCCAATTGATCCCAAATTAGGGGAACACAGAAGAGATAGTAAAGTACATCCTTGTGGCAAATTGGAAGCTTCTACATTTTTTCAAGTTGTTATCTTTATTAATTTTAAAGATATGCTTTAAGGTCTTCGGAAATGTGTGGCTGGTCCCCTACCCACTACTCCAATCGGACCCAAATTCACAAGACACTTAGGAAAGAGGAAGGGACACCCTGATACTAAATTTGGAGGTTCTATCTTCATTGGTTTCGGAATTATGCTCGTTTGGCCTAAATTCGATCAAAAAGTTCTAGGTTCCGAACCCATGGTCCAATCCCGACATTACGCAATTCCCGAAGTAGTTTCATTACTAGTAACTTACAGCACAAATTTGATGAAGATAGCGTCATTAGTTGTTGAGTTATCGTGATTTTTTATATTTGTTCGTTAGCCCTGAAACCGATTAAAAGGTCCAGAATCCGAACCCATGGGCCGATTTCGCCCATTTGCAATCCCCGCCATACTTTCAGTCCTAGTAACCTACAGTTAAAATTTCATCAAGATAGCTCCATTATTTTTTGAGTTATCGTGCCTACGGACGGACGGACGGACGGACATGGCTATATCGACTCAGGCGGTCACGCTGATCACAAATATATATACTTTTCCATATCTAGCTCGCTTCCTTTAGGTGGTTACAAACACCATACCAAAGTTAATATACCCCTTTACCTATTCTATAGGTGTAGGGTATAAAAAGATTGTTTCAATAGAAAAATATAGATGGGTTCCATAATTTATTTTAATTCTGAAGTTTATAAGCTCCAATTGACATTAAAAATTTTATGTAAAACAAATTTTGATTGAATTTTAAAACTCACGTAAAATTTTAATAAAATTTCTTATAAGTTCTAAAAATCAATCAAAGTTTATTCAGAAATTTGTCAAGGCAATATAATGATAGGTATACCTGTCTTCTGATACGTCCAGAAGTATTACAGAACGAAACACTCTTAAAAAATTTAAAAGTATTAAATTATTTTGTATATAAAAAATATATTCTAAAAGATTCATTTAATTTTTATATTTAAAATATTATATTTAAAAATTTATAAAATTTTTTTAATCAAAACATATTTTTCTTTTTTTTTGCAGGTATGTTTAATTAACACTTACATTTTAAGTATTTTTTTTCAAAAACTGGGTATGTAATTTGTTAAAATAAAAATTTCAAAAGAACTTGGTAAAATAATATTATCTATTTAAAAAACATTTAAAATTTAATAAATTAAATAAACTAATACTCAAACTAAACCATTTCACGTAAAATGCCTTAAATCAAATGCTTTTTCGGAAATAGAAATTTTTTCTAGGTTTATATTGATCAGTGTTTTCAAATTTTAAGCGGTACATCTTTTAAGTGTTTCGGAAAATGTCGGGTTCACTGCTTGAGTGTAAAATTTAGAGTTTCTGGGTTTAAGTGCAGACTTTAAAGCTTCAGTGCTTCAGTCTAGACTTCGGATCTTCAGTTTTGGCTTCAGCGCCTCAGAGGAATATGATGCATATTGCTAGTAACAGTATTCACGTAAAGTTATATCTAAGTCTTTAAAAGTGATTTGATTTAAAAGTGAAAGTGATACTATTAACCAATTTTACTGTACAACCTTTTTCTATAACATAATATAATATCCTAAAATGAAAAATTGCAAAAAATAAAGGTCGCCCGACCAATACTATTCAAAGTACAGGATTGATATTTCTTAGATATGTGAAGTGTAAAAACACCATCCCTATCACTTATAACTCATTCTGAGTATAATATATTCCAATCAAGTGCATTGTTTTAAATTAACAACTAATTAGACTTAGAGAAACTCGATTACAGCTAATTCTATTTTTTTTTTAATTTCATAAAGATCGGGTTACTAATTTAATTTCTTGATAAAAAAATATTTTTATTTTTTTATTATTTTCCCCTAATTCCCATTTTCTTCAAAATACTTTCTTTTAATTCAGAGTGTCAATTTTTTTGTTTTTTTAATTTTCTAATTTAAAATATTCTTAAATTGAAAAAATTTTTGGAATTAAAATTCAGTTTTTGGTTTTTTTTTCTTTTGATATTTTCATTCAACATCTTAGTCATTTTCATATACTTAGCATTCGTTAGTTTAAAATTCTGGAGTGCATTTTGTAAACAAAATTTCATTTCCTTCTTCGTTTTTTGGAAGTCTATTTCAAAATTTTACTTTCATCTTTTCTATTTTCTTTCAAATTCAATTACCATAATTTGCTGACATAAAAAGAGGAAAAATCAAAATAAAATCTCTTTTTTTAGTAAAACTATCGTTTCATAAGCAGCCAAAAAATAGAATTGGCAGAATTCTTAAAGAAAATATTCAATTTTGCGGATCTTCTATTTGAATAACCACGACACAAAGGGAAGTAATCCTAGAACAGGTCACTATAGTTTTTGTTTTTTTTTATTTTTTTATATTTTTTTTTTATTTATTTTCTACGCAAAAGGAATGAATTAAAATGTCTAAACGTATTTATAAATTTCTAATCCCATTTATAATGCTTTGATTTGCTATATTTCGAAATCCGCATTGCGAAGAAATTTTTTGGTTTTTCAAAGGGTTTGTGGTACTCTGAGTAATTAAAAAAATTAAAACTGAAAGAAGTCTAATGACTGGGTAGCATGGCAGCTTGAGTTCCTATCGAGTCACTAGAGTAAAATTAAATTCTAAGATTAAGGAGACTTTATCTGACATAAGTATTTCAAATTTCATACTCAGATAGCATCTTTATAACTGCGATTTCATTAAAAATTTACATTTGATGGTGCAGTATTAGTAATATAATATAATTAACATTTGAAATACATGTTCCTTCTTTAAGTTGGAATATTGATACCTAAAAAAACACGTCCTAACCCATCAGTTAAAGCGCGGCATCTTTCGAAATTAACTGGCGCAGCCTTTTCAACTGGTTTTGAAATAGAAAATCATGTGAAATACCTACAGTAGATCAATCTTATTCGCATTGTAATCTAAAACTGACTAAAGAAACTGTATCAGGGCGTCGGATATCAAAGAAGGCTATTGTTGAAATCAACTACTCCTGAAGGAAGCATAATTTTTACTTAAAATCTTTTGACCTCATGCCACCTAGCCTTAAAGTTGCATTTTGTAACGATTTTTTAATAATCTTATTTTGTGTAGTCAATTCAAGTTTTTTCAATTTCAATTCATAGACGAATTTTATTTTTAACTCCCACCACGTCCAAGTCTACTTATGTACTTTCCAAAAATTGAAAACAGATGTATTTTTTGGTTTTTGTTTTCATGAATAGTTTTCTACACAACAACTGCAATGCATCTATGTCTCAATACTTTCAATGGTCAATAAAATTGAATACAAATTTAAAAAAAGAAGTAAAATTTTCAATGTCGTGTCTGTTTGTACCCGAAAAACATCAAAAGAAAAGCAAAATATTCTGCAAAAAAAAAAAAAAATTGAAAAACTTTTCTTTTTTTTTCTTTTACAGTCCGTTAAACTGGAATACATTTTCCGACTATATACTTCGTTTCATAGATAATTTTCGGATTAAGTTTTTTTACATTTTTAATGCTTTTCTTGCTTTTGTTGGGAATTTTTATTATTATTTTGCTCCAATGTTTATCGGGGGAAGTTTATTTTATTGTATAAGTTTTGAGTTTTCTTTATATTTTTTTTTAAAAGAGTTTTACATTTTAAAGTTTCGATTTTTTTTTGCAGTTTGTTGACTCTTTGTTTTTGGATTTTTTCTTTTGTCAAAATGTATTTAAGTGTTAAACTATCAACAAAATAGAAACTAGCCTTTATTTGCCTTCAAATTGAAAGAAAACATAAAGGAAGCTTAAAAAAAACGAAAGATTTTAACAAATCTTTTATACAGTCATTTAGATTTATTTATCTGCACGCATTTTGCAATTAATCAGGGGATCAACTTTAGAGTTTAAGAAATTACGTTTAGAATAGTAATTTTACATTATTAGAATATTTTAATCGAGTAATGGGAAATGTATCTTCTAATGTGGAAATATAGGCGAAATTGAGAATTTGATCTATTATTGTTTTGAAAAGTAAAAATTCCGAAATCAAAAAGCAAATAAAGCCGAATGCAATAAAATGTTAATCTAAATTTAAATGGAAGTAAGTTCGATTCGAATTTAAAGCGTTAATAAGATCGAATTTTCAAAATTCGCGATTTCCTTTTCATTTGCTGGGATCTTCTTAATCCTCACCTATTTAATCCCAAATCTTGGAAAAACTCCTGCTACAAAAAAATAAAACAATTAATACATTACTCAAAATATTTCAAAGCGAAACGAGCAAGGCGATAGATATTCACCCTTATACCATATAATGTATAGAAGGCGTTACATGGCTTATTAAAATTTGTTGGTTATGCGTAAATCATGATATTCTCAACTTGGTACCGCCTACATGTACGGTTTAAAAAAGTTTTAGAAGAATGATATCATACATTTTCAAAATAAACCCAAAATTTACATAATCCATTGCCTCATCCCCATTTCACAGGCCTCTTTTAAGCGCTATTTCACAATCAAAGTGAGTTATTTTATTAAAAGTCTATTCCTAAGTTTGATTTGAGTAAAAAGGGGAAGATGTTTATAATTTGTTACAGTTTAATACTACTCAGAGGAAATATACTACTTGTTTTCCGGAGGTTTAAACCTCTTAAATTAGAAATTATAATCTAGATGCTTAATTAAAAGTTATTATTAATCATATATCACAGCTTCTCAAACAATGTCATAGTGTGTAAAACAAATATATAACATTAATATGACCTAAGAATATGATGGTATTAAAATTGCTTTATGAGAGCCTAATCCGAGAGAACCCCATGACTTAGTAAAAGCACATTAAAAATTATTTTAATATCTAATGATTTGGTTAAAGATGTTAAGGGGACAAAAACAATGCCTCTTCCTTATTTAACTAACGAATTAAATCCATTTAAGACATTAATTAAATGTAAAACTTCTTGTAAAACTCCCTCAATTGAAAATTCCTTTTTTTTTTTTTTTTTTTTTTTTTTTTGTAAGGAATAATGAAACTTTTAATTACTCTGTACAACGTTGTTTAGTTTATTAACACAATACTAAATATATTTTTTTTTTCCTCCATAAAACTTTTACTAGCGATTCATTTATTAAAGCTTTGAGACGAGTTGAAAAAAAAATGCATGAGACATTACGGAAAAAAAGAGACAACAAATTTTTTAGAAGAGGTACGCTCTGTCTGAAAAGTTTTAATTTTTTTTAATGTAATTTTTTACAAGTTTTCTTCAATTTTTTTTTTACTAGTTTTTGATTTTGTCTATTTTTTTTTTTTTAAATATTCAGTCTAGAACTATGAATCTTCCCAAATAATTCCTAGATACATTTTGTTTTACCAAAAACATAAAAAAAAGTTTTAAACTTTACAAATTTATTTATTTCAGATTAATTTTTTTTTTAAAGTTTTTGTATTTTAATAATTTATATAGTTCTAAAGTTTGGGGTTTGATTTTTTCTGTTAAATCTTAACAATGTGTTACAATATTCGTGTAAATTTGTAAATTTGTGAAATTTTAAAATCAAATCAATATTAAGAACTTTAAAATTTTTTGAATGAATTTTTTGAATAAAAGAAAAAAGGAGGGTATAAGAAAGTTCAAGTGCATCCAAAAAATTGATATAGATTTTAATTTTCAATTGTTGTGATGTTTGAACTACAAAATAATTTTCAAGTTGCTAAGATTTTTCATATATGATATTAAAATAAAGGAACTACATAGTATCTACTCTGACTAACATAAGACTCTGTCATCTGCTAAAACAGTTTCTCATTATACAAATGGAAACTTCAAAATCTGTTAAACTGTAAAACAGGACATGGTCGGAAAATGCGTAATAGATCTAAAAGTCAGAGTACCCTCAAATGTGATCTTTAATTAAAATATTAGAAAATGATACATATAACTTTCATCATGGGAATGTCGATTTTCCCACCTACGTGGGAATTCCTAATAGATTAAATGATTTTAAAAATTATTATCAAATTTCCAAATCTTTAAAGAACTGTAATCCTTGCTCCTTACCTTAGATCGGATTAACGTTAAGTTTTCAAACTTTTTTATAAAAACAGGGTCAAAATCAGAATATTAGTCTTCCCAGATACCTACAATGCCTCATAGATTAAGTGAATGTAGCTAATATACTGAAAAATAATTAGAACCACCAAAAATTTCAAATCCTACCACATTTAGGTTAGGTTTTTAAGATACACTTTTATGAAAGAAAATTCGATCTTCACTTGTACAAAGTTTATTAAAGTTTAAATAGTGGAATTTTTTAAAACCTATTATCTATTAATATTAGAATCGTCTTAACATAGTTAGGAGTTTCAAGAAGGCTAATTATATAGCTGCACGGTACGATTCACCCATTGACGTATACAAAAACCTAGCCACTTTCAGATGTGCTGAGACTTGCTGTAAAAAGCATTTTATATAGAGCTTGCCGCGAAACCATATCTAAATCTGACATTGGAATTTTTCGAATCCCGAATGTGACATCTAGCAATTTTAACTATTTTTCGTATCAAAAATATGGAAATTTTTGGGTTTCGAATATCTCTTTTAGGCCTACTCTTTAATATCCTCGAATTTTATGATGGAGGATACCATTGGCCTTGACGAGCTCTATAGTTTTTGTTTGAGGGCGGTGTGTCTAGTCCACTGTTTCGTCGTGCAGGAGATTTTTGAACACTGAATTATAAAAGTCAGTGCTTTTATAATAATGTTAGTTACCATTCATACTCCAGGTCATACTACAGTTAAAAAAATCAACTAACGTCTTCTATACAAAAGTATAGGCAATACACTTAGGTTTCTAATCATGGCTTTAGTAAGGCTAACCCAGACGCTAAAGAGTTATTAAATTGTATTAACTTTTTTTTCAGGAACCTGAAATAATTAACAAAAAATTTAATTTTCAAAAATGCATCTACAAAACAAATTAATCTGAATTAGTGGTTTAAATTATTTCTAAAAACAACCTTAAATGGTTATATGAAAGTCACTTTTAAGTCACTATATGCACAATTTTAGAATTGAGGACAAATTTTACATTTTTGAATATTTTGTGTCTCCTATTAATGATAGAAGAAAGTCGAATATAAGATTTAATGCTTTTCATAAATCTAATTGCAAAACATTTTTACCTTTTCCTCATATTTTAACATTATTCAAAAAATTAAACAAAAAGAAGAAACAAATCAAAGTGCATCTTGCCTCTGGTCTTACCATATTAGGTGTAGTACAATATAAGTAGTAAAAAAGGAATTTATGAATTTTTTTCAAATTCAGGTTAAATTCAAATTTTTTAGTAGAGAAAATGAAGATTTTTTTACTATTAAATTTTAAATGTACATAATATGAATTATGGATTATCATATGGATGGATGTGTATATAGGTAGGTATGCAAATTTACATCATTTATTAAGTCAAGTCAAATTGCATATAGTTTAAATACAGTTTTCCAATGTTTTCTCATAAAATCTAGACATTCATATTGTATTTTCTAATGAAAATCACATGCAATCATTTTTCTAATCTATTTGGTTTTCTTTTAAGGTTTGTATGTTGATTTGAATTTTGTTTTTAAGACCTCTTAAAAGCCCTATACTTTGTATTTATACTATATAAATAAGTCATAATACCAATGAGATTTTCTCTAGAGTGGTTTGGGGTAGAATAGGAGAATACTATTAATAAAATGATTCGTACTTTTTTAAGAGACTTTTAAACTTTTCCTTACTGACTTGGGTTTTAAAAACCTTAATATTACAAGCAATTTTATGTTGAAATACTACTTGAACTTTTTCCACTAATAATAAAAAATATATGCCCTAGATGGTTTATATCCGGTAATAAGATTGCGTACTCTTTGGGACAATATAGAATAGAATATAAATTTTGTAATCCTGAAACTTGAAAGTGAACTATGGGAAATGAAGGAGCTGTGTTTAAAAATCCATAACGCAATACAATTTAAAAAATTCATAAAAAAAATCGGAGATGAACTAATTACTAGATGATTCAAATTAGTGGGCTTGTCTTTATGTTTACTCTAAACTGGTTATGTTATCATCAGAGAACAAACAAGAGTCAAAGAAGCAAATTCACAACTCACTTTATACAAATGGAAGAAAAATTTTTGAAATAAATGAGGAAACCGATAGAAATAAATTTTATTTTTTGAATGGATTTGGTAGAATCATTGAAACCTTCTTCGAGTAGGGACAAGATATCTCAGACTATCGTCCTCTGTAACATCTCCGAATAGGACAATTAAAAGAAGAGTGAAGACTTAAAACTAATTTTTTTTTAATAAAAATTTATTAGAAAATCCTGTGATTTATGAAATATATACAATATCGATATCTCGTTTTTGTAGATCAAAATGTTGTAGATCAAAGTCTCCTTTTTTTAAAATCTCGATTAACAAATTCTGATTTTTTTTTAAATTTCGAAACTTAAGATTTTGTTCCGCCCTCAAATCAAGTTTTTTAAGGTATAATAAATCATTATTTTTGTCGTATTATTAAATACGGGGTTTTAAGGTTTTGTACAAAGTCAGGTTTCCAATAATTTGATTCGTAGGGGTTTGGGGATGGAGCACCTATTTTTGAAATGGTTTGTTGATAATATAAATAATTTGTTTAAAAGGTTTGTAAACTAGTTTATGAGCGTCAACCTTTTTAATCTAAAAACTAACTACATTAAAATCTTGCTTCAATATCACTGTTTTTTCAGGGGTGCCAGCCTCTGATTAAAAAATGCAACTACTTTGGTTGTTGAGGGTTAAAATATCAAAAACTTATTCTTGACTTCAAAAACCGAGCAAAACTTACCGAACCGTCATGAAACTACAATTATTAGTAGTCCCATCGGCTTCTTTCTTTTAGCCTCTTCATATTCCATCAAAATAAAGTTAGCTGGTTTATACATTTCTATACATTTTTTTATTGAGTAGGGTTTGGGTAAGCATTAAAATCTTCTGCAAAGAAAGTGTTAACGTTGTTTAAGTGTTTGTTAGTGTTTTTTGTTAGTGTTTAAGAAAGGTAATATGCTGGGCTAAAAATTAAACACTTTTTATAAAAGATTGATACTTATGACTATGTGGTATAATTACCATATGGTTAGAACTTTTTAATAGTAAATTAATAATAACCGTGTTTTTAAGCAACTTACCTCCCTCTCAAACTGCTATTAAAATTTTAAATTTAACTAAATTCAAAAACATGTGTAATTATAGAATTTTAATTTATTTCTAGGAAAATTGTTAATTTTCCGGATGCGGCAGTTTTTCGACAAAAAGCAACTATAAAAAATATCAAAAAAAAAAAATTTTCAAATATTAACTGAATTTTAAAATTTTTTATGTACTTTACCCAACATTATTTTGTGTAGTAGATATAAATTTTATTATAAAATCAATAGTTTTCTAGTTAAGTTAACACCATATTTTATACTACAGATACTTCCTGTTAAAAAATAAATCCAAATTTTTAGATGAAAATAATTCGGTTGAATTGTTTTAACAGTTAAAATCGTTTCAATATAAAAAAAAAAAAAATGTACAAAATTGTTTAATAAAAAAAATTTAATAAATAACGGTAGTAAATTTTATTGCTTTTGTATATTTGTATAAAAAGAATTGGAAAATATTATAGTTTTGTAGTAGTTTTATTTGATTTATAACTCTTGAAGTTGATTTCAATTTTTGTTTTTTTATTTTTTAATTTTACTTAAAAAAAAAAAAATTGAATAATAAACGAGGAAGAGTGTAGTAGAGTAGACTGTGTCAACTCTGGGATACCCGTATGATCGTAACATATTACATTATATCATCCGGTTAATTACTTTTGGCAAAATTTCAAACATACAGATTTATTAAGTGTAGTGTAATGCTCATATAAAAGAAGGAGTTGTATGGCAGCTACTCGAACCCTCTATAGTAGACCAACCAAATTATGCGGAAACTTTGGCCATTACATTAAACTATTTTTAGCAAAATTTCAGATACCCAGCTTCATTAGGTGTAGAGTAATGCTCATATAAAATAAAAAGTTGTATGGCAGGTACACGAACCCACTGCAGGAAACCAACCAAATTTGGCCATAAAACTAAACTATTTTTGGCAAAATTTCAGACACGCAGCTGTAATAGGTACAGAGTAATACTCATATAAAAAAAGAAGTTGTATGGCAACTACCCGAACCTATGGACCAAAATGGCTGGATTTAAATAGCGATGACGGCTATTGCAAAAAAACTAATTTGCGAAAATTTCAAGATCCTAGCTCTTTAGTTTTTGAGTTATCGTGCGGATGGACAAACGGACGGACGGACATACATTGCTAAATGGATTTCTTTTTCGATTCTGATCCTCCTTCTCTGCGTCACAAACGTAATGGCAAATTTAGTATACCCTTTGACTATATAGTCATACGGGTATAAAAACTATATTCTATTTAAAAATATATAATTTTAAATTTTATTTGACTGTTATAAATTATCTTTAGATAGTTTCAATTAGATACTTTTTTATTTTTAGCCATATTTTTTTTGTAGCCCAAACATATTTCTTCTATTCAATTAATTTTAATTAATTTATTAGAATTTTTTTTTTGGAATTTAGATAAAAGTTTTCATTTCAATAAACTTATCAAAAGAAGTTATAGAAGGCTATTATAAATTTATAAATTAAGTTAATCATTTAAATCATTTAATATTTAGTTGTAATTATGTCGTGCAGTTAAACGATAAATTAATTGGGGTAAATGTAATAAGAGATTTTGCTTGTTTTTAAGCTGTATATATGCGTAAGATTCGGTAAAAGGTGGGCTTCAAAGTCTAATTTAATAAGTTTTTTAAAAAAAATATAGGTTAAATGAAAAGGCAGACAAAATACCCATTTAACAATTATTCCTTAAATAACAATGCATCAAAATGAAGTTGTTAAAAAATATATTTTCCAGTCCTCAATCAATCACAGCGTTTTATAAAGAATTAAAGAAAATATCTTATATCATCTGACACATACTGAGCAGTAGTTAGGGCGTTGGTTTTTCAAAGTTGCTGGTACTTGTCAAATCATATCCTGTACAAAAATATAATTTATAACTGGTATAATTGTAGTTTATATCATAATATGAAATAAATATTACTGCCACACCTGAAAAAGAAGGGCTGACTCACTAACTTATGACATTATATGTGGTAGGAGACGACTGTCAATTAAATGGTCAATTCAATAGATAGTAACAATAGAGAGTTATTATAGATTCATCTCAAGTTAGAGTTAACCCTCCAGTAGAGTATATGATATACTGTATTATATAGATACTCTCTTATACTCTCTTGTACATAGATACTCTCTGTAAAATAATAAGTTGTTTTAAGAGAAAAATCCAAAAATAATTGATCCTCTTAAAGGGAATCCGTTTTAAGACACCTTATTTAAATGGAGTTACATTTAATTACTCATAATATGAAATAATTTACTCAAAATTCAATTTCAAATAAAATTGTCTATTTTAAATATTTTAATTTATAATGTAATATTGAAATCTAAAAAGATAAATTTTATGAAATCTAAAATAGTATCTAATTTATGGAGATAAGAATATTTTAAAATAATGTTCTATTAAGATATGAATTTGAGTTAATACACTCTAGCAATTGACCACCAAATTAATTATGCAACTTCAAATAATGTTTATACCAAATAAATGTGTTGAAACACTGCACAATAAAAAAAAACACAAGAGGACTAAAATTAATAGAGGTTTGACATTTTGACAAAAAACCCTAAACTATTAATATATGATAGATTAAAAAAAAATTATTAATTAATTTTCAAAGCCAATTGATACCAAATGCTGTTTATTAATTGATTTCTTCTTAGTAACTTTTTAATAAAAAATTGAATACTCACTATTTATATTGATTCTCAACACCTTAACAAAGAATCATCTTGAAATTCAACATTTTATTGAATAAAAATCAAGTAGTTTCCTTTTATTTTAACTAAAATTATTTATTTTTAAAAATTAAGTATTTCGTGTATACGACATGCAGACTTCTTCAGTACAAGAACTCAATTATAGTACTTTTTTTTATAGATAAACGTACCTATACAGATTACGGCTATTCTAAGGTTTAACTAGTATCCGCGTAGGACCAAATTACTATATCTAAAAGATAGCTGGTGTTGCCAGCTTTCAAAAAATATGTAGGTTTAATGGCGCATATTATCCTTTAAGGACGAAAAGGATATTTGAAAGTATCTTTGTTATTTTAGACTATTTTATAAAAACCGTTATATCTAGCGATTTGTTCAGTATATATATATTTAGTTAAAGCTATTAATTAAGATCATGGTCTGCACAATATTTTAAAGTTTATTTACATTTCCTCAAATTCCAAATTTTACCTTTAAATTAATTTTTAATTAATTACTTGATAAAACATGTTATTATCATTTTAAACATGTTAAGTTATACTTATAACATAGTATATAACATAGTATTTACCCACCCCACCTCAATAAATTAATATGTAATAAAAGAAACAACTTAGCAATTAAAATTTCATCAATTAAAATCAATTTTCTATCTAATTTTTTTTTTACCAAAATATCTGCATACAAATTATATATTTGTTAACATATATACATAATGTTAATATATATATACATATAAATATATGAATTTTGAATATATAATTTTATTTTTTGAATATAAATAGGTATACCCGTAAAACAATATTTTATAACAATTTATTTCGAACTTCTAATATATATTTATCCCTATATATGTATATATATTCCGTTAACTTCTTTTACCACCCACTTTTCACTGCATTACACAATATTGTATATATATATATATACACAATGTTTAACAAGATACCTACCTAATACATACCCATGTATATAGTATATAGGTATGTAGCTAGTATTTATGTTAGTCCTTTGACAATTTATTTTCATTCTATATAAGGAATATATTAATAAATATGTAATATGTGTGTTTATATGTGATGCGAAATTTTCTTACATACATCCAACCAAATTTACCTCGTATACCTACCTTGTACTGTTTTTTTTTTCCAATTGCAAAACGAAACATTCTGCTGCAATATTTAAATGCGGAATTTAAACTTAACGTAAACATAAATAAATAATAATAATAATAAAAAAAGCAACAAAAAACAAAAACAGCAACAACAAATGCAAAAATAATAATACAGCATAGAAATTATGTAGTTACATTAAAAATCCCAATATGGAATATGTAAAATACTTATAAATATAAATTTTATATATATATACATTATAATATATCCCTGTTTTTATGTACATATATACCTATATATAAAAGTATCCATATATGCAAAAACTTGAAGTGGAGGAACTAAAATAACTATGTAATAGAATTACTTACATATTTATATGCAAAAAAAAAAAAATATAACATAACGTTAGCATAGAAATTTTATTATGCAAAACGAGGCACGCACTCTTGTAAACTTTAAAAAAAAAATAAAAAAAAAACAAAAAAATTAAAAAATATATAAAAAATTTTTTTTTTTTTTTTTAACATAAATAAATAAAAGTACAAAATAAAAAACAATAAAAATGAGAGTTATAACAGCATAATAATAATACCATATAAGAGTAAAAGAGAAAGAAAATAATATAAAATAAAATTGTAAAAAACGAGGAAGATTATAGTTGCCCTTGTCAACTTTTAGAAACCCGTGCGTGTATTAAATAAATAAGAATTTCATATATTGCAATTGAACTGTTTGACAGAAAATTCAAAATATTTGTTTTTTTATATTTAATTAAAAAAAAAAATATGAAATTAAAAAAAAATATGCTCTGAACGGATTCGAACCGACACTTTCCAATTAAAAGGCCGATGTTCTAACCACTAAGCCATCGACTTTATATTCATTCCGATTTTTTTTTTTAAATAATTGTAGTTGCTATGGTATCAATTGTTTGTTTTAAATAACAGTTTTTAAATAATTTTAGTTGCTATGGTATCAATTGTTTGTTTTAAATAACAGTTTTTAAATAATTGTAGTTGCTATGGTATCAATTGTTTGTTTTAAATAACAGTTTTGAATTTTTTTATAGAAATATTAAAAGAAATTAATAATTTTTAATATAAATGAGAGTTTTCTGTCAAATTTTCTATAAAATAAAATTTTTCATACATAAAATAAAAACATATTTTATTAAAAAGAAAATAAATAACAAAAAATGAATTAAAAAAAAAAAAAAATTTTTCCCTAGCCTGAATTCGAACCGAGACATTTTGGCTACATTTTTTTTGTTTTTATATTTGGTTTCTATTTAGTTATTAATTTTAAAAATATTCATATAATTTCGAAAAATTTGTATTGCAGCTACCCGAAGCCTTTGTCCGATTTTAACCAAAAACAATAGGGAACCTACAAATTGTCTAAAAATTACTTTGTGAAAGTTTCAGAACTCTAGCTCTTATAGTTTTTGAGTTATCGTGCTGACGGACGAACGGACGGACGGACACACATAGCTAGATCGATTCACTTTTCGATGCTGATTCGATACGTACCCTTGACCCTATATCTAGCTCGTATATTTCGATGCGTTACAAACGGAGGAGTAATTTTAATATACCCGATGTTTATATATGTATGCACGGGTATAAAAAAAAACAAAAAAGGAGTAAAGAATGTTTTAATGCTCTCGTTACTTCGTTCTTTCATTTAAAATTTGTATACACAAAAATATACGTATATAATTTACATATAAATAAAAAACAATTACATGTACATATATATACATAAAGTATACACATCCATATGTACACATTGTAAAGACTATGTAGTATGTGAAATAATAACGAAATGAATGTTGATGTTTTTTATTTTTACTCAAATGTTGCCAGAGTGGAATTCGTTAATTTTTTCTTTTGTCCTTAATTGGATGCAAATTTTTTTTATTATTTCATCGTTTTCTATTTTTTTTTTTTTTATTGTTTCTTATGTTTTTTATTTGTTTTTTTTTTCTTTATAAACAAAAAGAAAGTTTGAATTTATTTTTTTTATAGAAATTTGTTGTTTTTTTTTTTAAAGTATAAAAATGCGGTGTACTGGTATGCAATTTGTGTAAGAGTAATTCCCAGGTAGTGAAAGTATATTAAAGTTTATTCAGCGGTTATTTTGGATATTTTGTTGGAAAAGGAGTTAAGATGTAAATTTCGCACCTCAGAAGAATCACTAAGTATGTAAAGTGTAAACTTAAAACTTGAAGGGAAATTATCGTAAAGTGAGTAGAATATTATAGTTTAAATAAGCTTTGAATCCCAAGCACATAATTATGAAAACATGTGTCATTAGTGCACGAATACCGCGTCACAACACGGTTTAATTACAGTTTGGATTTTTAAATTACGGTAAATTTATATTATTAATTAGACTTTTGAGATCACTGTTTTATATAAAGGTCGCAAGTATTTTATTAGTTCTAGAGAATATTTATCTGATATTACACAAATCGTATATTTTATAAATTTCTTGAATTAAATTAAATATTTTATAATTAAAAATGTAATTCTAGAGTGGCCAAATGTTAATTTTAAGAAATATTAAAAACAAATATACATTTTGTTAGTACTGCCAATGCTAGATATCTCGATTAGAGAGTTAGTAGAAATTTTAAAATCACTGAATATCGCTGCACAAGCCTTCTGAGTACAGCGCTGGTTTTAACTTACCAAAATCACCGCCTTTAAATACAAAGTTAGCCACAACTTTGGTGTAAATTTGGTAGATATGAGGTTAATAAATCAAAATTCGAAAAATAAATTTTTGGATTTTTTGATTATGGAAAAAGGTAGAAGAAAATTTTCAAGTAAAGTTTGAACAAGAAAATACTCATAAGGTTTCCTTATCAAGTACTTATATTAGTAAATTGGTTGTAGCCAAATAATGCAAACTAAATATCAAGTTCATGGAATTGGTATCTTATCTATTAACCTGCAGGAAATATATGCAGGTTGATAGATACCAATTCAATTGAATAGACCCCATATAATGTACCAAATTGAAGAAGAAGAAACTCCTTTTTTTTGTGTTTCTGAAGTTTGAAATAAATTGGAATGTTGGTTCTGGTACCTTCCATTTT
This sequence comes from Dolichopus griseipennis, assembly GCA_963082915.1. NCBI lineage: Eukaryota > Metazoa > Arthropoda > Insecta > Diptera > Dolichopodidae > Dolichopus > Dolichopus griseipennis. The sequence goes on from OY720443.1 coordinate 83,478,923, forward strand.
ATGTATGCATATCTACGAAATTAATAAAGGTAGTAACTTAAAATAAATATAGAAGCTTCAAATTGAGTACAAGGGTGTTGTTTTTCAATTTCTTTCGGTCCCTGAAGTTTTTGATCAATTGAGTGGTAATTCAGATACCTTACACACAACTTCTACGACTTAGAACATATCTGTCAAATTAATTTATATAGAAACTTTAAATTTGGTACAAGATGTGTTCTCTTCAGTTTCTGTTTTGATTATTCCATATTAGAAAATTCAATTAAAAATTTTTTGCTTCCTGGGTTCTTTTAAATTTTCATTCAATTCCGATTTTCTTTGGTTTGGATTTTTATTTTTTGTATTTTGCAATTTTTTTTTTTTTTTTTTATTTAAAAAATAAAAGTTTTTATTTTTTAATTTTATTTTTTATTATATTTATTTATTTATTTATATTTTTTTTTTTTTCTATTTTTGGTTTTTTTTTTTTATTTGATGCATTTTATATTTTTCCTTTTTCTGGTCCCCCGTTTTTTATTCCTTAATTCTTTAACTTTTTCTCTTCGCCTTTTTTCCTTTTTTTTTTTTTCAATATTTTTTTGTATGGGATTTTGTCTGAAAATTTTCCGCATGCAGAATTTTTCAACATCGTGTACAGGAGTTAGCAATAACCAAAAAAATAACAAAAGAAAAAAGCTTAGGATTTTTATAAATAAGTAATTTTGAATAACTTGAAATATAAAAAGAAAATATAAAAATTGTATAAAAAGAATATAATTATGGGTTGCTTTAATGTTTTTTTACTTTTGTTTTTATTATTTTATTCCTTATGCATTTTTCTTCATTTCTTGTATACGTCTCATACTAATTTTGTATTATATATATATAGATACTTGTATATAATGTTCAAGCGGGTTACTCCCGAATATCTTTTCAAAACTTAAACCATGATAAGTATGAAAGTCAAAATCTTTAAGATCAAATTCTTGAAAATAAAAATATTTTTAAAACAAACATTTTAAAATCATAAAGGAAATAAAAATCTTGAAAGTCGAAATATTGAATTAAAATTTTTAATTTATTAAAATTCTTCAAAATATTTCTTGGGTAGGTGTATGGAATCTCGCCAAATTCAGAATATTATAAATTAATAAATATAACATTAACAGGTAATTATAAAATAGTAAATGGATGCAACCGATTTAGTAATACCCTACACCTGACACAGTTAACTGACAGTTAAACGAAGCTCCACTTCAAGTCATCTCTAAATTCAGAAACATGATGAAAACAGAACAAAGCACTCTTGTTCAAAATTTTAAATTTTAAATCTTTATTAATTTCGAAGGATATGCTAATTAGATATTGGGAGGTGTGTGATATGTACCCAAACCACCACTTCAATTTATTTTAAAATTCAGAAGATCATTAAGGAAACAAGACAGAACGGGAAATTTTAGGTTTTTAGTTTTATTTATTTCGAAAATATGCTTCTTAGAACTTGGAAGGTGTGTGGGAGGTCACCGAAATACCACTCAAACTATTCCCAATTTTAGGAACATAACAGAAACAGAAGAGTAAACTTTTGTACAAAATTTTAAGCTTCTATGTTTATTTTCTTTATTAATTTCGTAGATATGCTTTTATACATGGAAAGTACCCAAACCATCGCTCCAATTTATTCCAAACCAAAGAGAAACAAGAAAAAGAGGAAGAATATCATTGTACCAAATTTGAAGGTTTTATCTTATCTAGTCTCGGAGATATGCTCGAGTGCTATATATAATCGATCAGAAACTTCCATAATCAGAAGACATAGTCTGATCCATATAATACTTATGACTTGCCCGTCATTATTTGACCATCAGTAACCTACAGTTCTCTAGCCACTATTGTAATTTTTAAAACACACAAACTTTTAACAACTACAAAATTTAAATAGTTGTTAGTCTTTTGGTGTTTATTAATCTTCGTTATTTAGCCCAAGCCAATAAAACCCCGAGATGGTACAATCGATGCACATATTAAAATTTTTAGGTTAAACGAATTTTGAAAATGAAAAATAATATTGAATTTCAAGATTTTGTCAATTCAAGATTCCGTGGTATCAGCTCAAGTACTGTATCTTAAAAATTCTATTTTATATATTTAACCGCACAGCATAGTAAAATGCAGGCTTGTAGGAGTGTTACGATATGTAAATTGCAAAGAGACTTGTTTTGGACTAAACCTTTGTTAAACGCAATTAAGAAAATTGTGACGTCTAAGGATTATTCAATTACACACATACTAAGAAAGAAACGGATGATCGAAAAAGAAATGAAGATAGAAAAAAAAAACAGAAATCTTATAAAAAAAAGGGGTGAGGAGAGTTTACTACAGTAATGATTCAATTAAAAAAAAAACTTTATATAAAATGTAAATAATTTCTTTGCTTTATTTTTCCATTTTTTTTTTTTTGTTCTTTTATTTACTTGGCGTGTTGATTACTCGCTTATTATTGTTTTCGTTGTTGTTTTTTGTTTCAAGGATGCGCGAATTCTATAGTTGCAATTTGTTGTTACAATTTTTGTATCTGAAGGATAAAAAAAAAAAAAATTTTGTTTTAAAATAAAATAAAAAATAATTGTCTAAGTGTTTTAAGTAAATTGAAAAAGAGTTTTTCAAATTGAAAAATTACTACGACATGTCATTTGTAAAGTTTTTCAATTGTGTTTTATTCTTATTTCTTATGTATTTTGGTTTTTTTTTAAATTCATTATTCATAGAAGTATAATTCTGTTGTATTTAGGTTGTATTTAGGGTTGATTGTTAGCCTTGTAATTGTTTTTATCAAAAACTATAAATTTAAACTGGAAAATAAAAAACTGTGATTAGATATTGTATTTTGTAAATTGTTAATTTTAACATTGTAGATTTTATTAAATTAACAATTTGAATTTTAGTTTTATTAAACAATTTAAGCGGATATTTTTTCCCTAGAAATATAATAGAAAATTCCTTTACTTGAGACATAGTCGAAGAATTTTCATTACATAATATTGTCTTGAACGGTACAGGTAGTATAACCTATCTCTGTTTGGATTCCTTTTTTTGAGAGAGACCCACAACTAGTTCAAGGTATTCGAATTGAATCATCTTTTATTTGTCTTTGAATTTAAATAATAAAAATTTATTAATATTTTGTTTAAAATATGTTTTTTTAATGAAAAGGAAATCCCGTTATTTCTAGCATATATTCCTTCAAATTCGAAGTTATCCTCGCGATGCCAAGAAACTTAACAACGCAATAGTTGAACAATTGTTCAATTATTCAATTTACTTTATTTTTCCAATTCCACACCAATGGATAGGAAATCCCGTTATTCCTTGGTATTTTTCATCTAACTCTAGGCTGTTCGTGTTATGCAAATAAAATTATCAACTTAAACGTTGAATAATTGAAGAATTATACCATTTCCATTATATTTGCAAATCAATATTAAAGAATAAAGAATTACCGTTATTCCTAGCATACCATCCCAGTAATGCGAAGTTGTTTATATCTTGATGCCAATAGACTTATTATACAGTTCACAATTAATAAACAACCTTAGGTAAAACCTTTGGGTTAGAGTTCTAAGAAGTATTTCTATAATTGTATAAGGATAATAAATAAAAATATTATAAGGATCAGAAACAAGAATAAGAGAATTCAATCGAAATTCTAAATAAATTCTTAAGTTAATTGCGAAACCGCTCGAACAAAATATAATTTAAGCTTATTAGGGAAAGATTTTCATCTTTTTATATACTGGTTATTAGATTTTAGCTTCATTACTATTCTTTATTGATTCTTTATAATGATTTCTACAAATTCCCACAACCAAAGTATCCGATTATTAATTTAAAGCTTCTACGAATACCTTTACTGAGACAACAACTTAACAATTTTTTTTCTCTTTTTATCAGGTTTTCTTAAAGTTCAAATTAAATTAAATATTTTACTAAATTATAATTTAAAAATAAAATATTTACAAATTAAATTTCAAAAAGAAGTTCATTACAATTAACCGCTTATAAAATTTTTAAAATAAAATAATTAATTTTATTAAACAAGCATCAGACATTAACTGAATTCTTTAAGTCAGACCAATCAGTATTTAAGACTTCTTTTATTCTCGAAAAATACATAAATAAATTGCTGTACGCGTTTTACATCAAAGTTCATTTTAAAAATTCTTGTTACATTAATAATTTTTTGAATAATTCTTTGTTTTTTAAAAGAGGCGCTGACTTAAATGCCGTAAAAGTTAAAAAAAAAATTAATTAAAATTTCTTAAAAAAACATTGAGTTGTTTTTTATTTTAATGAAATCATCAAAGCAAAAAAGAATTACAAGAAATTTTTACATAATTTTTTTTTTAACTATTACCTATGTAATATGTTTTAGAATAAGTACTCAGTTTTCGCACCTCTATTGACTTCGAATCATCAGCACATTCCAAGTAATTATTTTTCAGATAACAAAAAAATGAAAAACAAATGAAAATTCTTATAAAAATTCTTTTGCTAGTTTTTTTATTGTGTTTTTCTTTTATTTAAATGTAATTTTTGTTCAATTTTTCGTTTTTCAAAGATTAACTCTTCAAAAACGATTATTTGATATTAACCCTTTAGATACTAGATCTAAAAAATTTTAACATAAGGTTTGTTCGTTTATTGTGAACTAAATGTTTAATTGCAGCTACTTTAGTTCATTTTATCTTATGATTACTTATGAAGAATTTGCTTTTTTGAAGGCTCAATTTGCGTACGAAAACTGTAACTGTCAATTAATTATTGTGCATAAGAAACGTCAAAATAAATGTTGTTTGGCATTAACGTCAAAATGTCCTAGTGTTGGGACTTATGCTAACAAATACATTACAACTTGGGAGTTCGTTCAATTTGAATTTATCGATTTTAGCCTTCATACTATACCTAAATTAGTAATCAAATTAAATAATATAGAGCCCCAATACTACCTTATATTATATGTGTTCTGAGTTTAATTCTTCAATAAGATTTAGAACCATTACTAAAACAATAATACTTTTAATAATATAACCATTAGGTTACATAGTAATCAGAGACCTAATCTTTCATTTGGGAATCCAAGGTTAGAATGTTAAGTTGAACATTTTTATAAATTTCTACATTTAATAAGGAATGTAGTGCTGTGTCACGTAGGAAATGTACTTGGATATTCATTAAAAATCTAATTTTATTAGAAGGCATTGATTTGTTTGAGAATTTTTATATTCTTGTTCCAACATTTACCCTACAGGAACATGGCTAGTTAATTTTAACCAATTCGTGTATAAAGCTAAATGTTATCAAATAAACATTTTGATAATAAACTTTAGAACAAACCGTTCCTTTAGTTATATAATTTTAAATTAGAACCATTAAATTTAGCCTTAAGGACTATTAAATTTGGTTTTAAAAAACTGTAAAACAGTTATCAGTCTACATGTATTAAATACGCAAACCCCTAACAGTACCAATACTGCATAAAATAATCAGTAAGATTCAATTACTTGTAATGGTACTGGAAAAAATATAAGTACAAGTACAAGTACTGGCATAGATACCTATCAGTATTTTTCCAGTATTAACCATTACTTTCCTCTGTCCACCAGTACTTACCAGTATTTGGGTATTTTTTATAGTATTGCTACTTGTACTTGGCTGGTGTTGGTACTTGAATAGTACTGGTACTTGACTGGTACTGGTACTTGCAAATAACCAGCTTTGATTGCTAGAATATTTAAATAGCATCAAGTTTTAGATGAACTTTAATAATTAACGAATCTTGGTATAAAAACAAGGCAGAAATATTATACTTACTATAAACAACAGCAGCTATAGGGTTAAAAGTGTGCACACTTTTAAATTTTTGCAATGCTAAAAGTAATTGAATGAATAGAGATACAAAATGTATTTAGTTAAAATTTTTTTTAAACATCTTATTTTGTTTTTTTTTTTTTTTAATTTATTTGTACTCCCTGATATTTTACTTTAAAGGAATTTTCCGTTTTTTTTTTATTTTTATTTATTTTTTATTGCAATTTTTAACAAACCTCTTTTATATGTTTTTTTTTATTCGCGAGAGTACTTAAAGATATTCAATTATATCTTAAGAATTATATTCAAATAAAGTAATTAAAAAAAGAGTTGTGTTGCGTTTTTTTTTTTTTTTTTACTGATTTATATGTTATATATATACCTATATATTAATATATATATATATTATATATACATATATATATAAATGATTTTTTTTTTATTTTAATTCCTTTAAAACTCATAAACTAAACACTTTAATTAAATTTTTATTTTATTTTGTTATGTTTTGTTTTTTTTTTTAACAAAACTCTCCAGTCTCCGTTTATTTTTTTATGACTTACATAAAAAAAACCATAAAAAAAAAGTGAAAAATTTACAAAAAAAAAAAAAAAAAAAATTATATAAAATGATTAATAGCATGTGTCTGTCGGTACATGAAACTACACTACATCAGATAAAAGTATAAACAAAAATTATTAATATGTGCATATATGTATCTTAAGATACATTTATATTAAAGATAAAAATATTAAAATAGCATAACAACAATGTAATAAAAAACTAAATGTTTAAAATTTTTTTTTTTTTAAACATATTATTATGCGGTTATATGTTAATTGATGTTATGTATATCTTATAGATATTCGCTGAATATTACAAAAAGAGGTGCCTTCCAAAAAAAAGAAAAATAACACAGTGAAAATTTATACAAAAAAAAAAAACTTCTTAAAGACAAAAAAAAATAATTTTTTGTTTTTTTTTTACTATGAAACAATATTTTGTTTGCATAAAAAAAAAACAAGAAAAAATTAAAAAACATTCAGGAATATCTAAATACTTGTATCTATAAATGCATCTTTAAATATTTTGTAAATATTTAAGAGATAAAAATTATGTCACATAATTGATTGCAATTAACTTAATTACAGTTATATTAGTTCCTGAATTTGAATTTAAAAAAATGTCCGACATCTAAAGTTATCGAATCCAAGAGGTGGCGCAGTGGTTAGGACGTCGGCCTTGCAATCGAATGAACTTGGATTCAAACTGTGGTCGGATCATATCTAAAAAAAAAAATGTAAATTAAAATGTGCAATAGTTTTTTTCATTAAAATAAACTACATGTCCCACCTGAAAAGGATTGGCTGAATATCACTTTATTTCGAAGGAGATTGTTTATAAAGAAATAAATAAAAACACTTGATACATATGACTTACAAAACTAGATCAATCTTAAGATCTGTTTCTCCATCCCTTAAAGTTATATAATCCGAAAGTTACCAACCCCAAATCCTGGAAGCCCGTTATCAAGCCCAAGTCTCGAAAATTCGTTCATATCTTTATCCTCGAAACTGAAATGTTCACTTGTAATACAGATCTTAGCTAAAATACAATGCAAATTGTTTACTTATATAAAATTGGTTTCACTTTTACTTTCCGATACACCCTCTTATATAGTATCTTTTCTAAGAAGCTAGGTTTTAAAATGTTTGGGGCTTTCAAGGATTTCATAATTTTAACTAGTCATGCCTATTTCATCATTAAATTTAAAAATTTTAAATCCAATAGGCGACTTTTCAAGGTTATTGAGGTAACTAGATTTAAGGAATTCAGTAGAACTGTAAATAAAGTTTTTAAATCAAAGAACTTGATCTTTACGGCTTTCCAGGGCTTTCTAATTTAAAAGTGTCTCTGTTAACTTGTTGAGAGAGCTGTAAATTTTAGTTTTACATTGAATCCCACTAAATTTAATCTCTCTACCAAAAACGAGACAGACTTTTATTGACCGCCTGAGTGAAAATTTGAATAATATTTTGACAATTTCTAAAAGTAGCAAAAATAAAAACATTTTTAACATATTTTGAAATATTATTTTAACATATGAATATTATTAACCATGTTAAAAAGGCGTCAAAAATTCGTTTTAACAGCAAATTAAGAATTTTTTGAAAAACAAAAGAAACAACAAAAATATTGTAAACTTATTAGAGAGCAAAGTATGGAGAATCTTTTTATAGTTTACAAAAAGATTATTAATTTTCTTCATTGGAACAGAACAGATTCTTGGCGCTCTGTTTCCTTCCAACAATTTTTATACTTTCTTCTTATCCTAAAAATAGGATCATGTAATTTTTTTTTGCAAATGAAATAAGAGGGAAATCATGAATCCCAAATATGGATCAAGACGAAATATATTAATAGAAAAGATGTGTTGCATTGCAAAAGAATTTTTTATAGATTGTTAAAAATAATTAATTAGTTCTCCCATTTGATTGTTCTTTAATTACATTTAACATTTATGTTTTTAATCATTCCTTCTCCATTCTTTGTAACTTCTTCGAAAAGGGCGAAATATTTTATTTTTTTACGAACTCTACTTGAACTGTGACAGGAGAGTTTTCTAATTAACTTCCCTAACTTCCAACATATTAACGACTTTCGCCAATGTACATTTTATTATTCTAGTAAAATATTTCATTGCATTTTAATTGGCCTCTTTATCTTTAAAGGTATTTCCTCTAGAAAGCTTTTCATAGGAGTAACTGACGGTTATATTATGCTGAGTCGGAACATTTATTGAAAAAATTTAGCAAATTCCATATTCTTCACAGAATACTCATTTTAAAATTCAGCAGTGTGCCCAGTCTTCTCAACCCAATCAGCCATTTGAGAGTAACATGAACGTGGTTCAAAGGTCATACTAAGGTTGCCATTACCTTTGTAAAAATGGAAATGAAAGATACAGATTCATATCACATATGTATAGACTCAGATCGAGTCAGGATCGGAAAGTGAGTTGGTTAAGTGAGTCTTCCCGCACGATAACTCTAAAACAAATGGAGCTAGGGTTATAAAAAGGGTTACAAATTCATTTTTGTAACTACATCCGTATTTGCAAATGAGCCAGTTTCTCAGTTCGAGTAGCTACGTAATAACTGATGAAGCTGAGTAACTTTAATTTTTGTTGTTTTTTTTTTTGCCTGAGGGAGGAAAAATCCTTAAAAAGGAATCTGAAAAACTATACCCTCTGCTAGTGTAAGATTCTTAGTCACTAAAAGCCTTCCTTCGTTAACCAGAGTAAATGTACAAACACCCATCCTGCTTGCGCAGCATAATGACTCATAGGAACATTTACAATATGTTCCTGAATGTATGCCAGATTTGATACAGTGTTTTCTCTACTCTCTTCCTCGTTTAATTTTTGTTTTACAATTACTAGACCCATACCTTAGTTATTATTACATGTTACAGCTTCTAATTAAAATGAAAGTGAAAGGAAAATAAAATCGAAAACAGGATGTAAGAGGAAAAAAAAGGAAACACAATAAAAATCAATTTGAATTTATTTACTTATTAATATCAAAAGTTGAGTTAAAATGTCTTATTTTACTCATATACAACTAAATCAAATCAATAAATATAGGGATAAAAAATAACAACAACAAAATATTTAGAAAACTGTGAAATATAATTACGAAACTTTTCTAAGGCTTTCTTTTCGTACTCAAAGTCTACAGTAGAGCCAAAAAACGTAAAGCACTCATTCTCTAACACATTTCTATAGTACCTATAATAATTTTTCTTCTTTGTAATTGAACAAAATTAGTTTTTACCTTCAATATATAAAATACCTTTGGAAAAGATTTTATTATAAATAGGTATATCTATTATATTGTCATAGCTATAATTTCTAATTTTTATCTGAATCTTCTTCTTTTTCAATTTAATTTTAATTTTGTTTTTTTTTACAATATTTTGCAAAAAAAATATTCACAAGTTTGAATTATTAAAAACTAAACTTTAGTTTCATATCGGATCGGAAGCTTTAGTTTCATATCGGATGTTTTGTTGTAGCCAACAGCGATATTAGTCTTCAAGAAGACAACATTAGGAAATTCCCTTCAAACTTCCCTCTTTTAACGTGTAAGCTTTTTATTTAGTTAGCTAACTATAAATGATAGTTATAAAGGGATGAACTGCCCCATTCTCTTAAACATCATAATTTTTAGAGATTAAAGAGTGCTTTTTGGAAGAAATTTCAAATCAGGGTAAGTTTCAAAGTAAAATAACGGGAATTCCTGCCTGTCGATACAAGCCATTAAGATTCGAACATTTACCTATTTAGTTAAGAAATAGAGAGGAATTTCTGCAGGGAAATTCAAAATTCAGGTAGGCAAAGAATAACAACAAGCAAACCTCCACCAAAGGCTCACCGAAAAGTAAGTAGGAATATTAAGCCCTCCACAGAAAAGAATGGTTCATAGGTTAAGAGAACTTTTTGAAAATTAACTTTAAAGTATAAGTATAGCTTCAAATACAAATGTAAAGAAATCCTGCTTCACACATTTTCTTACCTGTGAAATGTTTACAAAATAGAACATCTTTTCCAATAGCTATATTGAATATTTTAACTCAATTCGCAAAACGGGTCAGAAGCATGGTATGTCTAGCTGAACGTTTTACTAAAAAATTAATATTTGCAGAATGTAACTGAAGAGAACGAGAAATATGATTCTAATGAGAGAACAAGTTTCCGATTCTAAGAAAGTATCAATCGTGAAATGGAAAATGTAATTATAATTTTATACAAAACTGTACATTTTAACTAGTTGTTTTCCCCTGGTTCTTTTCCAATATAACTAGGTAGGTATCTTTCTAATAGATTATAAATTTATTTTGACCTGTTTTATTTTTCTTTTTATATTGCTTTCCTTGTTACACTTCACAAATCTGCACATCGCTTTTTGACTTCTAATTAGATTATTCGACTTGTTATTTCTTTTTTTTTAATTTTTCTTTTTATTAATTTCATTCCCAGTTTTCTTTTTCTCTGATTTAATTTTTTTTTCAATTTTCTTTACATTTATTTATTTGTATTTTTTTTGTTTCTTGAATCCTTTCTTCTGTTCCTTGATGTTCACGATTTCAATGAAATATATAACAAAATACCATCAGCTCTTTATCGTTGTTGTCCTATATTTTTACCTTTAAATTCCAATAAGATATCCTTTTTCGTGTCATTAAACGGTTTCTATAACATTTTTCAGTAATGGGCAGGGGATCAAAAGGGAACCAAGTAGAATAAAAGTAAAAATAAATGTTAAAAAAGAAACAAAATCAAATAAATAGCATGGGTTTCATTAAAATGTCCAGGACGACCGAAAAAAGAATTAAAATTTATAACAAGGAAAAACAAAAAGAAAGCAAATTAGAGCAAATCAAGGAAATGTTTAATATATATTGAAAAGTCGGACAGAAATCAGAAAAAGAAAAAAGTTTCGGGATAAGGGATATTTTTTTTTGTTTTTTTGTTTTTTGAAGAATTCCTAACAACGTTCACTTTTTATTTTATATTTTAACCTAAAATCAGTCAGGGAAAAAAAAATTGGCGGATTCAGGGAATAAATGACACACAGCCAATGATTAAAATTAGAAGAAAACCTAAGAAACAAAAATAAAGAATTCTTTTAAGAGTTGCGTGATTGCATGAGTCTTTTAACTTTTTTTCGAAGAAAATGAGAATGACAGAAAGTAGAAAACAACATAATATAAATATAACGGTAAATCCTTTAGGAAAGAATTTAACTTTCTAGTTTTACAAATCAAAGCTAAAAGAAATGTAACAAATAAGTAAACCACAACAAGATATAAACAATCTTAAAAAAAAAACTTTGAGTTTTCTATATAATTTTTAGAAGTATTAAGATTTAATTAGAACTATAGATTTTAATACATAAAAGTAAAATCAAACTGATTCAAATCAAATTTGGTCACCAATCAAGGGCGCTTTCAAATGAAATAAAGCTTTTCTTAATGGTACAACAGGTAATTTGCGATAGAAGAAACATGGAATGGAACCACGGTTCGGTCAAGTGATTTACAAAAGAAAAGCGTCTCATTTGTTTGTATTTCAATGGCCAGAGTGATTTATATTTGTTGCCTGAATTCAACTGTATAGATAAACCACTTTCTCCCTTAGAATTGCGACAGCAAATAATAGGTCTAATGAAATGCAGTTAAATAGAATAGAGTCTTGCGATGGTGACCTATTAAATAGTAGTATGTACCACAGTATCTTAGTACCATATCAACCTTAGGTTTACTACATTATGCTAGAGAGTGCATGATACAACTACATGTTCTTCCTAATTGCTAAATTAATTCTTAATTATTGGCATATTCCTTGTTCCCTCATAGAAATCCTTCTAAACGGGTAGGGATGTGTCATACCCTCTTTTTTTCCTAATCAATATACTTCATTGAAAGTTTCATCCCATTTTATTTGTGGAAAAGGGAGCTGATTCTAGTTAGTCAGATACTACCATTGAGATTTTTCCAGTCTCTAAGAAGAATTTGATATTATTTTTAATATCCTAGCTCCCTGACACCTCCCTGAAATCACATTTAGATAACTAATGCATAAAATAAAATATTACATCGTCAACTGCAAACCAATAAGTTGGCTTGTTTCTTTCGAATTCTTCATGCCATTCACTACACAGTACTGTCAATTCGGTTTTTTATCCCACGAATTTTCTTCCTTACAGAATCTCTTTATTATCAAATTTTCAGACCGATTGTATTTAAATTAAAAAAGCTTACACATATTTATTTTCAGATCCATTCATTTAAATTTTACATAGGCCACACTTTAGCTAGACTTACATGAAATAAGTGTAGATCCCGGACTGTAATTTTTTAATAGCCGATCATCACTTTAATCATTTAAAAAATAATTATTCTTAAATATAATTTTCAGTACTGTGATTTTCCCAACACTTTTTAATTTCTCATTTAAATTTTGTAAAATCTAATTTATTTTTAATTTATTTTTATTTTAACATAATCAGAGAAACAAATTAGTTTTTTACTACGTTGCCATCACTATGTGCTACAATTTTCATTTCAATGAAAATGATATTTGTGTTATAAAATAGGGGTGCGGGTCGAATTAAGAAATAAAATTTTCTAGAATATTAATTTCGTGGTTAAATAAAATATATTAATTATAAAAATAATAAAATAAGAAAAACAACAACAATGACCTGTGTATAATTTCATATTATTTTTAATTCCATCCGGGGGTAGTGCACAACAGGTTACATTTAGATTTTTAAAATGAGTTTTTTTTAAGAACATAATAGATTACAATGTTTAATATTTGGGGCACCCTAGAACTGAAAGACATAAAACGCAATAAGGTGGGACTTAAGATTTTCTAGAAATGTATTTTTTAAATATTAGATTTGAAATTCTATGTAATTTTTTTGATGAACTAAAAAAGGGTTTTTGTTGTTGTTGTTGTGTATTAACTGAACCGTATATAATTTTCTTAATAGGATGGTAGGTTTAATTAACACAAGTCATAAGATTTCTAAAAACCATTTCTAATTTGTTTTTTTTTTTTGGTTAATTCAATAGAAATTGCGAAAAGTAATGAAAATAATGGAGGAATGAAAAAAGGCCCTGCGAAATTAATCCTGGGTTGTTATTTCTATTCAACTTTATCTCCGATGTCTTGAGAACTAAACCCTCACGTTGTTATTTATCTTGCAATATAATCGCAGATCTTTTGAGAACTGAGGCCGCGGAGTGCAAATTCTCATATATACCATGATGATATTCTGGAGGGATCTAAAAGCTGCATTCAAAAACAATATAGATATTGCCCTTTTTTAGAATTTTGTGTGATACCTCCGAAATACCTCAATTCAGAATTTCACCTTCCCATATTCACTTCCCATTTTCTTTCTTATTTATAACATTTCATACGGACGGAATAGGAGATTGAGATGCAATACGCCTGTGGGCTTTATTCAAAAGAGAAATAACACTCCGACATCGGATTTCTTGAATTTTGCGGTGTTATTTCATATTATCAATAACACCCCGGGGGCTTTATACCACCAGCTTAATTTCTCTGTCAGTTAAATCATCGAATTCCAGAGAAACAATACCGAGACAAATAATAACAACGAGGCCTTATGTCTTAAATTTCACAGTGTTTTTACATATAAGAAATTATAATCCGAGGACTTATTTCGGCAGGATCTTATTTCGTTCCACTGAAAGTAATGAAAATTTCTTCATAACGATTTAATTCCTTTTTTTTTTTTGTTTTAAAGTTCCTTCCGTCTCATTATCTTCTCTCTCTTTCTGTTTCTCCCTCTGTGGTTGACTTTTTCACTTTTATTTTGTCCGTTATTTTTCAGGTGTATTTGATTATACACGTGTTTATTCGTATTTTTTATTTTATACACAAACTAATAGAGTTATTTTTTTGTGTTACCAATGGTTATTGTTGCTGTAGAGCTATTAACAATATCAAGGCCTTTTTTTTTGTGGGCCAATTGTTCTTAAAAAAATAAGAACAAACTTAAAAAACAAAAAAGCTAAAATTCCTACATACAAAAAAAAAAGGTATTTTTCTAATCTTTTTGACCTTTTTATCGCATTATTAGTTGCCATGCCAATATTTGTTATTCTGATACAAATACAATGTATCTGAATAATAAAACGAAACGTTTTAACTAAAAAGAATGTATTCAAAAAAAGAACGAAAGAATCAAATGAGAAGGAATCTTTTTTATAGTAAGTACATATCTAAAGATATTTTCCATGAATTCCAAAAAGAATTAAAAGATAAAGAAAAGATTATTATTTTTTTTTATGAAAATATGAAATATAAGAAAAAAACCTTTAAAAATCATAAATTATTCTTTAAGAAAAAGAAATATCTGGAAAATTTATAATTTTTATTTATAATTTCTTCTATTGGGAGAACATTTTGTTTTGAACTCAATATTATTATGCATTTGTTAAGGTTTCAAGGTTACTTAGATTGAAAAAAAAAAACAGGAATCAATTGAGGATCTGAACAATATTTAAAATTTATCATGCAATTTATATTGTGTAATCTTTAAATTCAGGGACCCCTAAATAACTGAAGGGGTACAAGTTGATAAATAATTGACAAAATATTCAACAAAATATAAAAAAGTATAATTGGAAAGTATGGGTGTAAAATAGAAGCTGGAAAAGTAACGGTATTTGCCTAACTTGGCCAATTGAAGAATATCTGATCAAATTGGCAATGTTATTAAAAACACCATGCCACGGCTGTCGTGAACAAAATGAGAAAGAAATCACTTTACTAGATTCTACACTTTACTTGTAAATGTCCACGACTGGGGCACGAGCCAGTAAAATAACTCTTTTTATTGTCATGAATTTAACGAAGCAGTTTATCCAGTAGTTAAGTAACCTGCAGAAATGCTAAGATTTGTAAACGCTTCGAAATGGATATATGAAACTTAAGTAGTCCAATATATTTCTACAACTCGGTATAAAGGCCACGGCAATGCTGCAATACAGTGCAAACGCCTTATCTAGGATAATGCGAACTCAACTAGCCATTTAAATCAACTAACCACGTTTATATAAGACTGTTGTATTTAAAGGACCGGTAATAATACTTCCATTACTGTTTACCGCAAAGAGTCAGAATATAAAAAGGTAATACGGAGTTGTAAGTTAACGAGGTAATTGTAAGAGTGCTTGTAAATAAAATTTTTTATAATTGACAAATTCAAGCAATTATTTTCTGCAAATTCCCTTTTCAAAATGCAAAACCTCTTTTCATCCCTTCTCTATCTTTGTCCTTTATCCATTATATCTTGCGTTTATACTCCTATTTTTGCTATTAGGAGAAAGTGATCTTAGTTCATAAAAGTCTTGCACCATTTAAGTGGTTATATATCTCTCTTCTTGTGCCTTTTAAAAATTTCCCTTCTCGACCTTCATGTAAAAAAGATGCAATACTTAGAGTTATTAAGTACTAGGAAGTAATATAAGTCCAAAAGCCATTCATAAATTCATATGTTAATTCGGTAGTTTATCCAAAGGACACCAAAAAATAATAATCCTGTCCTTATTGTAACTGCCTCCTTCAAATATAGTTCTCACTTCCTACAGACGCTGATGCCCTTTACCATACTTTTAAAATGAAAAAAAAAATACAAACTTATTAAGCTAATTTTAAATTATTATTATATTATTGAGTTGTAAAATACAAAAAAAAATTAATTAAAATATTTTGGAAAAAAACCGACCATTTCAAAAAAATTCATAATTTGTTTTTTTGCAACCTAAAATTTAATGGATTTATTTTTCGCTTTAAAACAACTTTATTATACAAAGTATTAAATTTAAAATATTGAGGCATTTTATATTATTACTATTATCTCTATCTCTTTCTTTCATTTATTTCTTTTAATTTTAACTAATAATTAATCATTTTATTACTGAAACCGGATAGAAATGCTAAAAATTCTCATTGAAAATTCTGGCTGTAAGACCATATTTTTTTTTATTTTCTTCTCAAATTTGTTGTTGTTGTCTTTTTCTTTTTTAAACTTTCTTTAAATCTATTAAACTAATCAGTTAAAACGGTCGAAAAAAAAAGAAAAATCCCCAAGAATCCCCAGAATTTTAATAACATAGTCCCTACTAATATTCATCTCAATCATCATTTCATTGGATCAAAAAATAATATTAAAAAAAAAACCAAGTAAAATTTAAAATTTTTCTGCAAATATCTGCGTTTTTTTTTGTAATTTCGCCTTAAATTTTTATACCCGTATGACTATATAGCCAAAGGGTATAATAAATTTGCCATTACGTTTGTGACGCAGAGAAGGAGGGGGGGGGGGGGGGGTAGATATAGACTCAAGTGTATGGATCGGATCAGAATCGAAAAATAAATCGATTTAGCTATGTATGTCTGTCCGTCCGTCTGTCCGTCCGTCACCACGATAACTCAAAAACGAAAGGAGCTAGGATCTTGAAATTTTCGCAAATCCGTTTTTTTGCAATAGCCGTCATCGCTATTTAAATCCAGCCGTTTCGGTCCATGGGTTCGGGTAGCTGCCGTACAACTTCTTTTTTTATATGAGGATTTCTCTGTACCTATTACAGCTGCGTGTCTGAAATTTTGCCAAAAGTAGCTTAGTGTAATGGCCAAAGTTACTGCAAAATTTGGTTGGTCTACTGCAGAGGGTTCGAGTAGCTGCCATACAACTCCTTCTTTTATATGAGCATTAAACTACAGCTAATAAAGCTGGTATGTTTGAAATTTTGCCAAAAGTAATTAATGTTTAAAAATGATATAATGTTTATATCGGTCATGCGGATATCCCAGAGTTGAGACAGTCTACTCTACTACACTCTTCCTCGTTTTTTATATTTTTCGTTTTTTTTTTTGCCATAACTAACCGCGATTTTTTAATAGCTCGGGTGGAGAGCAGGATAATTAAATTATAAGAAAATAACCGAAGAAAGAAAGAAAAAAAAAACAACAACAAAAAATATCGAAGATTTATGATAGAATATTGAAAAGTTTTTTTATAATTTTAGTTGATGCTTTTGTATTTTTTTTAATTTTTATTCAGCTGTTAAAAAAATTTACAACTTTAAGAGTTCGCCTAATTGAATCAATATTTGTATATAAATATATATATGTATATATAAAATTAAATATATATAGTATATATATATACATAAAATTATTAATAAGGGGTACATAAAGACCCTATTTCACCACAAGATTTTAATGAACAAAATATAAGAAAAAAAAAATATTTAGTCATCTATCTTTCATTTTCTTTATTACACAGAATTTATTCTCTGTCCCTCTCATACACATCAACAAATTTTCATCTTCTCAATTACAAAATTTATGAGTTTTTTGTTTTGGAAAATTCTGTTGAAAAATAAAAATGAGTACAAAAAAACTGAGAGGAAGAATGTGTAGTTGAGTGTGTCAACTTTCAGATTCTAGTACGAATCTGTGATAGTATTTAAAATGACAGAATTTACACATTACTTCACCAATATTTTGTATAAATTTCATTACTCTAGCTTTAATATTTTTTCGAGGATTCGAGGGTTCCAACGACATAATTTTTAATTTTTTTTTTTGAAAATGTTTACTAATCGGTGAGGTGAGAACCGACCCGAATTTCCGATTGGATCTCAAGCAAAAAAGAAATAGAGAAACTACAAATAATTTCAAATGTATTTCAATTCTATTAATATTTACTAATTAGTGAGTTATTGGTGGAATGGATATCTAATTGTCCGATACACAAAGCTTAATCTACTCAGATTTCTATCCTGGGGAAGAATATATTATACTGAGGAAGAATATATTATACTCTTTTGACATAACTTACTACTTTGCGTTCAAGATTAATAGCGTTTAAAGTAATTTCGTAATCTTCTTAAATAACAACATGTTCGCCCCCGGTCCTGTATAACGTCAGCAATTGGCTAAAGCTATTGACTTCCATAAAAATATCCAAATTCGAGATAAATTCCATAAATTCTAGATAATTGAGTTTTAGAATTTTCAAAACTACTTAGAAGACAGTTATCTAGAAGACCGTTAGAAATAGACTCCTGCCCCCTCAACCAGAATAATTTTTTGGTCGTTATGACTTCTCTGTCAACCCCGATCATCTTGATCTTTGAGTTTCGCACACCATTTATAGTTTCCCACATCGATTAAAAGAAATGTGTTACAAACGAAAAAACGGTTTAAAGATACCTGTGAACTAATGTTCGGTACGGGAACAAAAACGCGACGACGAAAAAGAATCGCGCAAATAAAAACATATTAAAAATATTTTTTTATGATTTTTTGCATTATGGATTTTATAAAATGTTATGTATGACTTGCGTTTAAAATTTTTTTTTATTTTAATTTTTTTTTTTTTTGACAGGATCTTTAATGTGCTCCCCTTTTATTACTATCGCTAATGAATAGTGATTTGAGAAAAGGAAGAAATAAATACTAAAAAAAAAATAAACAAAATTAAGAATTAAAAAACTAAAAAGCAACAAATCATATCTCAGTAGTGCCATATAAAAATTATTTATGGGGAGAAAAAACAGCAAAATTTCAAAAATAAATAACAATAAAAAAAAATATTATTTAAATCAATATTTTGTTTCTTTTTTTTCATTTTCACTCATTTAAATGAGTGAAGGGATTTCATTTTAATGAGTATATTTTAGTTGTTTGTTTATTTTTATGTTTTTTTTTTTTTCAATTTAATTTTTGCTAGCCTTTTAATTTTTTTATGACATTGAACAGGATCTAATATTTATGAAGTTTAGTTTGTAATACCTATAAAGGCTATTAAGATTATTTTGTAGCTCTATCTGAATACCGTTAGTTTTGAAAATTTATAAACTTTTATTGAACGTGATTAATAATATGAAAATTTTTAATGAGTGTAAATTTCAATAGATAAATAAAGGGTAATGAAGGAAGACCTTCATTATAAACTTAGATCAGCTGATTCAAAATTAGGTTTTTCTGGAAAGAGTAGAAGGGACGGGAAATTATAGAAAATGTAAAAGGATTGAGGATTATTCAATCCCCAATAACTATAAGAGCATTGAGACTAATTATATTATAAATGTATGTATTTAGCACTTCCATGATTATAAAAGATTGTGTAGCATCATCTTTAAGTCCCAGGGAACAATCCTTCAATAAAGGGAACTCAGCTGTTTTGATGACCCATATTAATTGACCCATTTATTGTAATAAAGTCCTTGATATGTTTTGATGCCCAGAAGCAAACCGATGAAGATGAGACTTGGAAACAGAATGAGAAGGAGGATTGATTCAATTTAGTTTCCAGGTAGAATTAAATTCAGGTAAAAGAATACGGAGCATGATACTTCTAAACCGGGAAATTAAATAAGTACCTAATTTAAAGAATTAAATCAGCTGATTAACAACGACATCTGTCATTGAGAATTAAAACTAAATACCCATCACAAAAAATATAATACTGAGGCCAATTGAGTTACAACTGGATCCTATTGTTTCCATGATTCCACAAAATTATGTAACATTAAACTAAATTTTTATTTCTTCATTCTGTAATGAACCAATGTATACTATGGATGATTCAAATAAAAAAAAAAAAAACAGAAATTATGTGTAAAAAAACCATAAATTTTCTTTTAAAAGTTTTGATTACCTAACAAAAGATTTACTGATGGAAATTTTTTCTTCATTTTCTTGTTTCTTCTTAAAAAAAAATATTAAATGCAAAACAAATTTGATGGGCATTGAAAATAAATTTTTTTTTAATGGTTTTTAAGTTAAATAAAAACGAACATAATTCACTCAATTTTTTTTTTCATTTTAAAAATCATAATTGTAGATTCTTATGCCAATAAATGTTTTTTTAAAATGAGTCCCAAATCAAAAATAAGTGATTTCCAGTACAAAAATGAATTTTACACATGCAGTTTTTCTTTTAATAATTCTTTTTTTTGTCAGGTCTTTTAAGTTAAAGATTAAATTGCATCCCACTAGGAGGTATTCAATTTAGAAAATATAATACAATAAAAAAATTATGTATATTGTAGATTCTAAGCAACTCATTTAATTTAATCAGAGTTCAAGGACGAGATTTTATTAAATTTTTTAATTAAATATGAATGGGGATATCAGTTATGGTGTCATAAATTGATTTGTTGTTTTCAGAATATTAATTTAATATTTTATATAAATTAAAATTTATTTGTAGTTTTAAATTTAATGTTAGAATAACATATTTATTTTCTATTATTTTTGTAATATGTATAGTTGAATATGATATGTTAATTACATTTATTTGGAATTGTAAAACCTTAGTAGAAATTGTAGGATTTCTCAGTGACGCTGGACTGAATATTTACATCAGACAACTTCTAGAAATTTTTTCAACACATAAAACCCTTTATATTAAATAGTGCTGAAATGGTCTGAGAGTTGAAAGAACACTTGTAAAAAACCATAAATAAAGTATATTAATTACAATGCCAACGTCAATAGCATTATCTGATTTAGGATATCAGTTATTAAAAAAAGAAATGTCAGTTTTAGCGTAAATTTGAGATCTTTCACTTAAATTATGTAATATTAGATTTAAGATATATTGTATGAGTCCAGCGTTTAAAGTTTTGAAAGACAAAAATTATGAAAACTTTGGTTTTCATGAAATTTTAGTGATCACGAATTAAAGCTACAATTGCTCTAGTTCAAAACTGTGAACTCATTTAAAGTGTATGTAATTGTTAATGAAACTCCTATCACTGTACATTTTTTGGGTTTAAAGTGTGTTTTGATTATATTTGAACAAACTCTAAATCTACTCCAGTATTCCATTTTATTCCTAATCCTCTGCTCCTTTTCGAAAGCTTAAATGAAATGAATCTAAATCTTATTTAAACTAGAATTTGATCAAGCATTATTAAACTTTATATATTGAGGTCTATGAGATCTTTAATAAGAGCTCTTTAAATTGACATCTTGTGAAATAAAATATTACATTGACAAAGTTACGGTCTTCGCTACCCCTGCGGTTCTTTTATATTCCAATTTGTTATTACTGTCTAATTTTTAAAAAGTAAGTATGATATTTTAGAGAATTAAAAAAAAACTTCGAATTATCTTAGATTAATTTATTTAGGTTCATATTTTTCGACAAATAGTAAGCTTATAGTTTAAGGCAGAATATTTATGTAATCTTTTGTTTCTAGACTTATTTTCATCTTAGACACTAAAACTCAATACTAACGTATAAAATTATATAATAACGTAATAATGCTTCGTACTAAAAATCTAAATAAATTTCGACTATAATTATGATGTAAATATAAATTACTAAGAAAAATGCTTGATCTAACCAATTGTCCGACAAAAAATTTTAATCAATTTTTCTGAACTTAACTCGCTGATAAACAACTCTTTCCCTTTCTTAGAAAGTGAAGTTTTTATCAATTTTTTTAACATCCTCAAATAATTACAAATTGTGATAATGACTCTTTTGATTCATTCTAAGCTTCGATTAAATTTATAAAATATATTTTTTCTAAAACCTTATTTTAAAAAAACAAATTTAAATAATCAAAACCACAAAAAAACATACAAGCAAAA
Source organism: Dolichopus griseipennis (assembly GCA_963082915.1). Lineage (NCBI taxonomy): Eukaryota > Metazoa > Arthropoda > Insecta > Diptera > Dolichopodidae > Dolichopus > Dolichopus griseipennis. The sequence goes on from OY720443.1 coordinate 83,500,995, forward strand.
AAAGATATATACATACACATACATATAATATTTAATACCATTATCAACCATCAACACTCATTTTTATTTTTTAAATGGTCATTATTTATTTGGTAGGAGTGAATAACAGCACTATGACACAATCAAAAAACGTGCCGCACTTTTTAACATATTCTGTGGTATTGCAAAAATTATTACTTTGCAAAATTCAAAAAATTTTGAATGGAGTGAAAAATTAAAAAAAAAAAAAAAACAAAAAAATAGAAAAAATACAACTTGTCAAAATCACTTTTTCTATGAAACCATTAACTGAATTCCAAATGAGTATAAAGATTACTAAGAGGAAATAATAAAATTTTGTGGGGAATTTTTTTATTTATTTTTTTCATTTTTTTTTTTTTCATAAATATGCCGGCCTCTATTAACTTTTATAATCATTGAAATTTAATTTTGTATATATGTATGTACATTTATCATGTTTTTTCGCGTACAATAATTATTTTGAACTTTTAACTGAATCAACACAACACTGATTAATAATTGATTAAATGCGATTTGTGTTCAAAAATTGTGTGTTTCAAATATGAAATTTTATTAAAAATAAACCAAAAGAAAAATTACAATTATCAGATTTGAATAATAAAAGAATTTATAAAACGTTTTGTTAATTATTTTGAATCATTTTCTTATTTAAAAATTAATCACTACAATTTGTTTTAATTGGATGATTAATAATTGCTATTATTAATGTTGTTAATTAATTGCACAATGATTATGTGAGTAATAGATCGGACTGTTGTAAGATATCATTGAAATTCTTGCAATGGGAGAAGTTAAAGATATGGAAAGCAGTATTCCCGGTTCATAAATACTGAGGGATGACAATGTAGTCTGCCGGTGCGAGAGTTGAAAGTCGAAACAATACTGTTTTGGTTGTTAAAATGCCAGAGACTTAACCACCAAACCGTTGAAGCACAATTTATGATTTTGATTAAATTAATAATAAATATATTATTCATATTTTTGCATATATAAAGGCGCTTTAATAATAAATTTAAATAGTATGAAAAACTTTATATGATTTTAATGGAGTATCCTTAGACATGTTGTTACAAGGCCTCGCTATTTAATGTGCATTCCAATTTTCAATATTAAGTTAGAAATATAATCATTGTATTTTTTTTCAAGAATATTTCTAAAAATAGAAAAAATGACACATGAACTTATACTCCAATAGTTAATAAACATTGTTCTAACAAAGTTTACAATAATTTTTAAGGTCCTGTAACAGAAACCTGTTAAAATTAATATAATAATACAAATAACAAAATTTGTGAAAATTATTGACGTATTGTGACACAAAGCCTAATTTTTTTTTCGAAAGATACTCGGTTTTACTTTTTGTTTTTTAGGTAAGTTTTTTATAGGTTATGTTTTTTTAAAAAAAAATGCCCATTTTTACCAATTTTTGTTTTGAGTTTTTTGTGTCTAATAAAATAATTTCTACGTCATACCAAAATTTCAGTATTTATGCAGTATTCATTTTGCTATTTCATATTTTGCTATTTAATAAAAAATATTAAAATAGTGAGCTTTTATCGTTTTTAAGAGCTGTTAATATGAAGTATTTTTTTTGAGAAACTTATTTTCAATTAAAATAAACAAATTTTTTTTTATCTCAATATACCAAAATAAAATTTCAAAATATTGAATTCTCCAAAAGTATGCGTTCTAAAATGCTTTTAGCTCATTAGTGACATGACTTTCTATACCTATTATAAGTCTATGGTTCTGATATCCCAAAAATATAATTATGTTTAAAATAACTTTGTTTATATAATGCCAATTCAATTAATGAATTATAGTATAAAATTATGTAAGCACCTTTCGACATACTGTATTAAAACTTCAAGCCAATTCTAAAGTTTGAATTAAAATATTTGGGGCGGAATATAATAATATTAGTTACCAACATTTATAACGAATACCTATGTCTAAGAATAGTATTTCCTGAAAAAAACAAGAAAAAAATTTTTCCAAACATTAAATTTATTTTTTAATCAATAAAGATTTAAACTCCAAACTAATATACACTTACATTTTAATTTATAAATTCATTCCAATTGAATAAAAATGTCCTTTCTAAAAATGAAAATTGAATTAGGAATAATTTAAAAGTAAACACATTCATTTAACATTTCTGTATGTTACCTGTTATATGTTACATACGTTGATTATTATTAATTAAATTTGCGGTTATAATGGAATACAAGTATACATAAATAAATATACATTGTGCTAATATTCTAAACTTAGATCTTTATTTTCACATTAATACACTTAAACCATAAATAAAACCGCACACATATACTATATACAAAACAAAATTTATATAAATGCATACATTGAAACAAAATGTGTTTATAGGTGACATTAAATGTCATTATAATAACTAAATATTATCATAGGTAAAATATATTAAACATTATCATACATTTTATATATGTATAAAATTATGTAAACAAGAATATAACAGCATTGCCAGATGATAAAAAAACTTTTATGAATTCCTTTTTAAATTTTTAGATGTTTTCCATTGCATTGTTAAATGTAATCTTACATTTTAAATGCAATAAAAACAGAGCTGCAAATTTTTTTAAGGTTGACAGCTCTGTAAAGACAAATTTGACTTCAATTTGTTGAATAAGTTTTAGTTTATGGAATTTTTAGAAAGATTATGACGTTTAAGCTAAAGTTAAAATAGTAATGAATGTTGAATCAAATATGAGATCAGAAAAATATCTCCAGAAGTCTTTACAATTGAAGATGTGATCAGAATGTGATAAGAAAAAAAGCTCCAAAAGACTGTACTAATGATGAAAAAGTATCCAAAAAACTTATACTTAATTATGAAGATATGACCGATAGCTCAGTGCTTAATATATAATTTATTATTGATATCGTAATGTTTTATGTCATAATATAAAATAAATTTAACTGTCACATCTGACAAGGAAAGGCAGATTATCTCACTTATCACATTGTATGTAGAAGGGGACTGCTGATAAATAAATAATTATGAAGACTAAATACAAATCCGAGGAACATTAATTAAAACTTATGTTCCAATATAAAAATGAGGTTATCAAATTTTCAAGTTTCAAGGAAATATTTACAAATAAAAAAATTCATTCTATGGCAATGATGTAATTAAAAAAATATTAAGCAATACATTCAAGTGAATAGAAGAAAAAGCAAGAATGATATTTATTTTTACTTGTTAATATTACATTTTTAAATTTAGAAAATAATATATAAGAACATTCGTGACTTTTAATTAAAACTTTTTGTATATTCTTTAATTTTTTTTCTTTCTTTCTCTTCTTTTTTTTTTTTGTAACACAGATTAAATTCACGTGTATTATTTTCTGTCACTTTCTCTTTCGTTTTATTTCGTCCTACTCATACATATGTACATTTATTTAAATTATAAAGGAATTAAATTATTTTAAAAGTTAAAAAAAATAAAAAAAAAAGAAACAAAAGATAAAAATAAATTATATTTTAAAGGATTTTTAAAGGATCAAAGGTGGCATTTGGTAGGTTATTAGAGAAAGAAAGAAAATCTAATTTAAAATCCCAAATGATAGGCGTTTAACAAGTAACACGTTAGTTTATGAGTTCTAACTAACTTTTCGTTTCTAACTTTGTTTTGATTTTTATTTTTTTTTTTTTTTAATATAAAACTGTAGATAATATATAGTAACCCAATAACTTAAGTTTTTAATTGGTTCAATATTTACAACGTTTATAACACGCAAACTTTTATTACAAAAATTTTTACAAAATTTTTTACATTAGTGGAGGGCGCTGTTAATTTTAGTTATAATAAAAAAAAATTTTTAAAATAAATAACTTAATTTAGGTAGTGAAAATTGTGCTAATGTGCAACGATTTATAGTTATTATAAATGGCACTTAAAAAATTATAAATTGTGTAATGTGAATTTAGGGCTAGTGATTAAATTTAATCAGATTAAAAAAAAAAATAACCTAATAGGTATTATATAGAAAAATTTATTAAAAAATATTAAAAACAGTTAGGTAGAACAAGTTAAGTAACAGGTAATTATAATATATTGTTTAATTGTTACTTTAGAAGGGTGCATTAGAATTTTGTTGTTAATTGTAATTAACGATGATTTAAAATTATTATAATTGATTAAATTATATGATTTACTTTTGATAATATTATAAGAAGCTTAAGTTTTTTTTACCTTTACTGTATTTAAGACAGTTAATTATAAGGTTTAAGTCATGGAGACATGGGAAATCTATGAATGACTTAAATTGAAGCTGGGAAATAGGTGATTTTAAAAAAAGAAAATAAAAGAGGTGCGGTGGATATATCGTGTAAATTTTTTTTTAACGATTTTTATTTTAATGCACTATATTATTGTGTTGACTTCCGTTAAGTATAGGACAAAAGAACTAGTGGCATACCGAATCATGCATCTAAACTTGTTTACAATGCTCATATGTTATCAAGAATTAGATATAATATATGCAGCTGGAGTCACTGCTCAAAATTTCATGTAAATTCGATTGGAACTGTAGTGAAAACGGCTTTCAAAATTTTATTTGAAATAAATCCTAAAACTAGTGCTAGGGAATTATACAAAGCAACTAATGTACTTCATATTAATCAATTAATTTATTTTGATAAATCTAAATACATTTACAAAATACTCGTATAACTGCAAAAATTGTAAAAATGCAGTCTGATTGGAGCAAATGCAGTAAATAAAATATAATGAAATCTTCTCAAATTAAAGTTTTTTTTTATTGAAGATGTTAAATCAAACATAGTGACTACTAAATTTGTCAGATTAAAGTACTTGTGATTCATCAACATTGAGAGATAATGAAAAATTTTGCTAGCTAGCTTCCGACTCTTAAATGAATCTTCTGTATTGTAGTAAGGTGAAGATGTTGTTTTTCTTTAAAAAGTTTACGAAATTATTTTCAAGGCCTTTATTTCGGAACTCATTAGAAATAGACCCCCACCTGCAGAATAACCTCACTGACTTTTTGTTTGTTTTGAACTCCCTGTAACTTACTTTCATTTGGAAATACTATAACGGAACACACTGTATAGGTTATTTACAATTATAATGACGTAACAAATAAATGAGAAGGACGAGGAGGAGTTTTGAACTGGGTAGCTACAATCGAAAAACAAAAAATATAATATTTTACCTTAAGGCTATAATGGGACCTGAGGTTAAAATAACAACTTATTTAACACTGGAAACATGACGTAAACTATGAAATTAATTATGCCTATAAGTTTCGGGTCAGATTATCTATAAAAATTTTAATTATTATTTTGAATTATCATTATACATTATTTTACCCCCTTGAGCAGCCTTAGCGGCACCCATTTTTCAAAAGAAATGATGTATAATATGTGTGTACTTAATAAAGTACATAAATTCAAGTATATTCTTTTAAAAATCTATAATATAAATGATTACCTGAATTTTATAATTAAATAATTTTGAGATATGGATAGTTTTAATAAATTTCGTCTCATTTTCATTTTATACTCAGAAACTGCAGAATTCCTAAATGAACTAAATTCAATATTATTTTAAAACTACTCCAGAATTTCTGATTGAAATATTAAAATTATACAAATTGAATTTTAAATTTTTTAATTCTCTACTCGTATATACATTTAAAAATCATAATTTTATTATGTATACTATATATATATACAATATAAAATATACAAAGAGTTAACTGATCTAATTTAGACTTGGGGAAAATCTCAGTGACTATAAATTCAATAAACTTATTAGATTTTGCAATTTATATCACAGAAAATCGTGCTTAGCTCTCTTCAAACAAAGGACAGAAAAAAATACGAGGAAAAGAAAGAAAAAGAAGATAATTTTATTTGTTTGTTTCTTTTCTCTTAATTTTTTATTGTTTTGTTTTTTTTTTGTAGAATTTATCAAGGACGATTTTTATTTTGCTTTTTTTTTCCTGATTTCTATATAATTTTTTTTTTCTTTACTTTAAATTGCGGCCTTATATTTTTTAATTTTCCGTTTCCTTTTTCATAAATTGCTCACTTTAATGAAAAATATTTATTCAATTTTACAGTTATGATCATAAAATGTTATTATAGTTATGATATAATATTATATACACCTAATTCCATTTTTATGCGAATTTTTTTTAAGTATACATTTGAAATAACGCGATTTGATAAAAATGATTCAACTATCTTTTTACGCGATGGAGTTTGAAATAACGCGATTTAGAAAAACTTGTTTATTTACGCGATTTTCTTTCTACACGGATTTTTGCGGAACGCATCTACTGCATAAAAAGAGTATTTGTTGTATTAGAGTATTTTTTAAGAAAATTAATTTTCAGGTACAGATGTTGCGGTACCTGTAACCAGAAACCGTTGTAGAACGTATTTTTTGTTTTTGAAATTTTTATACATTGTGGTACCTTGTGAAACATCTTTTCAAATATAAAGTAGTTTTAAAGGGTTTTTCTGGAAGAAGGTATGAAGTTTCTTGCACTGATTTTATATGAGTCATTTACTCCAAAGGATACTTATTATACCAAATTATCTATAATTCTGCAGCAATCACCATTCTGCTTGGCCTAATTGTTTATTTACGATGGAGCAGAGCTACCTATATTGATCTTAGATAAGCCTGGTTTTGCATCCAACTGTAAAATCCTTGAAAATGAGACTTTCGTTAAAAATGCGAGATTTCAATGAAAAACGTTTTTCTGAAAATCAGATTTCCTAATACGAGGATTTTAAAGAAAAAGGATTTACTGAGATTATTTAACGCTTCCAAAAGAAAGATTTAAAAAAAAAACTGATTTAAAAAGTCAATATTTAAAAGGGCGCATTTTGATAGAATTTTATTAGAGCAGCTCTTATAATAGACCAGTAGACCAGCACTAATGCATGAATAGTTTCCTTCTTTTAACTCCTGACTAAACAAAACTTAATTAGACTAAAAATTTTTCAATTTTCATTTCATTTCCCATATTTCACCATTATATACAAATATATATTTTAAACAATTTAAAATGTACAAGAGTTTCTATTTAATTTTATGTTAGGCTTGTTGAAAAATCACGGCACTTTGAACCTAATATATATATATATTATATACATCTATACAATTAAAATTATATACATGTCAAATTTAAAATATATATTTGTATATAATTTATTTTTATTTTTTTTAATTCATTCAAGTTGTTGTCAATTCGTGACTTTTATACAATTTTTTTTTTTTTTTTTTTTAAATAATTCTAGTCATGTACCCTTTGGCTAAATTTATATCAGTGTATATATAATGAAACAAACAAACACATATACATAAATAAAAAAAAATATATATAAATATAATAATAATATTTGTTACTTTTCTATTATTGCATACGTGTTCTAATGCTATTTCACATAGCGAATTGTATATACGTAGATGTCAAAAAACGCTATGATAAAAAATGAAAAAGCGAAAAAATGTCGCGTTTCTTAATATACTTGTACTTCAATGAATTGGTCGTTTAAAAAAAACAACAACAACAACAAAAAGTAAAAATAAATGTAAGAAAAAAATCCGTAAATTTTATTTTGTCTTTCTTTTATTTTATTTTTTTTTTAACATTTATTTTGCACTGATAAAACATTTGTTTGATTGTTTTTGTTGTTATTTTTTGTCTCTCTCTAAAATTGAATTTAATTTTTGATTTAAAAGGGTATATGGTGAATATGGTGTATAGTAATGACTGTGAAGCCTTAAACCACTAAATCAAGCAACCCATCTAGCACTACTATTTACTAGTACTAGGAAAACTTTTATATTTTGTGATATAACGGTACTTCCCCATTTCTCACCATTTTATATCTCAGACCCTACCACAGTCCTTGTTGAGTTGGACATTTTTTTTTTTATATTTTTCGGAAATTTGTCAAGACGTGAGAAAATTGCGCAAGGATACTCTTTTATTTTTAATATATTTATATATTTATATATATATATATATATAAATATCCTGCTTAAAATTGAAAAAAAGAAACACAATTTAAATAAATTATAAAATGAGAAATGAAAAAATTAACCATGGCAGTTAAGAGACTCAAAAAAAATAAAAAAAAAAAATTAATACACGACCAAAAACCAAAAAGGTAAAAAGATTAAAATCATGAAAATTCATAATTTTTAATTCAAAAAAAAGGACTAGAACAAAAAAGGATATTTTTTTTAACGGATTTCTAGAAAATTTTCTATCTTAATACTATACCAAGAATATATATTATATATTATGTAAGTGGTAGTGACAATGTTCTTTTAAGGATTAATTTCACTTTTTTTATTTGTTTCGATTATATTTTACATTCTCCTTCTCTTTCTTAATATTTTGGCTATTGGATTTTGTCTCGGTGGTTATTGAAGTTGGTAAATTAAAAGTTTGAAATAATAAACCTAAATCTGTAAATAGAAGGTTTTTTTTGTTTTTATTCGAAATGCATTAAAATTTGGACTCCTAAACGTGGAATCTTTAATCTACTTTGTAAATCTTTCAAATTCTCTGCATATGGGCGGATCCAAAATTATATTTACTGTGCTGATCAAAAAGTGTCCGAATCAAAAATCTAAAATTTTAAAAGTTGGTCAAATATCCGTACAGAGTTCTTAACATATAGTTTTCAGTCTCCAAAGATATAGGAGACTATGATACTGTATGAGTATTTATTGAAGATGCAAACTGTAATCGTCTTAAGAAAGCAACCTAATGATCCAAGCATTTAAAGAATGTTATGGAACCAGGTAAATTAAAACAAGTCAAACTGACTTACTAACTGTTTTATAGGTAATTTGGTTCTACCTTTTTCGGAATATGTGAGAACATACACAGTGAAGGAAATGTGAACTTGAGGCTTCATGAATAGACGTTTCTTTAGTTTGAAGTCTTCTATCACAATCTAACTTTTAATTAGTAGTGCAACTTTCTTGTGCTATTCTAGTCCAGTTTTATGTTTGAAGGAATATCTTTTTGTTTTATCAGCAACTTTGGAGATACCCAACTTTGTGTGATGTCACAAAAACGTGCATACAAGGGCCATTAAGAGCCAACTACTTATTTTTTGACAAGTGAGTGGTTTTTATACCAATCAAACTTCATTCGTTCCTGTTAAATATGGTTTAGATGAAAGAGGAATTTATCAAAAAAATTATTATTTGATTATCGGATTAGTGATAAGTAGTTGGTCCAATAGGGCCGAGTAAATACTCATAATATTTGTTTTGGGGGACTTTGTTCAGAATCCTTTGTACTTTATGAAATGGATTTGCTTGGGTCAATCCTAAGCTTTAATGTCATATTAAATTAAATAGCCAACAAAGTCTGTAGATGGACACTAGACCAAAACGCCAAACGGTAGTGATGTAAATTTTAACGATGATTGTAGTAAAGAAAATTTTTAAAATTAAGATTTTGGATATTTATTTTGATGTTTTTCTAATTTTTTTTTTATAACTTTTTATTTGGAAAAATTAATTAAAATCACCACAGAAGAAAATGAGATCAGAGGTGAGATTCTACTTTTCTAATTAAAAAAAAAAATAAAATTTTATTTATTTTTATTTTCTTTTGAAATTGAGGGAGAACATTTTTTCTTATTTTTTTTTTTTTTTTGATTCCTTTGAAATGATTGCCAGGACAGGAAATTGTAAATTCAAAGTAATTCTTGAAAAATAGACAAGATCAAAACAAAGTCATTTAAGTAATTAAGTAATTTTGTAATTGGAGTATGTGGTATCTCTTGCCTTCGTTTTCTGAATTATCCTAGATTATCCTTTATACATGTGAAATGAAAGAATGAAAGTCAAGGTTTTCAAATTAAAATATTAAGATTTCTGAGTTGTAACTTGTAAGTATACTTAAATTTAATAATATTATTTAGTATTTAATCAAAAGATTAAGTTTCAAGAATTCTAACGATTCTTTATTTTAGGAATTCTGAAAAATCTTAAATTCCAAAATAACTGTGAAGTTGAGGAAGAAAATAAATAATCTTTATTAATAAGATGGAAGCTACTAGAGAGTACTAGAATGTTTAAAAATCTTAAAAAAATAAATTACGATGAAATTCTTTTTCTTTGAACTTGAATTTTTCTTGCAATTTTAATTTTCAATTCAATGAGATTTTCCAAATTAATTGCAATCTGTTTTTTTCTGGACTGAACTTGTTATACGGATTTTTTGGATTCTTTAAATGGTTTGTTTTTTTATAATAAGAACTGAGAGGTTTTTATTTCTTCCATTTTGTGCTTCAGTGATGTGTTTTTGAATTATTTTTTTTAGAAATTGGAAATTTTCAAAATTAGTTTTTCGATTAAAAGAATTTGGTTAAAAATTTTAAACAAAAAATTTTGGATACAATACGTTTTAAATTATTAACTGGAACTATAGGGAACCTTAATTAACTAACTGAAATTAAAAGGCTTTTTTATTCAAAACTTTCTCTATTATTTCGTTCCTACCATTTCGTTCAAGGATATTTCGTTTCTAACTTATTCATCCAGCGGCGATCTTCTCCGTGTTGTTCTGCATCTCCCTCTTGCCCTGGATCCGCCTAGATATTCCAGGTTAGCCCCATTGTTGTTATGCATTCTTCATTTTGCGTTAGTATATGACCAATCCACCTCCATTTCCTTCTGGTGTTTTTCTTCACTATTGGTTTTTCGTTTATTATTGCCCAGATTCCGTTCGGCCAGAATATTTGTCATGTTATTCTGATATATTTATTTATGAAGACAAGTAATTTATTCTTAATGGATGTAGACTTTGCGCACGAATTAAATATTATTAGTTTGGTTCGTCTTAATATTTATGAAATTTTCCATACGGGGCGATATAGAACTGTTATATATGGGAATCTTCGGTAAGGTTTTCTAGCTTTATCGATTTTTTACATTTTCTTTGGTACCATCTGGAGAATGATATGTCATAGGTAGCAGATAAGAGTTAGTTGTACATTCAATGGCTCGATCATCTAAATTGATTGGGTTGCCATTTGCAAGGAGCACAAAAAAGCTTTAGTATCATTATTATAAATCTTTAGTGTGCATACATTAACTCTTTAAAATGTGGTAAAGAAATAACATATCTGTTAGCTTTACATATAAGCTCGGAGATAATAATATGATAATCTACTACCGACTATACATATTTTTATAATCAAAATAATTTTTTTAACTTTTTTTTAAAATCAATTTTAAGTATCATGATATTTCGCTATTAATATTAACTTCAATTTTTATTAGTTTTTTTTTGTGACAACATTACTGCGAGCATATTCACTTAAAATAATTTTAGAATTTAAACCTAATGTAAATCTTTAAAGGACGATTATAACATTTGTAATTCTTCGCTTTCTTCTAATTTTTTAGATTTTTATTAATGTTTTTTAAAAATTGAATAAAATTTATTAACATTATTTTTTTTTAATTTTCTTTCAGGTGAGTTCTTTAAAAGCATCCAACCTTTCAAATTAAATAAACTATTTGGTAAGAGTTTTAAATATTAATAAAATATTAAAAGTTGGCGGGGGAAGTTTCATCTAAAGAAAGTTTTTAAAGCTTTGTATATCAGATATAAAGGGTTCTTGAAAATCTACAGTCTCGTACAGTGGTGTAACAATATTAAATTAATAAATATACTTGAAAATGTAATAAAAAACATAAGTAACATATACTCTAATTAAATTCAGGTATTTCCTATAAATATTCAGTTATTTACTAGATATATTCAGGTATTTACAAAATTTATTCTTTTTTTTTTTTTTAAATTTAGAATTTCCAAAATAAATTCAGATAAAAGTTTTTAATTCAGAATTTTACTAAAAATATCCAGATATCAAATTCTTTATTCACGCTATTTAAGCGCTCAAGGACTTACAGGGAAATATCCAGAAAAAAAGCTGTATCGCCGGACCGGCTCATATGTTAGGCACAGCATTAAAATTTTTATTAAAGCTCTGTCTATAGCTCCGTAGTAATTGATGGACTAGGACCTGAAGTTAATCCACCTTGTGGGTTGAAGCTGTTAAGGTCATCATTTATAAAATTAAAATTGCAAAAACAGAGCCAATATTAATTTAATTAATATACCAAAATTTAACTGTTATTATACTTATATTAAATACTTTTTAAATATATATATACATAACTGATTAATGGTATTAAATTTAAAACCTACTTTTATGTGCAAGTTAATATATATTGTTCTATATCTACAAATCAGTTTTTAAAATAAATTATATTTATATGAAATTATTACACACTCTATAAATTATATTATTACCTTTTTATTATTTGATGTCTAGTCTTTTCATATAGATTGCATGTTATCATTTATTAAAATTATATTTATAAAAAAAAGTGGTTAAGAAAGAGACAGAAGAATGAAAATTATTCGAAAAATCTTTATATTATTATTTTGCTTTTTTAAAAGTTGAACTCTCTTCAAATAGGTACTATTAATAAAATTTTTATTTTTCTAGGAAATATTTATAGATTTTGGTAACCCCATATCCACTTATCCATAAATTACACCGCCTAGGAAACTTTTAGAATTATTGATACACTAAAGTCTAAAGTAGTAGGAACCTTATAAGATTACAACTACATACACAAAAATACCTGCGGTCATAAAAAATTTCTTATAATTTTTTTAACCGCCTCCACTTGTGGTTGTCTTGAGTGAAACACCTTGTGAATAAATTCCAAAAATAAAAAAAAATCACAACTAATAGAGTACGCTAATAATTTTTGAACATGATTTTCGCGTGTCAATAATATTTATTAGTTTCAGTTTTTTTTACCTTCAGCTGTTTTTTCTACAACCTGTCTTTGTATTGAAGGAAATCTTTCATTTTTTGAGCCATTTTTAGCACATATTTAAAAAAATATGCTAAAAATTGTACAATGTTTTAGCTCTGTTCGTTAAAATTTTAGTTTCAAAGAAATCTTTTCCACTTAAGGTAAATAGAGGTAAGCTTTCAAAATATTCATAAAAGCTGTTAAATAAAATTTTTAAAAAAGACCCTTAGCACCCTCAGTTGAGAAATTCAGATGTGGGCTTCATATAAAATTTATAAAGTCAACCAAAAATCAAATATGGTTTTCGAGTTTGAAATATTTTTAATTTTTTTTTAAAGACTAGAGTCTTTTTTTTAAAGACTAATATGTGTATTTAGAAGCTTCTCCTAAAATATTTGATTTAAAAGGCATCAAGACATTAGATATTTTACACTTGACATTGAGTTACTTTAAATCAAATATTAGAAAAACCAAATTCCAAATTACCTACTTTTTAATTGTTTAAATTTAATGGAGATGCAGCATTACTTTGGAGCCAAGCCTTTCATAGTGTCACAATATCAAAATAAATTCTAAAGTTAAAATATTTCTAATAAAGGAAGAAATATATTTCTACAGAAATGCTCAATTTTAATCAGAGTTTCAATAATTGAGTCAGAAGAGATTTGGAAGGTCTCAACTTTCATTATTTCAAATGCCATGTGTTGATGACATAATCTTTAAGAAAAAAATATTATGAAGATTTCTAGTAAAAAATACAATATCAGGGTTTGAATAACTAGTTTAGCGGAGAATTTGGAGTCTCAAGTCCCATTACTTGAGTGTTTTGTTGCATACTATTAAATTTGAATTTTTAAAAATAACTTAAGTGAAATTTTTTTTTGAATAGTTTTTTTGGAATCAACTGGGATCTATTTATAAATAGCATTTTATTTTAGAAATTTCTTATCCAATTTTTTTTAGAAATGTGCACCTTCAAATACCCTTAGTTTCCGTACTAACTTGTTTCTTTCTCTTTTTTTCTTTTTTCAACATGACAAAAATATTAAAAATAACTTTAAAATATATTAAAAGTATATTTCGAAAAATATATATATATATACATATAAAATATTATAAATATCATATGGTTTTATAATTTGGTAACAATTTAATTTATTTGAAAATTGGAAAAATCAACAAGAAAATATTTAAAATAATAATAAAAAAAAAAGTGAGAAAGGTAGTTTTATAGTAATTTTAAAAGTTTGTTTTTTAATTTAAAAAAAAAAAAATAAAAATAAAAACAGAAATTTGTTGATATAAACTTTTTCAATAAAAGATTTTTTATATATTGCATGCAATGCAATTCATATATTCAACAAATTTTTATTCTACCATTTAATTTGACATTTCATGTGACATACAAAATATTATTTGTATATATTTGTGTAAACTTTTATTTTTGTTTAAGGACTGTGATTAAATTTTTTTCTGGAATTTTTCATTATCAATATCTAGGAAAATTGGTGGAAAAATTATCATGTATACAGTTTTGCAGTTTTCCGACTCTATGAAAAAGTTGGAGGGCTTTGCTTTAGAAAAATAATGAGTTGTCGTGTGTTTCTTAAATGAACTTTATTTTATAAATACTAAATATGTGTTTATTAAGTCAAGTTCTAATATTATTCAAAAAACACGACACTGTTGCACCAGCAATTTATCACTAATCAAATAATCCGATAGTGCATAATTTATTAATTTTCGTTGCACAAAAGCCAGCCTAGTTTGACTAGTAAAAACGCTGAATTTACAAAATATTATTATTTAATTATTGATAAGTGATTGAAACTGACGAATGAGTTTCTAATTTCTATGACAATTAGTGACTATCTTTTATATTTATTATAACTTCTATTATTTTCTTCTCAAAACTAACTGAGCTACCATATGCTCATATAAGTTCAAATTTTTCGCTGGTAGAATTAACCAAATGAGAATATGAATTACTTTAATTTCTCGGACCGTCTTCATGATTCTGATATATATCAAAAATTGTTAATGAAGTATGATTCCAATATTATTTTATTTTACGAACTTTGGCGTTATTCACTTTTCCAGCCCACATTAAGTTTTACGAATAATAAGCGAGCTCTTTATAATATTGATAATTGTTTTAAATAATATATATTTTTATTTTATTCCTTTTCCACTTCTTTAAGGAGTATAGGGCATTCACCAAGTTTTTATTTTAAACTTGGCTGCAGTTTCTTTAATCATAATATTCACTAAGCCGTTGATTACTCGGCTGTAGCTATTGTATAAGGTTATGAGTATACAAATGTTAATTTTGTGCGCCATCTATTATTCGGCACAGAAGCTATTTATGTATTTATATTACGATATTAACTATTACGATATAATTAAACAATTTTACGATATTTTTTTATTGGATATGATCTGACCGGGGTTTGAACCCGAGACCTTACGACCTCTCGGCGTTTTTACCACTACGCCATTGGTCAGATTTAAGGTATAATATATTATTAAGGTATAACACTTTAGAATTTCAGAGATATATGCTAAATAACAGTTTTCTATGAAGGTTTCAGAAAAAGTTTCTATATATTTCTTTGGTTCATGAATCTGACCAATGTTCGGGTTCAACGATCAGATCATATCTAATAAAAAAATATCGTAACATTTTATATCGTAATAGAAAATAAGATTTGATTAATAAAAATATATAAATAACTCTTGTGTAAGATACTAGATGGCGCACAAAATTAACATTATTGTCAATTTATAATCTTATACAATAGCCACAGCCGAGTAATCAACAGTTTAGTGAATATTACGATTAAAGAAACTGAAGCCATAGTCCAAATTATCTAATCTCAATTTTCTACTTCTAGTTCTAGTTCTACTTTATTTGTTGATAAGAGGGCTTTTCGAAATGACGCTAATTAAATTGCACTTGGTTGAGAAGTCAAATTGTAAAATAAATACGATTAACGATATGAAGATCATATTATCATGTTAAAATAATTTTATGATGTAATAATTAAATTTTAATTTAATTTTTTTTTTAATATAATTTTTTTTTTAATATAAAACAATTAGTAAGTTTGTTTTTTAAAGGTATAGCTACTAAAAATAGAACATAAAACATTTTAAAATATCCATTAACCTACATATATTAAAATATAATTCCTGGTAAAAACTAAAGTTAAATTTTAAAAAAATTAATTAAACATGCAATGCGACAATGTAGGTATTTCTTAGAATTTTTATATTTACCTTTACAATTTAAAGTTGCAGTTTAATAATTAATTTTGTGTTTAATTGGAATAATTGTCATGAACATTTTGTTGGTTGACATTTCAATCAAAATGACATAATGTATGACTGTCTTTTGCCTAGCAACTTACTACGAGTAGAATTGAACAGAAGTTTTAAAAGAAGTAATTTGAGTGCCAAGAAGACTTGCAGAAAAAGAATTAGACATTTCCCATAGCATGAATATGATCACAAAAGCTAAAATGTAAGATTTACAAGCTTATTTTAATTTTCTACCATACCATATTAAATATTTGAATTTCTATGAAAGTATTTTTACCTTTTATTTAATCTTTGGTTGATTTTATTATATTGAGATTGTAGTATGTTGCCTTTGTTAATTTTCAATCCATTGAGTTTTCAGAATCTAAAATCTTTTATATAAGTTTTTCGAATTTTAAAACATACACAGACTTCTTTATTTCGAGTATATCGTTCTACCCATTCGACTACACCTACCTAGTACCTAGTATTAAAGTTTAACCCACAAAAATTGTTTTTGAATGGGGTGGGATCTAGATATTCTAGATATTAATTATTAATATTATTTAAGTATGTTCAAAACAAATCTAAACAAACGAAAACGCCCTATCTACTAAATACTTCTTCGGAAAACTAAAAAAAATTTCCCATAAGAAAAAAGAAAAACTTCAATTTTTCAAACTAATTTTACAAAAAAAAAACAAAACACAAAATTTAGTTTTAAATGTTTTCTTTTAAATAAAATTCCAATTGAATGTAATTTTATTCACTTTTCTAACTTAAAAACAGTCAAATATCACCTTTCATATTATATGACAGACTTCTATATTTTATTTTAGAATAAAATAAAAGAAATACAAAATTCTTTACTACATTTAATATATTTTCAGAATTTTAGTTGACTTTTCATTTCTTTCATTTTTTGTTGTTGCCTTTAGAACTAGTTTCCTAGTTCCCAGTATTTTCTCATCTATTTTTTTTATACAAAGGGAATAAAATGAAACATTTTATATCTTACGATATAATTTACTTACCATTTATTTTTGACACACAGCGGAAAATAAAAAAAAAAATAAAAAACCACTCAAAAAAAATAAAAAACTACTCAAATTTCTTCTTTTGCAATATAAACGATTCACTTTACTTATTATTATTGTTATTATTATTATTATTGTTATTATTATTATTATTATTTGTAACCAACGAAATAGAGAAAAAATACTATATTAAAAAGCAAGAAGAAGAATCAAATTGTCAGGACAACTATTTCTATTTCCATTTTTTTTCATATTCGTTAAATTTCGTCCTTTTTGTGTCTCCTTTTCGCTTCCAGAAACGATGAAGATCCCATTTTTTAAATTTCTTTTACAGCGGAAAAAAAATATATAAAAATGGTTAATAGTAGTATTTATCTTAAATATAAATAGTAGCTAAATTATTAGTGTTGCCGTTTTAATTTTAATATAAATTCTCTTTTTCTTTTCGGAGGTTCTTTTTTCCAATTATTCAACTACTACACTAACAAATTTGCCTGTTCGATATAGGTACATGTTGAAGCAAAAAGGAGTGTAATGGAAGGTTCTGGACGTATAATATTCTTGTTAATAGAAATGATATTATTAAACTTTATCAATTGTTAGTCGACTAAGCTTCTACGATTTATGTAAATATTTTGGAGCAAGGGAGAGGGTAATAAAAGGATAATTTTTAGAGGGGATAACATAATATTTTTAATAGTCGACCTGATTTTATTAAACTTCACATATTGTGGTAGCACTGTAATAGGTTTTATATCCAGCAGAATGTTTTAACGTTTAATATCTAATTTATTCTACATAAATATTAATTGCTATGGACATTTATTCCCAAATTATCATAGTTCATTAGCTTTGCTTAGAACGCACAATTAATAATTCCATAAATTTCCTTTATAATATTTGATCAAAAACTTTGCGAAGAAGTTTGACAGTTGAGTTTTGGTTCCATTTTTTTGGGTTTATACTTGAGTCTGTAGGTTTTTGCAACCAATAGAACTTTCAATATACATATGTTAATCTCACCGCAGTCAATTTATTTTGGTTTTTTTTTATAAATTATGAATTATTTTTCTTGAAACGGCAACACTTATCATAAAAAAATGTTGCTAAAGAAACTTACTTGCTTTAATAAATTTAACAAAGAAAGAAAGAAATTAAATATGACACTTTATCAAAAATGTATATATATATATATACATAATATATATACATAACCTATATATATATATATATATATATGCATAATAATTTCTGGTAGATAGTTCTGTTCCTTTATTTTTTTGAGTTTATTATTTTAATTCAGTTGGAAGTCATAATATAAGTATGTATATAATATAATATATAATACAGAATTCATAACTTATATACTTAAAAAAAAAAAACGTTTAACCAAAGTTATAAAAATTTTTCTCACTTTTTAACTTGCATTTTCCTTTTTAGAAAAATAAGAAAAATCCAAACATAGAAAAAAAGCAAATATTAAATCGATTTTATACTTAATACATTATATATATTATTTAAATATAACTATATATATATTTCTATATATTAATTTAATATTAAATAGTTATAAAGTTCCTTTTTATGTCTTTTTCATTTAAACTCAAATAAAATCTACTTTACTAACATTTAATAATGTAGAAGTAATTAAATGTTTATTTATTTTTATATGATAAGTAAAAGTTAAAAAAAAAAAACCAACAACAACACCAACAACAACAACAACAACAACAACATAGAATAAGTTTTTATAAAAGCATATTTTTATTAAATTGAACTGAGAGTTTTGAAGTAAGTTGAAATTATTGAAAAGTTTTTAATTTTTTTCCAACTACATTATGTATATGTGTATATGTCCTTAGGAAATTTCATTTTATTTTGTATGTGTATATATGTATAATACTTATTGATATTTTTTTAAGTTTTAGAAATTGATTGGTATATCAACGATTAAATCAATAATCATTGAATCAATATTAAGAATTAAATCAATTACATAAATCTTTCTTTTTTGAAGGTTAATGTCATGTTAAAGAAATTTAGTGTTTAAGACTTTAAGACCTTAAGTTTTCATAAGAATTAAATTCATGTTAAGTCCTTAGCGCTATTGCACCAAACACTTCTCTCTAATCAAAGCATTATATTTTGATAAGTGATCTAATAATATCGGTTTAATCTAACCGATAGTTCAGTATAGATAATAAATATCGGTTTAATCTAACCGATAGTTCAGTAGTAAAATGGCGGCTTTTCAATGGAAAAGTTTCGGGTTGAAAACCCTTGTCGGATCATATCTAATAAAAAAATATAGTGTATATAATAATAGTTTAATTAGAATTCCAATTAGGCAAAGAGCTATTATAATATAAAGAAAAATTTACTATTGTTTGGTACTAAAAATAAATAAATAAATAAATTGATAAGTGAATCTTTTGATGAGTGATTATGGTGCAACAAAAATTTATTAAATAAAATGTAAAGTTGTTGTTTTTATTATTAAATTAAAAAATTATTTAAAAAATTTATTTATAAACAGTCCCTTACCTCATACAATGCAATAAGGAAGTGAAGCATGCCTTTCCTTTTCAGGCTCGGTAGATTACACTATTTAATAATATTATAAGTAATATTATTTATTTTGTTCATATCATATATTTTATATTTTACCATATATATTTGGTCACCATTGGGATTTGTAATAAAATTTATTTTAATTAGATTTTGAAATTTATAAATTAAAAAAGAAATTATTAAGAATTGACTATAACTTTAATTTCTTAACCCTTTTTACCCTCAGTTATAAATACTGATGGTTCTTTTGACGAACAAAGAATTGAAGTTCTAGTTTGTATTGATTTATATTTGACATTTTGACGTTTAAATATGTTCCGAAAAAAATTAGTACAAACGTTGTATAATGACTGCGTTCATTATAGTGTATTAATTTATCATTCATAACTTACGCAGATCAAAGTATCTAGCACAGTTAGATCAAAATAATTTTTTAACAATGTAAGCTATTAGCTAATCGATTTTTATAAGTTAGAATCGATTATCAAAAATAAATAAAATACGTCCCTAAAAATACTTTATTTTCAAATTCAAAATTTTTTTTCGTAAAGTAAAGTATACACTGTCATTCATAAATTTCGTTCTTTGGGTGATGAATTTTTGAATGACATTCAAGGCTATAACCACTTGCATGATGGAATGACATTCTTTCTTTTAGAGGTATACACAATCATTTTAATCAAGGAATGACATTTGTAAATGACACTGTATACTCTCGTTAAAACAGACCAAGTTTTAAAGTTTTTGGTAATTTTTGTTTCCTCATTATTACCCTAAGGTATATACAGGGCTTCCACATATAGCCTGTCCAACTGTCCCTATTTAGCGCCAATCTCTTTATTTCTTACCAGGTTTTTCCCGATAGGTCACATTCTCTTTAGCCTTTTCTCCTCCAGGTTGTTCTTGGTCTTCCCACATTTTCATAATCTAGGGCTTGGTTTGCCACTGATGTTATTGGCCGCCTCAGAATTTGACCAATTCACTTCCATTTTTTTTCTGATTTGGACCCATATCGGCTATTATTTTGTCATCACCCAAAGCTCTTCATTTATTATTCGGCTAAAGGACAGAATATGCGTAATATTCACAAAGACTTGTATTTTTTGTATGCATGTTTCGCTTCCATATAGCAGTATTTATTTGACACATGCTTCGAAAATTGTTATCTTTGTTCCGCGTGCTATGTGTGTTGAGTTCTATCCTGCCCATCGCCTTTCGAAGGTACTTCTAGCTTTTGCTTTTTTATGTTATATGTTACTGTTTGCCCCACCATCTTTCATTATTATACCTCCTAAGTATTCAAATTCTGCTACTTCTTATATTTGGATATTGTGTATGAGTAGTGGCACTTGGGTTGTGTTGTTAGTTATTGGTACAAATTTAGTAATATCCGGGAAACAAACTCTTTTATAAATTAAAATTATCTGCAATTAGTTCATAGTAGAATGTTAAATGTCAGCCGTATAATTTTGAATACAGGATCCTGCATCATTTTTAGATCAATAGTTATTTAAACAAAGTTTTAAATATTTGTATAAAACAATTTATTCTCTTTAATTTTTGCACCTGTTGTAAGTTCTTTTGAAAAATGTATACTTAATTAATTTTTTACTTAAATCTCTTACATAAGAATGATTTTACTAGAATTTTGTTTTAAATAGAAGAATTTATTGATTAAATTTCCAATTTACTTAAAATTCTATTTATACTCTTTAATTTATAATGAGCCCCAAAAAAAATTTCCAGGACTTCCTGACCAAAACTAAAGTTAATTTATAAATAGATTTAATTAAATTTAATATGTAATTTTTACATTAAATAAAACACACTATATATATATCATTTACAATATTATTATATTGAAACCTTTTAAATAAATTTGACGCTATAGACATAATTGACATTTAAATCAATCAATTTTTTTGTATAACATTAATCATAAAAATGTTTTCAATATCCACTTCATACTATTATTAATATTAAAAAATTTTCGTATCGAAATACAAAAAAAAGGGTATTAATTTGATATTTATTAAAATAAAATTGTATGTTACCTGTGTTTTTTCAATTCAAATAAGATATTTTTATAACTTAATTAATAAATTTTTATATTTTATTAGCTTTGTAAAAATTTTACCAAATAATATGTAGGAGTTTTAGAATAAAACTACGTCACAAATACAAATACTACTTTGCAACGACTTTTTTTTCCAGAATTCCATCACAAAATCTATTTGAATTATAATTTTTGCTAAGAAAGTGGGACCCAAGCTTAATTTTATTCAAACAACAAATTCCAAAATAAATAATATAGTCTTTTGTTTTTAAAGATCTTTTAAAGTCTTTTTTTTTTCCATTCCATTTCCAGATTAAGGTACATAACATTCCTTTTAAAACCCAAATACCAGCAGGATTATGTCTTTATACCAAAAACAAAAATAGAAATAGAAAGAGACAAGAAATTCTTGACAAAAAAAAATACTAATTCCCAAAATGTAATTTTTTGACGTAGGTTTCCAATATTTATAAAGACATAATAATAAAAAATAAAAAAAAAACATTTAAAGTCATTTAAAATTAAAAGATGAAGTCCTTTAAGAAAAACCTTCTATATTTCCTAAACTTCCTTCTTAAATTTTCTAGAAAGAAAAGCTTATTATGATAAAACTCTTAAGGATTTTTTGACATTGAAAAGATTTTTATGTAATTTTTAATTAAATAAAACCAATATTGATTCCCACTTGAATACAAATGCTCCCTAGCATTGAATTTCTTAAAGGTGCTAAAATATCATTTGACTTTAAGTTCATTAACGGTGATTGGTGAAAATTTTTTAATTGGTTTTATAGATATGAAGGGTTAAAAATGTATAAAATATGTTGGGAAAACCTTTAAAGACTTCCCAAAAGTTCTAGGTCTAGTAACCAAAATCATGTTTTTTAGAAACTTTATTAAGTTAAAAAGGATAGGGTTATAATTTTCCTGGTACCTATATCTAGTTCTTTACGACTGTTACATGTTGTGTTCGCTATCTAATGTCGTGGATAATTTTGAATAGCAAATCTACTGTCTAAGGGTGCGTTTATATTGGAGCTGAGATATGTGATAAGAGCGTCGATAAGAGCTAGAACTTGGAAAAAATAAGTGCGGTGGCATATAATTTACTCAATAAAAATTATTCTTATTGAAGATCTGGAAGATAAAGTCTAAGAAATATTATTAAGATAAAAATATGGGTTACATAATAAAAACCTGTACTTCTATAGTCATGCTTTCCACAAGTTTTATTGTTTAGATAAGGCTGCCTTTAATTCTTATTTCCTAATGCTGGGATAGTAACATGTGAATAACGATTTTAGGGTTCATCAAATTAAATTCATTTAATAGGTTATTTAAAAGTTTTAAAAAACAGAAAATTCTAATAATTTACACATGAAATTCTGAAAATTTTATTAAAAATTAGAAAAAATCAAAAATTAAAACCGGAGTTGTCTAGGCAATCCCAGTACTACATTGCCTATACTGATGAGTTAAGTAGAGTTTGAAAGACTTCCTTCATATTTTTAATAAACATATTTTTAATATTATTAGATTCCAAATGGAAATTTAAAATTCAAAGAAATTTTAAATCAATTTTGTGAAACATAGTGAAATCAAAAACACAAAAAAAGGACACTCCACAGCAACTTCAATTCTAAACAATTTCTAAAATTGATTAATACCTTCATACTCATTAAATAATGGAACATTCATTTTAAATAACAAAAATCTGCCTACCAACTTTCCTCAACTAATTCTTAAAGCAATAAATTAAATTCTAAACTTAACTACTGTTAACATTCTTTAAAAACTCTAAAAAAAATTTCCTTATAACATTGTGGAGACTTTTAAAAGACATAAATTTATTCAATATATCATGTATTTTTTTATCAGTTAGTCCTGATGACAGCTCATATAGCCATTCTAATCTATAATTATTTATCATATTATTCAAAAAAAAAAAAAAACACAATAAAAAATAAAAACAATCACACCAAACGTTTCTTTAACATGTCCTTGTATATTAAAATAACTTGACTCCTAATTTTGCAGCTTGAAAAAAAAAAAAAATATCTAAAGATATGAGTATCTTATGTGATTTATAGCCATATTTGTATTAAATATTAAAAAATTCTTACCCGAAAAACAAAAAAAAAACAAAAAACAAAACACACATACATTTGCATACAAAGATATTTTATGTAACATTTCGTCAATATTTAAATTTCCATATAAAAAATTTATTTTATATATTTTGAATATATATTTTGTTTTTATGTATAACTTAAATTTTTCCTTTTCTAAAATAACTTCAAGGTTATTATGAAATTTATTCCAAGAAGTAGGCATATCGTATAAGTTTAGGTGGAAGGCGGGATAGGATATAGGAATATAAAATAAAAAGGCAAAAAAAAAAGGCGGGACAGGATATCATATACGAAAAAAAAATATATTTTGTTTCTTTATTATATACAAAAAAATTCGAATGTCCTTGAATATAGACTGCAATGTCCTTAAATTGCGTTGTATTTCTTACTGTTGTTTTTTTATTTTATCAAAGCTTTTATCACACTTTTTTTTTTATTTTGTTTTTTTTTTTATTTATTATTTTTAATTGATTTGGTAAGACTAGATAAATATTTACTTAGAAAAACGTAAATAAGTTTCATAACATACAAAAAAAAAAATTAGAATTGTACTTTTTTTTAAAAAAGTTTGGATTCAAAGGTACCTATATTGAGACAGAGTATCTCAAGGATGGTAATAGGATACCTTTAAATATTTGAAAAATTAAACTTTTTTTAATATTTAAATAAACTTTTTTTTTGTCGTCGTCCTTTCTTAAATTTTTGTTTTTTGAAAACTTTATTTTTTGACTTCCCTTCATAAATGCATTTATTTTTTTTTTATTTTAATTTAAAATTCATTAAGGCGCAAATACACAGCGTAACATGTGACGTGTAACGTTCATGTTAGCTTAACAAACTTTTCCGTGTGTGCTAATGTTTTTGTGTTACGCGTTACATGTTCGTCAAAAATTAAAAAAAATGTTATATTTTAACCAACATTTTAAATTCGGCCGAACATGTTCGCATGTGTGTGGCAAGGTTCGTTTTACTTTTGAATTTTTTATATAAAATTTGAGTAACAAAGTAAATTTTGAGAGCTAAACATCTACGGAAAAAACATTAAATCATAAAGATATGATTTAGACTAAGAATTGATTTTTGATTTAATTTTTTTCGTTTTAAGTCGTTGTGTATTTGACCCTTTAAGAACTTTTGAAAACAATTACGCCTTTGTTTGGGTTTTAATTTTAAATTTTGAACAATAATTGAATTATACAGAAGCGCTTTTTCAGAACTAGCATATTGATAAGGAGGATGAATTGAATTTTAGATTTACACTAATTCGGTTGAGAGCTTTCTAATATTTTAAACTTCATTAACTCATTTGCCATGCTATTTAACTTACAGATTTCAATTTTCTATCTGAACTTTTGATTTAATATAATGTGTTACTAGCAATTATTTGTGCAGCTTCAATTAAATTTTGCCGCGAAAAATCTCAAAACTTGCAAACAGCGCTTCCCATATTAATTCTACTTTTAATTTCAACTTTGGAGTGTTAACAATTCTAACAATTTGTAACAGGTGCTCGAAAATGAGGCTTTAAAATTTTGAAACTTCTAGAAGTGCTAACCCTACTATATATTCTTCTGTGTTATGTTCGTCATTCCAGTATTATTATTATTTTAAGATATTAACAAATTATATTAATTAAGATAATATTTAATTTTAAGATATTCACAGTGGTTCAAAAAATTTGCATGGCAGCTACTCGAAACCTTGTTCGAATTTTAATCAAAACAGAGGAAATCTACAAATTGTCTAACATTTTGTGTAAATTTTGAAATACCGTACTGGCGGAAGGACGAAAAAACTGACGGATATAATTTCAAAAATAAACCCATTAATACTTCAATTTAGATATCTTAGATGCTAATTGAATCATTTTATTGAAAACAAAACTAAAGTTCTGTAAAAATTTTATAATAATCAATAGAAAAATCGAAATTTAATAGACGGGGAAAAGTCAACATTTATGTGATACTCACAATATGAAAATGAAAAGTTCAAATTCTTTAATAGATATATTCTTTTTTTAACATTTAAAGTTGAAGTTTATATGAAATGTTCAAATATAATAATAGCTAAATATTTTAATTACTTAATTACAATCAATTTCTAAATTTAACATAACTAGCAGTATATTATTTCAAAAGCAAAATTAAATTAAAATTAATTAAGACATTTAAAATATGGAAACTTAACTTGTACTACATTTTTAAAGTAAAAAGGTATAAAATATATACAAGTATTTGTATATAAATTATGAAAATACATACATATTCTACAAAATATATACAGAAGAAAAGTACGTTCCTGGTTGATGGTATAGAAGAAATACGAAATATATTTTATGTTACTCATATGGGAATTCATTTTATGATTGTACGTGATTAGCCCTACATGTAACAATAATTTTGAATTTAACAAATTTTAACGAGTAAATCGTATTAGTAAATTTGTATCAATATATTTCAAAAAATTTAAAAAAAAAAATATAGAATAATTTGTTTTAAAAAGCACGTAGTTGAAAATTTTAAGAAATTTTTAACTTTAAAATTAAAATAAAGTTTTACAATTTAACAAAACTGGTATTAAAAAAAAATAGGGTTATAAAACTATATTTTTATAAAAATTTCATTACTAAAAATCAGTAAGTATGTAAGACTTTCCAAATGTAGTTTTAAACTGTTGGATTAACCACTTAATATCAGTTAAAAGGATATTAGAACTCTTTGCATTATGCAATCCATTACTTAGTAAAGTACCACTTAAATAAAAGGGTTCTGACTGATGTCAGAACTAAAGACACTGAAAATGTCATCACTGGATTGAAAACGACAGTTATCATTACTGGACTGAAGGCGACATTTTGTCATCTGTGGGCTGAAAGCAACCGAAGTTGTCTCTCGAAGTTGAAGACGACAGATATCATCACTGAACCGAAGATGACAGATTTCATCACTGGATAGAAGACGGCAGATGCCGTCCATGCCATCCATGGACTGAAGACGGCAGGTATCATCACTAGACTAAAGAAGATAGATGTCACCACTGAACTGAAGACGACATATGTCATCTCCGGTCTTCAGACGATAAGATGCAATCTCTCTTGAAAATTTTACCATCTAGGGTAATAAATTTAACACAGATGAAATGGTACATGGAACCATCCTATTTTTTATAAGATTCTTAAATTTTAGATCTAAATATCGCAGTTTCTGATATATATTCCTCTATTTAACAATTCTCGCCGTGCTTATTAAAAAACCGTACTATTTATCTTTTCAGAATTATCTCCTATTCATTTATTCCTTCCTTTACATTGTTAAAAATAATTAATTGACCTGCTAACTGATTGTTTAACAAACTTTTGTTCCATTTCAAAATTAAAAACCTCCAAAAAAAGCATCCTTCCATATCCATTCTTTAATTATTTATAACTTTTCGAACTTTAAAAATAATATTAGATCAGAAAAATCTAATTTTATATATAATAATAGTTATTGATTCTTTTACTCCCGAAAAAAACGAAAAAAAAAAAAAACAATTTAATGACTAACATTATTATTTCCCCAATGGGGAGATCTCAAATTCGTTGGGACAGAAAAAAAAATAAAATAAATATCAGTTTTGTTACTCGATTTGGTTCGTTTGACTTTGCAAAATAAAAACAAAAAAAAAAACATAAAACACGAAAAGAAACAAAATATTTCTTTTTTTTCCTCAACTCCCACAACAATCTCTTCGATATTTCTACCACATTTCCATCATCATCAAAAAATTTATTTTTCCTTTTTTTTTATTTTTTTTGTTTTTGTTTTTATTCCAAAATAAAATCTTAATAGAAAAGATTTAAAAAAAGGAAACTAAATCAGAAAAATCGATCGAATTGAAATACGAATCCCTTATTGATCACCCCTTCTTCCAATATCTTCGAATTCGAATTTTTACGAGTTTTTTTCTGATTGTTGTTGTTGTTCCGGACATTATTCCACGCGATAAGTTTTTTTCCACATATATTTTATTTTTGTTTGTATATATATGTGTATGTATATACAAAACAAAATCACAACTAAAATCATCATCATTATTAACATTTACTATTTAGTAGAATGTCAGCTTCCATTTTTCACGTACAATTCTTAAGATACATAAACCTATATAAATAAAAGTACATAGTAAAACCCTATAGTAAAAACAACGTCACGCCAATAACTTGTATTTCAATTCCATAATATAGGAAACAAAAAAACAAACATAAAGAAGTCTTTATACCTACATACAGACGTACGTACACATACGTTTATACTATAACTTGTATTTCTATTGAAAAAGAAACAGAAGAAATATAAAATAAAATTTGTTTTCAATTTTTACCTAATAGATGACACTCTTTACATATAATTATATATAGAATTCATGTATATAATGATGTAGTTATACAATAATATATATATGTATATATATTTTATATATATAAAAATGTTAAATTATACCATCCGCATTTAATGAAACAGAAATATAACCAATTCATGCTATGTACATATATTATTTTTGAGTAGAGGAAATACCGTTATATATGAAAATTTGGTTTTGTTAAAACGAAATATCTAAATAAATTTATCAGAAAAGCAGAAAAAAGCAAAATGAAAAAAGAATTTTGTATATACAACAATTACAAAACATTGACTTTGAGCAATAAGGCCATAATGTCTAATGATGCCCAAAATAAAGTTAGACATACATCTAATACATAAGACAGTTAATATTGACAATAATGGGCAGCACGTTTTGAAATGAATGGTCTATTGTATCATTAAAACTGTTCCTTAATGAAGCGAGGGCTTGTGACTGCCAGACCTTCGTCATTTCATAAAAGCTGAAAGCTTCTCAGCGCATTCTTAGAAACGATTTGGCTAGTATGTAGTTTGGGTCATAGCTTTCGTAGCAGAACAAGTAGATAACAAGTAGTAAATTCAATATATAAGCAGAAGTACATTTTGCTTGAGTAATTTTTAGAAGATGTTTCCCCAATAGCCAATTAATTTCGTTAGTTCTAAACCCTTCCCAGATACCCTTAAACTTTAACAAATTGTATTCAAAAAAAACTGCACTTAAATAATTGAATCTTATACATGTTACTTGTGTAACTATTAGAAGATGTTTTGAAATTGTTCTAGCTGTGTTGGAAGTAGATGCTTAGAAACTTTTAGCATTTTTAAAACAACGAAGGTCTGGCAGTCACGGTGTCTTAGACTGTAAGGATCGGTTTCAAATCAGAATCAAAATCTGTTACTTCTTACTTAAAACAGTTAGATATGTGTATTAAATACAGAAAATATGATGATTTTATGGATGGTACGATTTTCACACCTCATGTAAGCTCTCTTTAAAATTATGCTACTACTAATTTTATAAATTGCAATGTAGGTATAATATTTTTTAATTTGCTTGTTATTAAGGAGTATCTTTGTAATAAAGGAGTAATTTTGTTACCAGAGCTGGACCCATATTATTCTATCTTTTTGTCTTGCACAGTATATTAGTCTTGCAATAATGTGTATGAGCAAGTTGCATCTGATTTAGTATTTCCTTAGAGTCTTTTTATTCTTCTAAAATATCCGTAATTATAGTGTTCTTAACTATGTGATTCTTCAACCTTTCTACCCTTTCTACTGAGAATCTACACTTATAAATTAAAGTATTTTTCAGATCTGCACAAACAAAAAAAGCTTGTCCAGCTAATTTTGTTCGATACTGTATTAAAAGCACATAATAAAATCAAAATGATATAAAATGCAAAGTAAATACGATTGAAATATTGAACAGGATATTTATATTATCATAGTTTCTATAGTACCTCTCTTTCCCTATCTCTCGTTTATCAGCCACTTTTTCTATCTCTTTCTTTTCATCTACCTAATTCTTTTATCTTTGGAAAACTGAAAAAAAAAAAAAAATAAAATTGAAAAACTTTTCCATTGCAGTAATTTTGGAATATTTTTTTTTTTATTTTGTATTCACAATTATCCGAACCATTTTCATTATATTGTGAATAGGTTCAATGTACAAGTACAGGCCATTAAATACGCCATGTTCCGTAGTTTTTCATTTCAAGGTTTTATATTCCTATTTAGTTCTTTTGTTATATACATATATGTTTAAATATATACTTAACTATATACGAAGTTAAATTGTTATTTATATTACCAGAATAGAAGTTCAGTGTTATTTGGGCGCGGTGTATTATTGATTTTAAGATAAGATTTTCTGCCATTTCTTTATATTCCCAGACGAACTTATTGTGTTTTCATTTTATTTTTTTTTGTGAAAAGAGGCGCATTTTTCTTTTTTTAATAAGAAATAAAAAGGACGAAAATTGGGAAAAAAAGTAAAGAAAAGAAAACTTATCGGAACCAAATAATATGAAATTAAAAATGAGAGAAAATCAGATGTCCTCAAGGGAATGAGAACGTAATTGTTGGTAAAAATGTTGCCAAAAAAGAATAAATAAGAAATTTTCAAGTATATACAAGTACACTAATTTTTAAATATTATGTAAAATTTTTGAAAATAAAATAAAATATTTTATTTAATCGAAATTTATAAAATCAGTTATCTTGGAACGTAAATTAAAAATACAGTCTCAATAAAAATTGAAATAATTTAAGGTTTGCATGGGAGAAAAGTGGTATGGGGGCATACAATTTTAATAAAAAAAAATTAATTTAAGTTTAAACTTTATATGGAACAACACCATTTGTCTTTTTAAATAATGTTTGTAAACGAGTATGGGATAACGCCTCAAAATATGCAATTCACATTTAAGAGAGATTTATTTAAATTTACATTAATACCAATATAATATTATCATTAAAACCGGAAGAAGTCTGCGGTGCGTAGTGGGCAAGAACAAAGGGGAATCCACTAAGGAGTGCAGTTCGATCCCTACAATCGTAAGTTTTTACAAGCAAAATTATTAGAAAAAGTAATTTTGATTTTAATTCCCCCTTATTATCGAATGTAATAATAGTAAAATATAAATAAATGTTGTTATAATCTAATAATAGTGCTCAAATTTATAACAGTCTAAGCAATCGGTGGTTTTAAAAATAATGAATTATCATTTATTACAATATGTAAGAGATGACGCCTTAAAGTATGCAATTTAAAAAAAGAAACTTAAAATAATTTTTGGAGAATTAAACAACAAATTAAAATAGAAATTAATAAATACTGGCAACTTCGTCTCCAAAAAATAACTCCAACAAATAGTTCAAACATGTTCCCCGAAATAAATAAAATATTCCGCAAAAACAAATACCATCAGATTTCAAAATTACACATAGACCAAAACGATATAACTTTACTCTCTCAAAATAACATAGACTTCAACAAATTAAATAAAACCACCACAAATAAATTTATAGTAGAAGATCAATCACAAATTTACAATGTACTTGGCACATACATTGAAAACACTCACAAAATCAATATACCTACAAATAATAGAATACATAACCAAATCATAAATAAAATAACACAATTCAATAACTCTCAAACATTAAATTTCAACTCAACTCTGAGTAATTTCTCCAACACAAACAAATCATCTGAGCAAAGTGGTGAAAATAGCGAATTCACGAACCAGTCAGAGCTTTCTTTAAAGTTTAAAGCTTTAAAAAATAAAGTTTCTTCTGGTATCGATAAAATCCCAAACATAGTTTTAAAAAATTTAAGTGGTGTAATTATTTCGAAATATGTTATCCTATTCAATAATGCAATAAATAATTCGTATTTTCCGCATATTTGGAAAACATCGAAAACGATATTGCTAAAAAAACCTGGCAAAGATCCAACCAATCCCAGCAATTATCGACCGATAAGTTTACTGCCAAACATTAGTAAAGTATTTGAAACCTTAATAAACGATAAAATTTCAAATTATGCAAAGTCAATCAATCTTATTCCAGAAAATCAGTTTGGGTTTAGGCACAAACATGGTACTGTTAATACTATAACCAAATTAACCTCAGATATCTGCTGGTTCATAAACAAGAAATACGGCATTGGTGCCTGTCTGATTGACTTTGAAAAGGCTTTTAATTCAGTTTGGTTGGATGGATTAATCTATAAATTAATAAAATATAAGTTCCCGCCACGCTTAATTATACTGATTAAAAATATGTTATATAACAACAAATTTTTAGTATATAGCAAAAATAACGAGTCTGACAAATCATTCCTAATTGAAAACGGTCTTCAGCAAGGTATTGTTAATGCACCTATCCTTTTTACTATATATACAGCAGATCTTTTATTCTTGCTAGAACGAGTAAAAGGAAATAACTACGCCCTGGCATTCGCAGATGATATTATAATATACTCTGCGAATGACACTGTAAATAGCATACAATATAATGTACAAAAAATGTTTAATATTGTGCAGGATTATTGCAAGATATGGATATTAAAATTGAACTACAACAAATGTGAAACCATATTATTCCGTAATACGGTTGACAAAACTAGTTCAGACATTAGAAAAAATTGGAAACATTTTAAAATTAAATCGCCTATGTCAACTCTCGCAAACAAAAAATTCGTTAAATATCTTGGAGTTCAGTTACATCGAAACTTAAACTTCATAGATCATGTAAAATACTCAATAGATAAAGGCAATAAATCCTTTATGGCAGCTAAAAAACTCTTTTACAACAAAAATATTAGCAATAGAGTTAAAATAATATGCTACCAGACATTAATTAGGCCAAATCTTGTCTATGGGGTACCAATATGGTACAACATTAGTGCAAGCTTAATGGAAAAAATACGTAAATTCGAAAGAAAGTGCATAAGAGTTTGTATTAATAAACATAGAAAGCCTGAGTCCGAATACAAGCATTTTTATTCTAATAAATATTTGTACAAGGAAGCCAAAATCATGAGAATAGATAATTTTATGATAAAATTAATCAGAAGTCATTTTGATAGAGCATTAAAAACTCCAGAAAATGGTTTAATATCACATATATTTTACCACAATGAGGAGTACATTAAGAAGACCTTGCTCACGGGTTTTATAGCTCCTGAGCACTTCATCTTCTTAGACAAATATAGATACACTCAAAACCAAGATCATGTCCCTATACTATTTCATTATAGTAGACGGGCTACATGCAAAAAAATCGAGTATATCCCAGGCAATATTAACGGAGATAATTTAAGATACGAAATGTCCATACCAGAAAAAGATAAAATTATAAATAAAGATTATTGGTGGTTAAATACATCTTAATATAATTTTTAAAAGCATTTGTGCTATTTTTAGTTAATAAGTTAGTTTATTTAAATTTAAGTTTAGGTTAAGTTAGGTTAGGTTAGTTAAGTTTTATAAAAAAAAAAATAATTATTAAACATTGGTTTTTTAAAATTTTTTCAATGATGTATGAATAAGATTGTACTACAATAGTTTTGTACTTCAAAACAGAAATAATTTTACTTATTATATATTAAATTTAACATAAAAAAATTCAAATATTTTTAAATGTTAAAAATAAAAGAGTTATACCTTGTTTGTTAACTTTGTTTTGTAGGTTAAGACATTCATATGTAAAAATTATTACAAAATAAAAGTTTATTTAAAAAAAAAAAAAAAAAAAAATTGGAGAATTTTTGTTATAAATCAACGCATACTATCAGCTCAAATCTTCTTCTTAAAAAAGTGTGTTTTCATTGTAGAAAATCCTTTATTTATAAGCTTGAAGTCCATCTGAAAATTTAACTTTTAACATTTTTCCTTTTCGAAATATTTAGTCCTGAGAGGATCCTTTTTGTGGGTTCCATACCATATATTTAATATTGTCTATTCTATTATTAGAACTAGTCCAAACAATAAGAAATTACTAATGTAAATATGTATTAATGTACATTATGTATAAAAATCGTTGTATATATAGCACTCATTTTTCCAAAAACTTCAAATTTTCTACTAACTTAATATGATAATAGATAAATAGTAATTGATGTTTTATTAAAATAATGTTTATGATTAAAGGCGATGTGTAAAAACACTCAACTTTTTAAGTATAGAGGCCTGAATGTGCCTAAGTGTATGTTTATATAATGAAAAAGATTATATTATTTGTTAATGTGTTTGTTCAAAAATAATTGAAACATTTTCAATGAATAATAATATTAATATAACATTTTAATATTTATAAATATATAAATATTATTTATATACAATATACAATATATATATATATATATATATATATAGATATATATATACTATAATCTATAAATATGTATTTAATAATAATGAATAAATGAAAATTTTTTTATCTGATTGAATTAAGTTTTCACTGTGAGTGAAAATTTTGTCAATATACAAATTACATTATAGGAAAATCATTATAAGTAAATGGAAAATCAATATTATTAAAAATTATATATAAAGATATATATGTATTGGTATACAATATTTATTGATATCAATATATATATATATATATATATAATACATACCAAAAATATATATTTCAATGAATTATTATTTTGACTTTTTAAGTAATAATGTCCTTAATGTCGTTAAATATTTGATAATAGATTTTATTTAGTCCCAGAGCTTAACGCAATATAAATTGTATAATATTTTGATTATTGAAATGAGTAGGATGTCAATGAATATTATTTGGTTTAAATTGTGGGTGATAATTTCAAGGGTTAATTTTGATATATTTGTTTGAAATTTACGGCTGCTTTAATTGAAATTTAAAGAATTTGATTCAAAGGACATTAAATTCAAAACTTCATGATGTAAAGTTCGTGGATTTTAGTATCTTTGTAAAGTAGACCAAAGTATATCAATTTTTGAAGATTTACTTTATTATTTCGGTCCTATTATAATTTGAAGAGTTGTCAGACTGTTTTATTTTATAATTATTCTGGCAATGTTAATTAATTTGGCAATGCTACTTAAGGGGTTTATACAATATCAATTTCAATTGCAAAATTGACTATTCTGTCATTTTGTTTTTCTTTTAGAAAAATTGCAGGAATGTTTATATCCATTTATATCCAAGAATTAACTTTAAATATAGAGGAATTATACTAGAAGTTAAGATTGAAAGGAATTATAAGATATCCTTTAATTTCATCAGATATATACGAAGCCTCGAGTCATATTAAAAGAAACTGTAAATCGAAAAATCGCAACTTTAACAATGACTTTCCAAAATTTTTCAATGATTACAAATTATTAATTCAAATTTTTCCGCCTTCCATTTGGCATGTTCTTTCATTTGAACTTCAACCTCTTGTAATATACAATCAAAAATGAACTATAATAGACATCACAGTATAGAAAATCTAATTATGAATATGTACACACACACATACATATATTTTTTAAAAGTATTTCTTTTAATACTAAAATTGTCTTCTAAAAAAAAAAATCAGAAAACTTCCCACTTATGTCCTTTTGTTAGTTAATATAAATTAAGCGCGTAATACAAACCATAATTAAAATTAATTAACAAGTTGGAAACACTTATTTTTTTTATTATCTATATTTGTTTGTTTTTTAATTTTTATTTTTGTATTTAATAAATTTTGGGTTTATTAATAGAAAAAATGAAATTAATATTAAAAACAAAAGCGAGACAAATTAAAAAAAAAACATATCCTGAAGTTGCACGCAATATAAATATTGAATCGAAATTCTTATTCATTATGTGTTTCAATATATCTATGTATTTGTAGCTGATAATTTATTTAATATGGTCATTATGTATATTCACCTTAATATTAAAAAAAATATATTTTAGTTTTAAGATACTTAAGGGTTAAGACTTTTTCTTAAATATTATTGACACCGTTATCTTGGTTTTGACATTTGATTTGACATTTAATTTAATTGCATAAAATCTTTAGTTTAATCTTGAAAATCTATAAGTATCTTGGTTATATCAATTATATTTGCACTTATTTCATTTCTTTAATTACTTAGTTCAAGTGGTAACTATACAACTGCAACACTATAACGCAGCATATAATAAAAGATTTTCCATAACTTTTTCGTAATTTTTGATCGCTGTTCTGTTGTGTTTTTCTGAAATAAAAATAAAAAATATAAATTAATTTAAAAAGTTATTAAACATTCAAACCATATCGGTCGTTTTGCGCCACCCTGTATATACTCTTTTCACGTTTATTTGGTCCTTTTTCAAAAATTTTTTATTTTTTCAAATTAAATTGATCGCAAATTTTCAAATGAAATTGGAAATTTTTCAAATGAATCATAAGACACTTGAAAGATGCAGGGGTTCCTTAAAAACTAATATGATTTGAAAAACCTAGGTAGTCCCTAGTCTGAAAAAGTGGAACATTTTTGGAATTTTTAAGAATCAAACACTTGGAATCTCACGGTATTTGTGTTCTACTATACAATCGGTTTGTAGCTTTTTTCAGATACAATGATTCAACTACTGCATCCCAAGAAACGGTCTAATTAAAAGAAAAACATGTGAAAAGATTATATATGTAGATGTAAACCATAACGTAGTAATTGTATATGCATTATACAGCTAATTACACATATTTTATTGGGTCTATATTATTTTACACAAAATAACGGTATTACTTTATCATTTCCGAGTTTTACAAAATTCTATAAAAGCTCGATACGTCATATAAAATATAGCTACCAGGTCTAGAGATAATCAATTAGATGTTATTAAAAGCATATTTTCCAAATTTGACATCTGAAAATATTATTTATTTCCCCAAACAAACTCGATGTTTAAAAACCTAATAGTGCCGGTTGTCACATCAAACCAATAGAATAAAAACAAATTAAAATCAACAGTAATTTAAATAACTATGGTAACACTGAATAAATGAAATGTGTAAATGAAATTTGATTATTCTAATTATTCAGTTTTTCCTTTATTATAATTTTTTCTTATAATAAAATATTTTCTTTTCAATTTTTCTTATATTTTTCTATTAATTAGTTTTTCTAAATGGGGCACGTAAATATTACAGGTGTATTTATTAATTATATTATATAGGTGAAATTTTAATGTGCGTTTAAAATAAAAAATATTTGACGTTTATTTTACATGTTTTACTATTAATTTAAATAATTTGAACTATATGTACTCTTACATGAGTGAGTGTATTATACATGAGTAAAAAACTCATTGTGAGTTTATAAATGAAGTTTGGTAAAACACTTTGTACCTAGCAATTCTCGACCCATTTTGTTTTTTCGGAAAATTGTTGTAAAAAAGAGAAAATTAAGTGAAAACTTAAAAAACTTAGTTCTATTTTCCTAAGGATCACAAAAACCCCCCTTCACTTTTATTATCATAATGAGGGTTAACTTTATACATTTAATATGATTTCTAGTTTAGTTATTAATTATATTTATGTTTTTGTAATTGTAATTGTATTTATGATAATCTGAGATCTTCAAATTGTGTTATTTATGGTGTGATTGTTAACTAGGTATGAAAAATTATGTTTGACTGAAGTTTGAGATTTTATCACAAAGAGATTTATTTTTGGGGAACCATTTTAGAAGTGTGGTGGATATACATATAAATTTTAATTTTTAATTACAGGAGGTGACTTGTGAAACAGGAATATTTTAGTCTTAAAATAATTTTTTTATATGAACACGAATAAAGTCAATTATAATAT
Source organism: Dolichopus griseipennis (assembly GCA_963082915.1). Lineage (NCBI taxonomy): Eukaryota > Metazoa > Arthropoda > Insecta > Diptera > Dolichopodidae > Dolichopus > Dolichopus griseipennis. The sequence goes on from OY720443.1 coordinate 83,538,698, forward strand.
TTGATTGATTATTAATTTAATTAGGAATTGTAATTAACTATAAGTAAAAAAACTATTATAATAAATATTCTATTTATATTTTAGTATTTAGTATATACCTAGTTTATTTTTTTATGTATTTTTATAAAATTCATCAGGTTCAAAGTTTAATGACCGGATTAATTTTATTCAAAAGTTTTCTCTTAAAATTTATTGTTTCTAAAAGTTTACAAATTATTTTAAATAAAATTATGAATAATACAATTTGTAGATTTCGAAACTAATGTAAGTATATTATTATTAGTAAGTGAAACGAACCCATAAAATTTAATATTTAACTTTTTTAAGCGCGAACTTTGTAACTGTTAAGCTTATAAGCCTGTCTATACCATAGGTGCATGTTAGAGCAGTGGGGATCATATTATAATCTAATTATCAGAATTAATCTTAATGAGTTGTACATACAATTTGAATATATGATAATACTAGGCCTTATAACATGAAGAAATGTCGTGGATTTTCAATAGATACAATACTATTTTTTATAATATATTGTAAAAATTTTGTAATCATACTTAGTGTATTTTAATATCTGTGAGTTATATTATTCAATTAAATTATTTGTTTATATCTTGCATTTGTTTATATTGTTTAAATAAATAATAATTAGTCATTTATTTATTCCATTAATTTGAACCCAATTTACTTCAGAAGTTTTTTTGACTTTTATAGAAATTAAATATAAATTTTAGTTAATTTGAACCGAAGTCTTTCGAATGAAACGGCTGTGCAATCCTGCTGTTAATATATCCGTAGAACATCCGTACCTGAAGAAAATGTAAAATTTTATAGAATAATATAAATTTTAGTTAATTTATTACGTGAGTACGTCATGCATCAGAATAATTGTTAAAGTGTTCGACTTTAACGAACCAGAACCTCTCCCTTTATAAAATTTAAGTTTAAAGTAAATCTTAATTACAAGTGTACTGTTTAGTTTTGCTGGTCGGAATTTGGAGAGGAATTTGTGGAATAGTGATCGAAACTTATAAATGATATAGGATAAAAGCGAAACTTTGAAGGTTTTTTATACCAACGGAAGACTAATTTACTTCTTAAGCTTTTTTAAGTGTAACAGTATATGAATTACTAGCAGTTTTAAGTAGTGACACATTCACTTAACTGATTCTTAAATCACAACATACCAGTACCAAGAGATATTTACCAATTCAAAGTAAAAGGAAGAGCTTCAGTCAAAGTCATTGCTTTAATCGGGAAACGTGGTATTGAAGCCATCAATTGATACCCTGCTACCTAATAGAGCAAATTGAAATTACATTTTAAAATATCCAAAAACTTCATTGCAAGATTTAAAATATTATCAAAATTCGCATAACATGCTATTAAAAGTTTTTAAAGGAAATATAATCTCAATTTAGGAAAGAAATTAAGTAAATCTTCAGTAAATTGAATTTAAATAGGCAGCTTTAACAAAATAAATTGTAGTCAAACATTTTTAAAACAAAAATAACAATAAAATTAGAAAATCTCATAAAGAAAATGTTTAACAATAGGATATAATATAGGGGAATCATAAAGTTGCTTTGACAGGAATCGAAATCTTTGAACTAATAAGATTTTCCATTAAAATAAAAATAAAAGAAAGCCAGGGGTTTTAACCAATAATCAAGTAGAAAAAAAAAACTTTTAGTACTTTTATCTCCGTTCTCTATCAAACATCAGACGTTTATCAACCCTCCAAATTCACTTATCTCTATATCTATATGTAACTTCATTATTACCGCCTCACAAATTTAAAAAGACAAAAGAGAAAAAAATAACAAAAGTTTTTCCAAAACATTTTTTACGATTTTGATCTTGATTTAAGTTTAAAATAAAAATTTACAGTTAAAATTTTATTATTTTTAAAAAAGTAAAAATTTTGGTATTCACACGTTCCTTCTCCTCCGACTCTTGCAGTACAAATCGAATCCGTATATTTTTTTAGGCAAGAGAAGGGTAAACTTAAAGATAGCATTTAATATTGTAAATATTAAACTTTTAAATTATTTTTTAAATTTTCTAAAAATATTTCTGCTTTTTTTTTAAATCTAAAGATAAAATGGTTGAAAAAATAATAATAATAATAACAACAACAAAAGAATGGAAAATGAATGAATAGCTTGAGGCGATTTTTCATCATATAACGCGTGTTTTATTTCAATTTTTTTTTTTTCATTCATGGTTCCTAACAAGCAACATATATAATAATAACTGTTATATAATATGTTGCGGTAAATATGTATATTGTTGTTAATGTGCAAAACTACCGCTGACAGTACAGTCGTATATAAAACTTGTATTTATTACAATAAATAAGTTTTATATTAAATTGTAGCTCAAAAAATATTGGACGTTATGTAGAAAATTATAATGGATGTACCTTTGAAACACCTTTTGGAAAAAGAATTATACTTATATTTACTTAGATATTGTTTACCCCAAATTTAAATTTTGGCGCTCTTTCACACTGGTTACCACCTATAGTGAGAACTCTGTTTTTATTTACAGCGTATAGGCTTTTATCTGAGACTGTTCTCATAAAGTTATATAGTCATATTTTTAAAGTAATGGGGTCTCTTATACAATTATCCTTAGGGTAGACTTTCATTTACGACACAAGAAACTTCTAAAGAGGAGGTTTAACACTTAATTATAGGGAATGATCCCTAATTTCTTAGTTTAAAATATCTAAGCTTTTACTACTGCTCAACTTTTAATAATGGAGAAGGATTTAACATATCATAGTGTTCCTAATTTCATAATTTGTAATTACAGTACCATCTAGCTGAGTTTCCAAGTATGTACTTAGTAAGAAAGTAAATGATATTAATTACAGGAATTACCGTTAACTAGCTTTTGATTAAGTTTCCATATTATTTTTTAAGTATGACATAAGAAAACTTGAATTGCAGTTCTACTTCTTATGGTTAAGGGTTTAACAGCAGTTTTCCTAATTCCATGATTTGTAATAACTGTACTATGTGGCGGAGTTTCCAAGTATGTATTTACTAAAAAAACAAACATTATTGCAGGATTTACCGTTAACTAACGTTGTATTGATTTTCCTTCTTCTTTTGTAAACGTAACTCTTCATGCCTCCCAGTTATTATCAAAAATACAATTAGGTTATTGATTACCTAATTCTTTTCCAATTAAATTTAATTCTAATTAAATTATAATATAAATTAATTTATAATAATCCATTCAGATTTTCGATCCCTATAAAATCCGGTCTTTCAATTGTAGAATACCCAATCTGAAGTAGGTACATGTTATTACGTTTTTAAATATGACCTGTACTAACTTGTTTTATAAATTGTGCTTCCAAACATATATGTTAATATATATAATTGTGTATAATACATATATGCCGTATGTATATAATATATACATATATGTATATAATATATACATATATGTATATATACGTTTATAAATGATTTATTATTATGATGTGCTAAAAGTATCAAAAAATATCTTATTATAATTCTATGTACATAATTATGAAGCCTTTAGGGGATAAATTAATGTCATATTATTTTTGTTTTTTTTTTTTTTTTGTTATTTATTTACAATTACATGCTCATAAATACCGTATTTTTGTTGTAATTTTTTTGTATATTTTATTTGCATGTAAAATTCTTGACTGATTTGGAAAATTTTGTATTAAAAATAACATTCAATAAATTGACTTAGATTGATTTTATTTGAATTTTTTTTTTTTATTTTTTTAAAAAATTTTCAGAAACCAAACGATTGCAATTTTTTTATGATTTTAAATAATTTGTGCCACTCGCCAGCAATTTTTTATAAAAGAAAATAATTTACTAGGTAGCTAGTTACTTTTTTTTAATTTAAAACAAAATAATGGTTATGACAAACTTGTGCTCAAGAAACAATGTAAAATAGTGAGGGTAAAAAGTTCCTGATTGTTACAAAAGTCTTGATAATCCGATATTACCCCATTTATTAAGAGGGTGTACGCAATGCATAAAAAACAATGTTACCCACTGTATTATAAAAAAAAAAAGAAAGTTAACACCCTCAGGTAATAATAGAATTTTTTTTAGTTTTTTTTTGTATGTCAGAAATATTTCAAGTCCGTCTGTTTTTGTTCTAGGATGCCCTTAAACATTTATATGTCTTTCAAATTATTGAGATCAAGGAAAACACTGTCAAAATGAATATTTTAAGTCGAATGTACCATCTGTCCTGACAATGATGTCAAGTAGCGTGTTAGTAACGTTCTATTGTTACTTCCATGACCACACGAATTATATTAAAACTATTTTGAATTTAAAGTTGGGCCTTATTTCGTTGCGATCAGAAAACTTAGCATTCATTAGGCAAGGTGGTTTAGCATTAGAATCCATGGATCCTTGAATTCCTTTCTTCCAAGAGCAACTCTTCTGTAACTCATTTCCTGGCTTCAATAAGATCTGGATATTTACTAGTAAAGTGAATAATAGTTACTTCCTCATTCTATAGACCACAGCTGTGGCAAGATAGACTGAAAGCGATACTTGGTTTGATCCATTTACGTAGTGTCTGATGATCTTACGTTTTGTTCTACTCATGTTACGAAAAAATTTAATGACGGAGCAGGATTTTGGATATTTTGTAAAACCAACTGACCTAGATTTTGATCTTCAAGGCCTTGATTTCCTTTTAGTACATCAACTTTGCTAAATTATTTTAAGTGATTTAAGTTAATAATAATATATTCTAATAACGGTATAAATTCTATTCAATTATTTTTTTAAGCAGTTATTCAAAACGTTTTAGAATGAAAAAACACAAGAAAATAAATAAAAGGAAAATTAAAAAAACAAAAAAATTAAATCCACAGGGAAGCGTCAAGCCATGTTTCCGTTCTAATTTGAAAAATATTCACTCACTAACTTCTTGTTTTTTCTTATTCTTTTACATACGTGTGCGGAAAAAAAATTTTACGTGAGGATGTACCGTAATGTCACAAAAATATTTTAATATACAAAAATATATACGTATTACGTATATATTTACATAATAATTATAATAATATGTATATGAATAGAAAATAGATCACAATAATAATTATTACCAAAAATAAAGGAAGTAGGAAATCATTAAATAAAATAAAATAAGGTAAATATAAATTGTTGCAATAATTTTTGAAAATTGCAAAAAAGAAATTTGGGTCCCATTTTCTTTTATGTTTCCATTTTCTTAAATTTCTTTTATGCAGAGGCGAAAACTTCTAGTACCCACCTGTTTATAAATATAAAATTTATAATAAATTTAAGAAGACCAAAATGCATAATTTCAAGGATACTTACCTATATAGAAGCGGTATGCGAATATTGAGATCGTTTGCGAACCTGTCACACTACTTCCGAAAATAATATAGAATAGCACAATTTTTCGAACTATACTTAAACTAAATGCGTCGAAGTAAATTTTCTTCCGCACTTAAAATTTATGTCAGTAGAAAATTTTTCGAAACTTCCAGCGAGTGGCAACCGGAAGTCAAAAATACATGGTCTAAAAACAGGGCTAACATATTTTATAGTAAATTTAGTTATACCAATAAAAGCTCAAATTTTAACCGGATTACTATGACAACCTTGATTTTCTTTTGATTTTTTTTTGTATTTTCATTTGTTAAAGCCAGATATATATATAAATATTTTGGAAAAGGTGTATTATCCATATTTCGTAACCAGCTCTAAAATCTCTCAGAACTTGGAGTCTCTGAATCAAAATCTCTCAGAAACCAACTCTAAAACCTCTCAGAACTCAAAATCTCACATTTACATATATATGAATATTCTTTAAAAGAATTATAACCCTGCTTTTGCAAAATACCCACAAATGAAAATACAAGCATATGAAATGAAAATAATACTACGAGCAAATGAAATGCCGGCTCTCATTTTAGCACGTTTTTCTTATTTTATATTTTCGAGAAATGTTTTCCCAAAATCACGTTAGTATGTCTTCTGGTATCCAAAATTCGGAGTTCTTTTCTTTAACCCTTTATTTCTTATTAAGAATTATCGAAATGCTATAGCTAGTAAGGTGACATGGAATTGCTCATTATCTTTTAACTTTGGATCATATTTACAATCCATTTAAAATTGATTTATTGATGTAATACTTAAAGCTTCAATCAAATTAAAATTATCCCTTGTGCTGATTTTGACTTCCAATGTGGCACTTATTTTATTTACCCAATATTAATTCAAATACTGAATACCATTAATCAAAATTTAACATCTAAATTAAAATATAAATGTTCAAATATTTAAATAATACATAAAACAACTTATAGCTTATATACTATTTATTTAGCAGCACATTCTAAACTTAAAGCTATTTAAAATATTACAATAATATTTTAAAATCAAAAGATACATTTACATAATAAAGTCTTTGAAATATGATCTTATCAGAAGCTATAAAGAAAATGATTCTTAATATATTCTAACAAGCGTTAAATATTAATTATATTTCTTATATATATATTTATATTTGTATATATATATATATAATATTTGAAATAAAAATCCAATAACTTTTTTAACCTAAATTTTTAAAATTCCTCAATATTTTTTAATTCAAACATTTATCTATCTTTATTTTAAATAATTTAACTACTTGTTATATTATATTTATTAGATTTATAAATATTATATTTCATATCAATTAACATATTATTAAAATATTTCAATAAATTAATATAAAATTAAAGAAAGAAATTTTTTTTTTAATTTAATTAATAAAAAAGATAGGATTACTTTCATTAATAAAAGAAAATAATTATTCAAAAAAAAAACTGATTTTCTTTTGATTTGATTTAAGTTTTTTGTTCCATTTTTTTCACTTAAATCTTCTATTGTTTGTTTTAATATTTGATTTTTTTTTAAACTTTAAACTTATTTAAATAAGTTATCAATGCGCTTATTTTGCTTCAGTTTTAAACTTTTTGTATTTTCTATTATATATTTAATCAGTTTGGATCATCATTTATTTGATTTTGAATGCCAAATGGAATAATAAAAGACTTCCAATAAAATTAAGAAACCAGAGTTTTTCCATAATTTTTAATCTCTGTAATTAATCAAACCCAAAAAAAAAAAAATAAAGCAAATCTTATATGCTAATCAAAAGACCTATTGTCAACACAATTTAAATTATTTTTTCTTTGGTTTGCTGTTGAAGATTTCAATGATTGGAAGATAAGTTTATACTGTATTATTAATTTCCAAGTTAGTTTTTTTTTATTTTATATAATTTTAAAAAATATATATTTTAATTTGTAAAATATATGTCTATATCAAAATTATGTATATATATGCAAATATTTTAAGGGAATTTCGATCTATGATTTCATTTATTGTCTGTCACTCAATTGCGCCCCTTCCTACTAATTTCTTAATTCTAATTAAAATCTTTCTTTTTGCAAACCTACTTATCTTCAGGTTTTGACTATTACCTAGGCACTGTTGCACCAACTTACCATCAAAAAATCAGTTAGGTTTACGATAAGTAAAAACACTCAATTCTCAAAAAAAAGTGCTTATTTGATTAGTGTTTAATAGTTGATGTCATAGTAATCTCCCCTTGAACCTTTGAGTCTTAGTTATCAAATACACTACTTTTTTATGCCTGTCCTATTAATAGTACCCCACTACTTATCACTTATCAATTAGTCATACTTAAGATAAATTTTTGTACAAAAACCGAATTTGATAATAAAACAGTGAAATTTTAATTATTAAAAAGACTCAACTATCAAAAAAAATTTCACTTATCATATAACGGAATAATAATTTTTATGATAAGTTTTTGTGGTACAATAGAGCCCCAGGTTTGTTATAAATTTGACCATTTACTTATTCTAGAATTACTAAATAGTCTTTATCCTTCTTTTATGTTACAACGATATTTTTAGAATATCTTAATATTCAGTTTATTTCAAGAAGGTTAATCTGAGTATCAATTCTAAAACATATTCAAGGTGATTGAACATAAAATTTATTCCTTCATTTATATGAAAAATGTTATCACAAGCGTACAGCTTCATTCAAAACTTTTACTTATATAAGTTTTAAAATTTGAAAAAACCACAGAGCCCTATTGTTACTTATCACTTTATTCACTAGTAAGTTCAAAATTAACTTTGGTGCAACAAAAATTTATCAAAATTATGATAAGTTTATTAAACGATTAGTGATAAGTTGTTGTTTCAAAAGAACGTAAATCAATTGTTTTAGCTTTCTTTCAGCAATTTTGTTTCTTCACACTCTCACCATTTTCTATTTAGCTAAAGTTGATTCAACAAAAGATTTATTAAGGTAATTTATCCAAAACCACCAATATTAACTTATCAAATTTTTACCACTATATTTGCTACTAAGGTAGTAATTTAGTAAAAAACCATATTTTTACATAATTTATATATAATGTATTTCTTCTTCCTTATAATAAGCATAACTTAATACCTAAATAAGTTTTTGTCACTAAACTAGCTTCTTAATTGCGTTCACACTGTTTTGGTAACGAAGTTATCAAAAAAAAAAAGTTCATAAATTTGTTTGGAAATGAATTTTTTATGCAAAAACTGCATAACGTTAGATTTTTTTTTTCACCTTTAAGATTTTTATCTGCAAAAAAAAAACAGCATAACTTTATAACATTTTTAAACATAAGATATTTAATATACTGTTATTTTACTTATATATTGTTAATTAACATATCAAAACTTTTAAAGAAAAACAAAAATAAACACATTTCATTTCTTAAAAAAGACATATTAACTCAAAGCGACTAAAACGATCGTTTAACTTTTTAAAACACTCAACGGTTTTTTTTTTTTTTGTTTTTTATCATAAAAATCGCATTTGTTTAAAAAAAAAACATCATAAATAGATGAGAAATATAGACAAGAAGAAAAAAAGTTAGTAACACGTTTTGATTACCTAAGAAATCGCATTTATCTTTTTAACAGATAACTGTATATGTACACACGTACGTTTCTATATCTGAATATTTAAAGTTTAATATATTGTTGCTGTTTATTTGAAACAAGAAGAAAAAAAAAATCAGATTTTAAAAGCTGCTGGTTAAGATAAGGTGGAATATTAATTATGTAATGGTTTATATTCGATAATATATTTAAATGCGGAATTAAAAGATTCGTATAAGTTTTTTTTTTAATTTGTATAAATGTTATCACTATCTTCCGATTTAGTTTTGAATATCATTGTTATAATGTGGTAACTTACAATATTTGACATAAATGACTTTAAAATTCACCATTTAAATAATTGTATGGTAGTTATAGTACCTGTTGTATAGTATTTAATTGAAAATAACCAGTATTACCGTTAAGCTATAACAAAAGTAATTCTTTTATAACAGTATAACAATTTGGTAAAACTGTTTGGTATAACTGTTTGGTATAACAATTTGGTATAACAATTTGGTAAAACAATTTGGTATAACAGTTACGTATAACAGTTTCGTATAACAGTTTCGTAAAACAGTTTCGTATAACAGTTTCGTATAACAGTTTCGTATAACAGTTTCGTATAACAGTTCGGTATAACAGTTCGGTATAACAGTTCGGTATAACAGTTTGGTATAACTGTTTTGTATAACAGTTTTGTATAACAGTTTTGTATAACAGTTTTGTATAACAGTTTTGTATAACAGTTTGGTATAACAGTTTGGTATAACAGTTTGGTACAACAGTTTGGTATAACAGTTTGGTACAACAGTTTGGTACAACAGTTTGGTATAACAGTTTGATATAACAGTTTTGTACAACAGTTTGATATAACAGTTTTGTATTACAGTTTTATATAACAGTTTTGTATTACAGTTTGATATAACAGTTTCGTATAACTGTTTGATATAACAGTTTCATATAACAGTTTGATATAACAGTTTCATTTTTTTTACATTTCTATGTACCTATCACAGGTGCGTGTCTGAAATTTTGCAAAAAGTAGTTTAGTTTTATGGCCAAAGTTACTGCAAAATTTGGTTGGTCTACTGCACAGGGTTCAAGTAGCTGCCATTCAACTCCTTCTTTTATATGGGCATTACTCTATACCTATTGAAGTTGGGTATCTGAAATTTTACCAAAAATAGTTTAGTATAATGGCCAAAGTTACAGCAAAATTTGGTTGGTTTACTGCTGAGGGTTCGAGTAGCTGCCATACAACTCCTTCTTTTATATGAGCATTACACTACACCCAATAAAGCTAGTATGTTTGAAATTTTGCCAAATATAATTAAAGTTTATATTAATAATGATAAAATGTTTTTATAACGGTCATACGGCTATTCCAGAGTTGACACAGTCTACTCTACTACACTCTTCCTCGTTTTACATTATAATGTACCCTATGATAGGTTTTAAATTTATTTTATATTTTTTTAACAAATTATTTTTTTCGCCTATTAATAATTTAAAAATGTTTTTTTTCCATTATTTTTTTTTTCATTAAACTGTTGAGTAAATGATAGAAAAATATATTCCCATAATATTAACATAAGAAATTAATTTCTATCAATCAAATTCAAACAACAAAAAAGCAAAAAAAAAACAATAAAAACAGGTCTTCAATCTTAAGTAAAAATATAAAAATATTAATCGAAGTCCAAAAATTAGATGGACTTGACTTGGACAGGGAACATTTTCTTTTCATACAATATTTAAAAACCATCAAAATAATATAAAAAATGTTTCAAATCATCTGTTAAATAGAAAAATCACTTTTTCTTTTTTTCTCTCATTTCTTTCTTTCTTTCTATTGTTTAAAATATTTAGTTTTTTTCTTTTTTTATTATTCTCAGCTATTATTAGTGCTTATTGTTATTTATTATTGTTGTAATATCGCGCTAGATCGCGCGTTAAATTATATAAAATAAATTAAAAATAAATCGTATTGCATGCAGGGGTTCCCTAAAAAATTTTAAATACATATGTATTATATACCGCAGCATATAATCCACAGCATGTTTTATATATATTTTATTTTTGTTTGTGTGCTTATGTTTTGTTGATAATATTTTGAATGGGTATTAAGGAGTTAATATAATTGAAACGAACGGTAAATTACGTCAAATATATGAAACATTTTATAAAACCAACATAACGGCATTATTCCTGCGGTTTAGGTGCAATGTGGTTATGGTATTTTTAATAATAGTCGACTTAAGTTCTAATATTGTGATGCTATTCCGGCAGACTTTAAAATAATTGAAGGTCTTCACAAGTAAGATTTACAAAAAAAGATCTGGGAACGATGGCAGTATAACAAATCATAATCCAATAATTAACCTTCAAAGCCTGCTGAAAATGTTTTAATTCATTTAGTTTCCATTAACTAGAAAGTTTTAAGATATTTCATTTTCAAGTTCCACTGTATATTTTTTTCAGTGCTAACTTTTTAACTGTTTTGCTAACTGGTTTGATGAAATAGGAGTTAGAATCTGGAACATATACACATAAAAAAAATCGATCTAAGTGAATTACACAATATAAAATTACTACGGCAGATAGTACTAAGCCATTGTACAACGTTCTGAACTCTTGAACTTGATACAGTTCTATTTCTTTATTCTACTGTACCTAATAATTTTTATTTTAGAGTTCTAAAGTACTTCTGTATCTGTGTGTTTATTTTAATAAATTAAATTAATTAGTTTATTTACCTATTTAATTTTTTTGTATAGAAATATAATTTTTTAGTTATACATTAACTTGAATCCAATTAAAAATTGTAGCTTTGTCGAATCGAATCCGTTAAAAGTTATTTCCCTTTTTCCACTGAACCTCAAAACCTTGAAACCGTAGGTCGCCATTCTAACCACTGTGAGACCCAGTTGTTACGTCAAACCTAATTTGCTTTCCCATTGTAAGACATTGAACAAATTATTACCAAACATAAATTCTTCATTGAATACCGTATGTTACGCACTCATGTGGTATAAAGTTTGTCCATTATATGAAAGGCTTAATAAAATAAATTAAATAAATTGAAAAAATATATTTCCCTTTTCAATTTTTTAAAAATTTATTTTTTTCCCTTTTATTATTATTTTTTTTTTTCAATTTTTATTGATTACATAAAATTATTTTCTTAAATAGATTTTCTGTTGTTTTTTTTTTTTTTTTTTGTAAAGCGTTTAAAAAATAAAACGTATAATGTTAGATACATGTCCGTCACACATATTAGATGAGACCATTACGAATTATTAACTCACTTTTTTCTCTTATATATTTCTATCCTTTTCTAACACATTAGTTTCAATTTTTAGTGAAAAAAAAAATGTTTTAAAAATGAATTCGATATAAAAGTAATTTGGTTTTAAGATTTTGTACCAAATAAAATAAGTACAAAAAATTCTTCCTGGCCTGGATGACAGATGCGGTTGTGGAAACATTATTTTCAAATGAAATACACACAAATTCTATACTCCTCACTCTCTCAATATCACATTATATTAAACAAAGTACATTTTGAACTTTCTATGATCAATAAATTCATTTCAAAAAATTAAATATATACGGAGTTGTACTCAAAGGCGAGAAGTTACCTATGTTAAGTATATTGATTTGGTGGTTAAAGATTGAATATATTATAATCAAATACAAAAGTGCCTAATATTAAAATAACACTTAAAAAAATGTAATAAAATTTTGGTCTCAACATCATGTTAAATATGAAAATTCTCATAAGAAATAGAAAAAGAGACAAACATATGTGTGTAAATAGAATAAATAGTAAGAACTATTCAAGAACCCAAAAAAAAAAAACAACAGCAGAATCAAGAAAGATAAGCAACTGCGGGTCAATTGTTAAAAGGCATGTCCAATAAATCAAAGTAAAAATTGATCGAAACATTTTTTTTTATTATTATTGTATTATTTTAAAAAAATATACCTAGAGAATAGAAATGATTCAGAGTAAAAGAATGAATAAAAAAGATAAAAAAAAAAAAGAAGAAGAAAACAATAACAAAAACAAAATGAAATAGAAAGATTGAATAAAAAATAATCATAAGGTGAAAATTGTTTAAATACAAAACAAAATGAATTGGGTGATAGAATTTAATATAATGTTTAATGATGTTTCATCATTTTTTTTTTAACGTGTGATAATCACATATGGACAAACTATACCCAACTAGCAATTCTAAGTCACCAAAACGTTGCCACAGCAAAAATTCGCAGCTATTTAGCTATTTTTACTAGAGCCAAAAATTATGAAAATGTTCTTATGACGTGATCATGATGTTGCGGTGATCAAAGTGGTGATCATATTTTGGCTTTCACAACGTTTTGACAACGTAACAAAGCAAATTAGCTGTGTGACTATTATGATACTGAAACTGCAAAATAGCTATAAAATAGAAATACCTGTCATGATAGCCAAATAGCAACGGATGTGTAAAAGTTATGGCAAATGCAAACATGTTTGATCTTCTATGTCACTTACATGACAGCTTAATAGAAATATATGCTTAAAAGCTGCTATTACTGCAAGATCATTCGCCTAACTAATTTGCTATTCTGATAGCCAAAATAACTTCCAAAATTATTTTGCTGTTATAATATCACAAATTGTAAATAAAATTAAATTGTTTGAATATAAATAAATATTTTAAAAATTACAAAGTTCTTATAGATACAAACTTTGTAATTATGTAATTTATATCTATAGTCTAATAGTATAAATTATAATTTTTATATGAACAAATATGATTTTCCAGAAGATAAGAAAGACTAAATTCACTTGCGATTAATATTTTATCGATTAATTTTCAAAAATACTTCGAAATAAAAAATGCGCCATTAAAATATTGAGTATTTAATAAAAAATTAAAAAAATTATTTTTAAGAAAAAATGATTTTCTCGAAAATAAATTTTAAAAATTTTATTAAATCAAACGTTAAAGTTGTAACAATTGATAATAATAATTTATTAGTGGTTTTAAGGGCAATAATCATTCTTTTATAATTTATAAAACTTAAATAATTTTGGTAATTTTTTCTGCCATGTTTTTTTTCTACCATGTTTATTTTTGCCTTTATTAAAAAGCTATATATCTTTCATGATAGCTAAAAAATTAGTTTTGCAAAATAAATATTCTGATAGCGAATATAAAATCAAAAGGTCACAAGAATATATTAATTAGAATTTAAAGCAATTTAGATTTGTAGGCAGCAAATATTCTTTTTTAAAAAGTTATATAACTATCAGGGATTCATATTAAGTATATTTGCTGAATTGCTTGCAATCACAGCTATTATGCTGTACATAAAATAAAAAAAAAACGAGGAAGACTGTAGTTGCCCTTGTCAACTTGTAGATATCCATGCATTTATGTTGTAAAATATTATGTTGTAAAACATTAAATTAAGAAAAAATTGAAAAAGATGTATCATAATTAATCAAAACTATTTTGTAAAGCAAAATGTATGTCATCAGCACTCACCCCATAATTTTTGTTAAAAAAAAACCACAAAAACAAAACAAAAGAAAAAAAACATAGAAAAATATTTGGCATACAAGCCCAATTTTTATTTTAACTTCGTAGCTTTAAAAGATTCCCAGATATCGAATTGACAACTTTGTATGGCAGCTCGCCGAAAATGAAGCCTTAACATTTTGAAACTTTACAAAAGTGCTTAGTGTATAATTATATTTTATAGTCTTTGATATTATCTCTTTTAATTTAAACCTTGAAAAAATAAACATCATATTCATATATTAAGATTATCAAGATACATAATAATCATCATATTCATAATGATTATTATGTATCAATCTAAAATACAAACTGCACATACAAAGAATTTCAAATAAACATGTTATATAAATACATATAAATTATTTATCAAGCCATTTATTTACTTAAAAAAAATATTTGTGTTAATTTTAGCTTATCTTAAATTTTTTAAACTACGCATCATTTGAATCATATGAAATCGTAAATTGATAGATACCTACAAAACAAACACCACAATAACAAAAGCAAAAACAAACAAACAAAAAAATTCATATAACTGCATGTTGTATACAAGTTGTACTGCAAAAATTTAAATTTTTATTTAAGTTATAAATGTTAGTTGTTCGAGAGCTATCCGAAATTTTGGTTGAATCTTAACCACAGTATAGAGACAGAAAATACACACACACATAGCTAGATTAAAATACCTTTCGAAGCTGATCCGATACGTATTTTTGACATTATATCTAGCTCATCTAGATCAATGCGTTACAAACGGGGGAGCAATTTTAATATACTCGTGGTCATAATATCATATATATACATACATATATAATAAAAGAGTATAAAAAAAAAATTGGTAATCAAAAATTATCTAGGTATTGTAATAAGATGAGCCACTCCAACACGTGAGCAATTTTTGGGTTTTCAATATTTAAAAAAGAAAAAAAAACACAACGAAATTGAAATACATATGTAGGTTAGGTATAGAAATAAGATTTTATTATATGAAATGAAAACAAAAAACTTGAAATCTCACTATGGAGCAAATTGTGTCGAAAGTAGCGAGATAAAACAAATTTAAATTAAATTGTCGTTTTAATATTAAAATATTTTTTATTTTAGAATACTTAATTTAAAATCTTAAAAACATTACTTAAACAAATAATTTAAAAATGTAAAATAGGTATATAAGGTATAAGAAATTAAAATTAGATTTTATATTATGTTTTTTTATGTCTTTTACAATACTTCTTTTATCAATAATTCTTCACATTTTTATTAAAATTTTTTTTAGGTTATGAATTCTAAATCTAATTATATAATTTAATAAAATTAAAAAAAATTATTAACAATTTTAAACACTTTTTATTACTTTTTGCCACTTTGTACCTAAATGAATAAAAAAAATTAAGGAATACTTTGCAATTCATTTTCAAATATCTTTATACTTTATACTATACCAATACAAAAAAAAAATAGTGGTTTTGAAAGAGCATTGCAAAAATATCGTTCTGTTTCTCTCTTGCAGAAATTTTAATAACAGAAAGGTTTTGCATACATATATTTACATACATATAATTTACCTAATTTTACTAATGAAGTTTTGTTTGGTGTACAAAATACATTAATATTTGTGAATGACAGTGGCACATCTTATTAATAATTGACATTCTTTGTTGATAATAAAATAGCTGTGGCAGCAACCAATTACATTTCACAGAAAATTAGCTTTGTACAAAGCAAAATAGCTTTCCATGCATATCTATTTAGCTTTGTACAAAGCTAAATAGTTATGCATGCACGTGGTGACATTATAATGGCATTAAAGTATAAAGGACAGCTTTCCATTCATATCTATTTAGCTTTGTAAAGCATTAAATCAAATAGCATTACTTATTGCCAGTTTACTAGAATAACAAATAAGTTTTCCAAAAAGCTATTTTGCTGTTATTGAAAAAATAATAAAAGCCAAATAGCATTATGGTAATAAAAATTACTTTAACAGCTATTTAGCTGTCATTTCGACTATATTGCTTTTTTGTAGCTAATGCCAAAATTATGCTATATGGTAATTAAAGTAAAAATACTTTACTTATTGCCAGTTTGCTAGAGTAACAAACAAGTTTTCCAAAAAGCTATTTTGCTGTTATTGAAAAAATAATAAAAGCCAAATAGCATTATGGAAATAAAAATTACTTTAACAGCTATTTAGCTGTCATTTCGACTATATTGCCATTTTTGTAGCTAATGCCAAAATTATACAATATGGTAATTAAAGTAAAAATACTTTACTTATTGCCAGTTTGCTAGAGTAACAAACAAGTTTTCCAAAAAGCTATTTTGCTGTTATTGAAAAAATAATAAAAGCCAAATAGCATTATGGTAATAAAAATTACTTTAACAGCTATTTAGCTGTCATTTCGACTATTTTGCTTTTTTGTAGCTAATGCCAAAATTATGCTATATGGTAATTAAAGTAAAAATACTTTACTTATTGCCAGTTTGCTAGAGTAACAAACAAGTTTTCCAAAAAGCTATTTTGCTGTTATTGAAAAAATAATAAAAGCCAAATAGCATTATGGAAATAAAAATTACTTTAACAGCTATTTAGCTGTCATTTCGACTATATTGCCATTTTTGTAGCTAATGCCAAAATTATACAATATGGTAATTAAAGTAAAAATACTTTACTTATTGCCAGTTTGCTAGAGTAACAAACAAGTTTTCCAAAAAGCTATTTTGCTGTTATTGAAAAAATAATAAAAGCCAAATAGCATTATGGTAATAAAAATTACTTTAACAGCTATTTAGCTGTCATTTCGACTATTTTGCTTTTTTGTAGCTAATGCCAAAATTATGCTATATGGTAATTAAAGTAAAAATACTTTACTTATTGCCAGTTTGCTAGAGTAACAAACAAGTTTTCCAAAAAGCTATTTTGCTGTTATTGAAAAAATAATAAAAGCCAAATAGCATTATGGAAATAAAAATTACTTTAACAGCTATTTAGCTGTCATTTCGACTATATTGCCATTTTTGTAGCTAATGCCAAAATTATACAATATGGTAATTAAAGTAAAAATACTTTACTTATTGCCAGTTTGCTAGAGTAACAAACAAGTTTTCCAAAAAGCTATTTTGCTGTTATTGAAAAAATAATAAAAGCCAAATAGCATTATGGAAATAAAAATTACTTTAACAGCTATTTAGCTGTCATTTCGACTATATTGCTTTTTTGTAGCTAATGCCAAAATTATGCAATATGGTAAATAAAGTAAAAATACTTTACTTATTGCCAGTTTGCTAGAGTAACAAACAAGTTTTCCAAAAAGCTATTTTGCTGTTATTGAAAAAATAATAAAAGCCAAATAGCATTATGGAAATCAAAATTACTTTAACAGCTATTTAGCTGTCATTTTACAGTAAATCGCTATTGCGTATATTACTTCTTTGCTAGTAAAAAAGCATATTAGTTGCAAAAGCTATTTAAATTTATTTTTAGCTGCGCTTACGTTTTCATGACTCGAAAACTTGTAAATTAGCATTAGTTGCAAAGTAGCTATTCTAGTCCATTAGGATGACGTTGTAAAAGCTAAAATTTAGCTGCGAAAACTAATTAGAATATAAATGTTAGTTGGGTATTTTGTTAAAATATCTATAGATTATAGAATGGTATTAACTTATAGATATATTTTGTATCTGTTAGATTGTATAACTTATAAGATATAAAAAGAATAATCTGTGAATAATCGATGCTGTTTTTTATTATTGTTGTTATTCTTAAAAAAAAAAATGTGAATATGATTACAATTAAATTCAATAATATTAGAATATATATATGTATATACTATATAGTGTGTTATTTGTGTTTTGAGGTCTCACGTTGAACCTCAATTTAATCGATCAAAAAATAAAATTGAAGAATGAAAGAATAAATTTAAAGAAATATTAAAGTAAAAAAAATAAGTAAAATTAAATTTAATTAAAAATAGAAAAAGAAATTTAAGAATTTAATAATAATTATATTGGTGTAATAAAATATTAAACATATACAGTTAAGAAATTAAAGATAATTGGTATAATAATATGTTAAATTAAAAATAGTATCTAATCAATTATTAGATATTAAAATTAATTTTATATTTTTATTACATTAATTGCAATTGTATACTAGATGAAATATTAAATTTTGTGAACCAAATCATCATTGTAATAGGGTAACACTATTTTATGGGACGCATTTCTGAGAAAACTACTGGACTGAGGTACCTCAGGCAAACATAAGGTACCTCAGGCAAATAAGGCCTAGCGGGTAATAAGGCCTAAACAACAAAAATCATACTAAAAATTTTAAAATGCACTTTATTGATAATTCCATTGATAATTGTACAAAAATGTCCGATAAAAAAATTACTTATTTCACTACAGCCATTTTGATATTATTTGTATTTATATTTTGAGGATTCTTTTGTTTTGTGATAATATAAATTTTTTTTTTTTTAACGTAAGTAAGATTTTGACTAAAATTATAATTATTATTCTTATTTTGTCTTAAATATTTACTTTGTGATTGCTTTCTTTAACAAAAGAAATTATTTTATTAATATTTTATAAAAAAAGTGGTTTTTTAGATTTTATAAAAAATAGTTAATAAAGGTTTAATAAGGCCTATTAAAAAAATTTATAGGCCTTATTAAACTCTCTATTATTATTTTTTTTAAAGAACGAATATTAATATTAAAATTAATCACATTTTATATTTTCCGAGAGGTAAATAATAAATATTGGTAATTTGTATATAAAATGTGTTTCCAGATCTAAGCTCTTTTTGTATCATGCCACCAAAAAAACGATAAAAAACAAATTATCTTGACTGAATTAATGTTTTTTTTTTAAGTAAAAAAATTACATTTTTTTTTAATTTTTTTAGAATATAAGGTATAAATAACAAAACCTACTATGTAATATGTTGAATTTTTTTAAGTTATCGAATTTTTTTTTGTTTGTTTTTTAAAAATACACTTGCCTTATTAAATATATGAAAAAATATTTAGGCCTTATTATACTAACATAGTATAATAAGGCCTTTTTTAGCATTTTTGTGAAATGTTTATATTTTATATTTCCTAGTCAGAATGGACTGTTATGTTTTTTTTTTTAAGTATAAGATTCTGTTTAACTAAAATGAAATAAATGTTATTGAATTTATTCAGTAGTTTTAATTATTTTATCAAATTTCGTTAGCTAGGCCTTATTTGCCTGAAGTACCTTAGGTTAAAAACTGTAATGATCGGATAGAGTGGAACAGTTTATTGAATTTTTTAATCAGGACGTTAGGTTAAGAAATACAGAATAAAAAAACTTTGAACTTTAATAGATCTCATTGTATTTAACTTTCAATCATATTTCCTCATATGAAATTGTTTGGTCAAGCGTTATGATTCATAATTTAATGCAAGATTTTAAGCGCTAATTGTTTAACTGTTAAGGTAATAAGCCGGTCTATACTATTGGCACATGTTGTAACATGGGATAATATTAAATTCGTTTTATTAGAATTGATCTTAATAAATTCAATTTAAACATCAAATACTACTCATATATTAAAACGTCAAAAACATACAATTTAAACATCAAATACTACTAGACTTTTAACATGTAGAAACATTTTAGACTTTCAATAGATAAAATTCTATTTTTCTTTATATTGAAATGTTTTGTATTTGAGTCATATGGTATTCTATATCTGAGTTATATTATGCAATTAAATTATTTATTAAAGATACATAATTTATAATTTTCGATTAAGCTATTAATTTGAACCCAATGGCGAATTGTAGCTGAGTCGAGTCGAAAATCAAAAAAGTTTTTTCACTTTCACTGGGATTCGAACCCGGTCCTTTCGCATGAAAGGTCGGCACTATAACCACTCTGCCACTCAGCCATTCAGAATGAAAGAAAGTTAACGGTTTTCTTTTGCATATCTCTTTTTGAAAGATGTGATAATGATGAAAGATGATTGAAGGCTTACCTTGTTTGCAACACATGTGTCTCTTCAGATAAGATAAGACAGATTTACATAAAAATAGAATTCGCTTCTTTGCATTTCAAAAACAGAAGTCACAAACTATGGAAAACAACAACTTGACCTTACTGCAAATCTATTTAACTGTTATTATTTCCAATTCTTTAATTAACGAATTTGAAATAAGATAAAATTTAATTGTTGTCCAGTTCGTGGGTATTGAAATTGTATTTCTAAAAAATATAGAAAGGAAAAAAATGTAGTCCCTACATTTGGGCAATGACATGAAAACGTAAAGTGTTTTGTGACACTTTGTTTTAAAACTTTAAACCTGTTCCTAATTAAAGAACTTGGAAAATTACATTGTTCACTTCCACTGAGATTAGGCTGGCTTTGGCTGCACCCTTACAAAAAATAGTGAACATTAAAACTTTATTCACATGCTTTTTTAGGGGTTAGCCTGTTAAGGGTACAGCCAACTATAGAATAATAAATTAAGTTAGGGACCAAAAAGGGTCTAGTAGGATATCAACATTAATATCGACATTTTTTAAACATAACTTGTATTTAAATAAACATTTCAATTAAATTTTCAGTCTTTGCGGTTGTCTAAACTAAATTCTTTAAGTTTTTTAGTAGTGTGAATATTTTTGAATCAATTGAAGACTTAAAATATATTTAGGAAGTCAGATGGTTTGGCCTAAGCAAAACCGGTCACTTGTGTATATTTTTTTGATCTAAAGTCTTATTGGAATTGGCATATTGATCTTTAAGGACCATCCAAGCTTCAACACCGAAATCACTAAAAGACATTAAATTATATTAAAATCTTAAACTATTAAAGAACTTTTTAAATATAACAGAATCATTTGTATCTTTAATTAAAAGAACAACAACAAAACAATAAACTCCAAAAACTTTATTTTCGCGTTTTTAATTTGCACTTCTATACACAAAATTTTTTAAATATGGTTTTTTAAACAATATAAATTATTCTTCCGTCTCAGATTACAACCATCAAATAAATTAATTAAAATTTATAAAAAAAAACAAAAATTACTCACTTTGGAATACACTAAAGTTTATTATTAACATAAGAAAAATTATCCACTTCAAAAATACTCATGTACATAAACCTCCTCTCATATATTAAAATATATACCTTTAAACTGTACGAAAACTCCTCTTCGTCTCCCCTTTATTTAAAAACCACAAAAAATACCCACTTTATTGTCTTTCATTATACTTAGATCATTTATACTTAGAATTTGAATTACACGCATCGTGGCAATCTTTTATTTCACAGTCTAAAGAACATTTCTCCTAATTATATAGTTCTTTTTTTATATATCACAACCCCACCCCACCCCTTGCACTATATTTACTAAGTACCAATTTATACTTACCTACCTATAAATGAAAATTACTCAATTACAAAAAAAAAACAGAAAACGAAGCAAGTACCGTCGAAAAATTACATAACGTGTCATAACATATTTTTCTTTTACAGTTTTATTACTTCATTAAAAACTTTATTTTTTGATTTTTTTATTTTACTTTTTTGTTATTTTTCTGGAACCCCCATATATTTTTTCTTAAAACAAAAAAACCGAACTCCATCTTTAATTATATAATTTAACATCCCAGTCATATCTTGAATAAATACTTGTTATCCCATCATCGTCCCAACTCTATTCTTACAATAAAAAAAAAAAAGAAACTAAATACACACATGTATGCACACATGTATACTTATACTTACTTTTAACCTTAATTGCGTTTTTTTTTATACGTATATATATATATATATTTTGAATTAAAAATCAAAAATAAAATTAATAAGAAAGAGATAGAAAATCTAAATAAGTGCTTTAATTTAGAGCTTAATTTTTGAATATTACTTCAAAAAAATATTTTGGACAGGTATTCAAGTTACAGATGTTTAAAAATAGCAAAATTTAAATTTTTGACCCCCTTTGCTGCTCCTATATAGTGGGAGTTACAAAAAGAGTTTTCTTAAATCAATCATACCATAGTTTTTAAGTACTTAACTTCTTTCAAAATTTCAAGTTTCTAACTTAAGCCGTTCACAAGATATGTAAAATTTTTCAAAAAATTGAGTTTCGCATAACGGTAAATTTTTATCGTATGGCAAATAAGTACCGTATGAAAATTCTGTATATTTGTTTTATATATATTTATAAAACTTATAAAAGTAGATGTCTTTTATGTGTCTGGATTTACTTTATAGAACTTTTGTTATAACAGTTTAAATAGGGCTTTTCCAGAATTTGGGATTGGAAAGCTCTAGCTTCGTAATATATTGGACTTACTTACTTACTTACTTACCTAGTGGAGCTAAGGGCGTCAACAAATCTTCTCCACTTTTCACGATCCTTAGCAATTCCTTTTAGCTTATAACCACGTTTTGCGTTGTGCTTCTGCCTCTTTCCAAACAGTACTTCTCCATGTTTTCTTTGGTCCACCCACTCGTCGTCTGCCTTGTAGATTCCACTCAAGCCTTGCAATGTTTTCTTCTGGTTTCCTCAAAGTATGTCCGTTCCATTGCCATTTTTTCTCTCCGACCTCGACTTCAATCATCCTTTGGTTCGTTTTTTGCCACAGGTGTGTGTTGGCAATGATTTGCGGCGAACTCTTAAGATGTGGCGTAGTCAACGGTTTAATTCGTCTGCAACTTTTTGGTGATATTGGCAATTAATTACCTTCCCTGTTTCACAGCCGTGTAGAAGTACTGATTTGACGTTTGTTTTAAATATTTTAAGCATTGTACGCAGGCCGATATTATTTGACTGCCATATGTTTGATAGAGTTCCAAAAGAAGCTTTAGCTTTATTTATTCTGCTGTTAGACTAGGAACACAAAAAAGTTCTGCCATGAAGTTATTTGTTTTTATTAAATTTACCCAAAGTTGAAATATCGTTTCTTTATTTCAAAATGTGTAGAAATTTTTTAAACATACGTACGGACAAAGTAAAATTATTCGAGCACATTTTTTCAAAATTTTTGGAAAAATATGGTAAAAAACTGTTTTAGTTTTTTTTCTTCATAATATCTAGCCCGCATACTTTAGAAATATACATCATCAATGGGGGTAGGCAACAGAAGCAATATTAGTTTTTTATTCTGTCTTCTTTGTTTTTCAGTACACCCCCACATGATTAATAAAAATCTTTGAACCGTGATGGGAATAAACATTGGCTGAATATTTTTTTTATAAATATATATAATATACATATATATATATATAGTAAAAATATAAAAACATTTAATGTAACTACCTATCCTAATATTCGCAATATTTAGTTTTTACATGCATAGTTATAATATAATATTAAGTTACCTTAACATTAACTTCTTCGGTACTTTTAAGGAATCAAAATGAAAAAACAAAAAAACCAGTACAAGTAAAAAAAATTTTTCTAACGAGTATTAATTTATGTGTGTACTGTTTATTATAACATTTTTTTTTGTATTCAAAAAACCGCTAAAACGTACCCAATATTATTAAAAGAACTTTTATTTGACTTTTTTTTTTAACTTTATCGTTTAGATTCACTTTTATGAATACATACATATAAGTACTATAGATACTATAACTATAATAGATACATATATAGGTAAGTATACTAAGTACTAAAACTGTTATGTAACAAGGTAAAGACGAAAAAAAAATATACAGTTACATTACATTAAATTTTTCTAATGTGCAACCTTTAAGTAGTTACATCCTAAATGTTTTGATATTTTGATGTACATACATAACTATAGACTGTATATATACATGTTTATTACCCTGCTCTATATAAGTAAGGTAAACAAGTACTTGTATTTATATGGATATTTTTTTTTTGTATCCAATTTCTTATGGTATGTAATCATCAACATTCAAAATATAAAACTTTAGTTGTTAAGTAAACCATTCAAGTAAAAATCAAATAATTTTTAACTACCTTTTAAAAAAAAAAGTTAAAAAAAAAAACAAAACAAACTGTTAGATACTTAACAGAACAGTAATTCGATAGGTAGCATCTTTGTTTACAAATAAAAATTGTTTCTATGAAGAATGGAACCTACACATATGCATTCTGAAAGCATCTACGATCTGAATATAAAATCAAAAATTAAATAGAAAAACAATTTAGAAATTATTCAAAACTTTTCGTAAAAGTTAATTATTGAAAAGAGTTATGTAACAACCCTTATAAAAGGAATATTGACTGAAAAGGATTACAATTTCAACTGTATCTGAAATTAAAATGAATTTAAAGACGTCGAAGCACCACTGAAATGGAAGGAATTGCAAATAGATGTTTTAAAGACGAGGGGTGTTCTAAGATGTAGTAAAGTAAAATTATATATATATATATGTTAGTATATGTTAAGAGTGAATGGAAAGTACTTTAATTAATGGAGGTCTCGAAGACAAGATTCTTTTATATTAAAAAACTGTTATCAATGCTGTATGCATTTTGATAAGGACTACTATAAGCTTAGTATTATACCGTTAAC